>CAOLHI010001960.1:0-307133 GCA_948474755.1 Ctenosaura bakeri | reverse complement strand
ATTAATTCCCTGATCTGCACTGTCCCATGAAAATGAATTGACCCCATATTTATTCTAATCTTGGGTGGGCGTTGAACTACCGGAGAAAGAAACAGGCATATTTACCCACTTCACAGTCGCCTTGGAGTTTCTGCATTTTTGCACATCCAAGAACAGCTACTCTCCTTACATAGGAGGCTTTGTCTCGCAGACCATTCAAGATTGGTTGTTGGATGTACTCCTGTATGCCAGGCATCCTGAAAACATAAGTTGTCAGACACAAGAGTTTAAATCTCTTGTAATATCTTCTGCACATCACTTCTTTGGTATACTTAAACATTTAACTGAGGCTTTCATGATGATGTTGCTTTGAGTTGTTTCTATAAACACATTTCTTTATATTAGCTTCATACTAGAGAGAAAAATGGTCAGCTCAAAGCAGTTTTCTCAATCCCTTGTCCTTCCCACAAGTACATTTGGTAAAGAAAAACGAAAACAAAAGGAAGGCTGTGCTAGTCTTTAGCAGGAAAACAACGCAAAATACAGTTGGGGAACAACATCATTTGGAGTAACCAAGATGCCCATAAAGCATACAAGTTTTTGAGTTCTCCAGAACTCTTATTCAGGTTAAGCAGTACAAAAAATGAAGGAGATGGAGAAATGGAAAAGTACAAAAATTAGGCCAGGTGTTGTGGCCGTAAAGTCTACAGTTAGACTCAGATTCAAGATGAATACTGTAGGCTGAAGTCATCCATGGTAGGTGTGCTGGTATCAACATACATCTAACCTTGTATACTGAACACAGAACCAATGGCTCGTCTCCGCACCTTTGATGGTCTTTGTTGTTTAACATGAACAACAATTCCAGAAGTTTTATATAGCTTCAGCTGCCCAGAAACAGCTCACATGGTTTTAATGCATGGAAGTGAGACTGTTTTATTGGTCCAGCAGATTCTAGAACTAATGTTAAAAACCCTACTTACACTCATGGACCACAGCTAAGATTTAAGCATCAGCCTAAGAACTGTTATGTCAAAGGCTAACCTCATAAGGTTTATTGAACAATAAAAATGGTATTTGAATTAGTTACACAAAGTCTTTCATCTTGTGTGTCTGTAACGAAGACCAAGATAAACAGCTCCCGTACTACTCCTAAACCCAATAGTGGTCTTACCTGAGACTGCACATGCTGCGCAGAGCCAGGCCCCTTACCATAGGATTCGGGTCTGAGCAATCTTTGCATAGAGTGTTGATAGCTAGAAGAGCTAGATCTGGCTTCAGTGGAGCATATGTGCACATGTACAAATAAACCAGCTTCTTCTGAACAATGTCCACAGTGGCACTAGCTTTAACTATCTCCATAAAGACACCAGACACATCTATACCTTGCGTCATATGCCTGAAAACAAGTGGTAAAATTATGTAAACATAGCACTTGTGGCTACATATCATGCTACCTTAAAATCATTTGAAAAAACACTAATGGTCACTGTCCATGCAAAAGCCACAGATAATTCTTGTTTATATTAGGACGAAGGTGACAAGGTCAGTATTAATGCACATAAAATGCTCAGAAACAAAAACTTCAGTTTTTACTTCCTTCTATTAAAAAAGCATGACAAACATAAAATTCTCCGGCAGAGGAGAACAAGAAAAGGGAACTAGTAAATCCCAAGAAGAAAGAGATGAGGGGGTCAACTGTGCTACAGAGCAGCAGATCTCCACTCTTTGACCAAACATTACTCTTGGAGTTCTGGTAAATTAGCCACACTACTTCTCTATTTTATTTGCTAGCCAAGTATTTATTTTTTATGAGAATGCTGACAGTTAACAATCTGCCTTTTATAAAAACACCAGCTCTCTGCTAGGTTTGATAGTATGCAGTGAATGCATAGAACAGCTCTAACCACTCTGTCTTTCAACTAAATATGTGGCTTTCTCTCTACTTAAATATACTGAGATACAGAAATTTGATATAGCATGCAAACTGTTTTTTGTCTCTCATTAGTTTTCTACTTTCTCTAATACAACACTTTTTAATGTTACCATAAGAACAATGCCAGAGGTCAAGATTATTAGAGTATATATTGACTCAAAATTCCTAGTGTTTCACAAGCATAAATATAACAGCCAAGTATTTAGCATATTGTCCTAAGCTACAGACCTGATAACTCGCTGAATAACATTCCTGTAGCGAAGCCGATCAGCTTGCACATGTGGGTTAGAGAGTGCTCTCTTCAGCTCCTTCAGTGTATCCTCTGAGCCAAGGTATGGCATAATGCAGAAACTCTGAGTTCCCAGAAGTATTGAATGTTGAAGAATCTTCTGTAGCAGTCACAGAGAATTAATTGTCAGACAGTGATCCATTCTTCCCTTCCTCCTTTTTTCCAATATATAGAGGAGGAGGAGAATGTTTTACTGACATCAGCATGCAGATTTATTTTAACAAATAAAATTTGTTTAATTAATTGGTTGAATAATTTCAATAAATCTGTGAGTTTTAAAGGTGCCACAAGAGTCCTGTTTTTTAATCCTGACAGGCTTCTTCACTTCTGAATACCTTAAGACAAGCAAAAACAGTCAGCCCTCTATATCCTACATCCACGGATCCAACCAACCATGACTTGAAAATATTTTTAAAAATCCAAAACACCTAAACCTTTTGAGTTGTTCACCATTTGATATAAGAGAGGTCATATGACTATAGTATACAATGAGGCTATAAGGGGATATCCATGAATGTTGGTATCCATTGGGGAGTGGGGGTCTGAGAACCAAACCCTAGCAGATACAAAGGGCTCACTGTACATACTTACCTAGTGAGTCCCACTGAAGTCTTTGTGACTTAACTCTGAGAAAATGTATTTTGGACTGCATTGTTAGAATTCTGTCCTTGTCACATTTTGACCAGTTATTCACTGCCCACTTACACTCTTTCTTGTCTGGCTCCCTAGCAAGTTATTGGTAGTATAAAATGTTGCTTTAAATTGTGCCTATTGAATTTGATATTAAAACTGGATTGAAAAGAGGTAGGCAGACTTTCAAAACAGAGGTAGTTTTTCACTCATACATAATAATCAGATGGCATTCAACTACTATGCTAAATCAATTCCCATACTCATTAACATATCAAATACTTTTTTTCATATTAAAACTTTCAGAATTATATTCTAGTACTTTACATTATCCACTGAACAAAATAATGGTTTGGGGAAACAGCATCTTGCTGTAAAAGTAATTTCTGTCTAACATGTATGTTTTATGGTGTTCTAATCTCCAGATGTTATTGGACTACAAATCCTATTGTTCCAGAACATTACCAGTGCTAGTTAGAGCTGCTAGGAGTTGGCAGGCACTAACATCTGGAAGACTGCAGGTTCTCTACTTTTGTTTTATTGGGCAAACTAGTACATCTCAGGTTTTCTAATGCAGAAGATTCACTCTTTTCCTAAAGCTAAGCAGGGTCAATATTTAGATGTGACAGTGTCAACAAATACTGTGTGGCGTAGCAATATTTCAGAGGAAGAAACTGGCGAAACCATCCCTGAGTATTCATTGCCTAAGAAAAGGTTATAAATTTCATGGGGTTGCCATAAGTTGATAGGTGATTTGAAGGCAAACACAAAGTATCAGAGACCAGGTTTTCTGGAAACTCACCAGGGATCAACAGCTGATGACCTGATAACTGGCACTGGTCCATGGACCACAGCTTTCAAGTAGCAATGGGTAGACAATCTGGAGCCCTCTAAATGTTTTGGACAACATTTATGATTCCTAGCAATTGACCATGCTGGCTGGAGTTTTTGGAAACTGTACTCCAAAATATTGGATGGTGGCGCGACCATACTCCTACTTAGGTTCATTTTGAGTATTTGATTCTGGAAGCGAGAGGTAGACAGATAGTGCTCTCTTCTTCTCCCCATCCCCCAAAAGCCTCTTTAGATGAAGCCATTCCACCAGCTTCCCAAAGGCATGACACACAGACATGAATGAAGGAGCCAAGGACTTATACAAATGCTGCTCATATTGTTGTCTGCTAGGGACAAAAGTGAAAGCCAGAATGGTGTAATGGTTTGAGTTTTGCACTACAGCTCCAGGAGACCAAGGTTTAAATCCCTGTTCAGCCATGGAAACTGACTAGTTGACACTGGGCGAGTCCCACTTTCTCAGCCTCATGGGAAGGTAATGGCAAAAGCCCCTCCAAACACATCTTGGAAAGAATACTTTGATAGGGCCACCTTAGGGATGCCTAAGTCTGAAATGACTTGAAGGCACATAACACACAAGGACAAAAGTGCAATGTACCTGATTTCAAGCAAACGGAGCACAAGGAATCTTCTGCATACAACTGAGCTCTAGTTCTGGAAAAGACTTGAGAGTGAGGACTGATTTCTGTGGCGGTCTGCTTTGTATAGGAGATTTTAGGTCAGTGGTTCTCAACCTTCCTAATGCTGCGACCCCTTAATACAGTTCCTCATGTTGTGGTGACCCCCAACCACAAAATCATTTTCGTTATTATTTATTTATTATTCAGTTAGTTAGTTATTTCCAACATCAAATAGATTGGAAACACTGCCCTAAATCACTGCTCTGGATAGACTTCTAATGCCTAAAAACTGGTAACCCTCCCCCCTTTTTTTAAGCACAGAAAGCGTCCATCAATGCCAGAATTAAGGCAGTAGTTCTAGTTCTGAATGTTGGGTTTCCACAGTTCAAAAAGCCAGTCACTCCCAAAGGCAATGCCAAAACAGCCCATATTTTACACGAGGCGCAGGGAGGAAAGGACAGGGAGAGAGGAAAAATGGCGGCGGCATAAGCAGATGCGTTTTGTTTCCCTCCCTCCCTCCAAGGGAGTGCGGACACTGAACATACAAAAAGCGAGGAATGCAAGACAGTCAGGGCGAAGAACACAACACGTGCGTGTGGCAAGCGCCAAGGGTCCACGCACAACAAAAGCAAGAGGAGAAAGTCATCCTGGCTATTTCTGCACTAGATTGTTATAGCGCTATTATTCCACTTTCACCATCCTATGGAATCCTGGGGTTTGCAGGTCTCCTCTCCTCACCTCCGCCTTAACACTCCGGCTCTAGCTCTCTCCTCTCAGTGTCCTCACCTCTGCCTTAACATTCAGGCTCCAGCTCTCTCCTCCCGCTCTCCGCACCCCCGGCTCCACCTCGGGCTCCTCCAGTGCTTTCCCACCAGCCAGGGAAAGACGGGGAAACGCCCAGCATGCCTCCTCTCCCCTCCTCCCAGCGCAGGGGTCTCAGAAGCACTGCTCTCATTGGCTGGGAGCCCACCTTCTTTTAAAGGGGGGGAAGGATTGAGGAGCGGCGACCCCTGTGAAATGGTCGTTCGACCCCCCAAAGGGGTCCCGACCCCCAGGTTGAGAACCACTGTTTTGGGTGGACTGCCCAAACAAGTCATCACTTTCAGAAGGAAAAGCTAGGATAAATTCCTGAGTAGCATTTTAAAGCAGTAATATTCACTGAGGGCTCAAACTCACTACATGTTTCTCTCTGGCTCTCTTGAATTTATGTTTCAGAGGTGGAACGGGGGAGCAAAGTGGGCTGCAAAAGCTGGATGGAATTTAAGATCAAGATATCACCCAACAGCCTTTCCATGCCAAAAATCAAAAACAAAAAACCAACCCTGCAAGGGAAAAGACAATCACTCCTCAACCTGTGGCACTACAGAAGATTCACTTCTCAACCCCTTTCCCACCTCTACTTCAACCTGTTAGGGTTGTCAGATTGGAAGCTGGAGGGGACTCCAGGACCTTTAACAACCAGGAAGCAGGAATTTCAGCACCAGTTGCTTGTCATGCAATCAGGTAAGAAACAAGAGCTGCTGAAATTCCCTCCCGTACACAACCATTAAAGATACAGGGGCCCTCTTTTTGGCAACCCTAACCGGTATTTTAAAGAGTTGTGGGAAGGGGTGGGGGGAACCCTACAGGAAGAACAGCACGTTTGAGCTCCACCACAGGATCATCACCCCAAATATTATCCTTCATAATAACGATGATACCAGAAGTACTCGTGCAACGGATTACCCTACGGGGTTGTCCATAAGGTATCTTAGGAATTTAGGAAACACCCAAATACAGAGTAATGACAATGGACAATTATTTGCATTTATATTCGCAGGCCATTAAAAAAAATATTTTTTTTTCCACATGAAGCCTGGGAAAGGGCATGACCTCCCGTCTTTTCCGTTACCTTCTGCTGGAGGCGAAGGGAGGGCCCGAGAGTGTCCAGCCACTGGGTTTCCCCGGCTTCCTAGGGGCAGCAGCTGCCGCCTCCTTTCCACAGGCCACAGAAAATGGCGACTCAACGAACCAGGCAGTTCCCTCCCCAGAAACTGGAATTGCTTTACCTGAAGTTAACTGACAACAAATCAATCTAGGTTTTTTTTTTTCTTTTTAAATTTAGAAAACTATACTGAACACATTCCTTCACTGACAACGGAAGATGACAAAAAATACTTTTTTTTGAACTACTGCTTTGAGAATTCTGGGAGTTGTAGTCTAAACAAAGTGACGGCCACGGCCTCGCACCGCGCATGTACCCCAGACATGCGCAGTCCTAGCCGGACCGTTTCGGCGCTCTGTCCGACTGCGCCATTCGGAGCATGCGCTCCCTGCAGGCGGCGCTCCCTTTGTCCTACCGGCCGCCGAGAGGCGCAATGCTTTCCTTCGTCTAGCCGTTTGAACAACGGAGTGTCTCTCAGGGGCGGGCCAATTTAAAAAAAAAAATAATCCCTCTTTGGCGGGAAGCGGAGGTGTAGAATAAGACCTGGACGAGGGGCGGGCAACCGGCGGCAGCCCAATGGCCTTCTCTGCTGAGGTGGACGGAGCCCCCCGCACGCAGCGCTGGGGTCCCCAAATCACCACGCGAGTCCCTTAGAGGGCATTTTTGCACCGCGCTGAGGGAGACCCGCCCGTCCCACTCCTTGCCTTTTCCCGCTCCACAGGCCTCCACCGTCCACAGTAAGCGACCACGCTACTCGCTGCCTCCTGATTCTGGGGAGGGAGAGGGAATATCGAGACGGTTCCGCAGGGAACGCTGCTTTGGCCGACCGGGCTCCTGAAAAAACTGGTGCAGCGGTTCGAGTGTTGGATTAGAACTCCGGCAGGTTAGGGTTCGGATTCCCGCTCACCCGCAGAAGCCCACTGGGCGACCCTGGAAAAGCCACACGCTCAGCCTGAATAAACCTTGCCAAGAAAGCCCCATGATGGGGTCGCCTTAAGTCCCTCACGACACGAGAATAACCACTGGGACTCAGCTCAGTGGTGCTTGGAGGGCTCCGCATTGCGAGTAGGAAAAATTTACTGCTGAGGAGACGTGGCAGAGGATTGTGCTGCCCAATTGCATCGCTAAACATACCGGCCGGCCAGAAAAGATCCTGTGTTGAACTGAGATGGCAGATCTTTTATTGCAGACCGGTGGCTCCTTAACAGCCCTTGCAGACCCTTGCTGCGTACAAGTGTGCATCAGACACATTCCAAGAGCCATGTTGTGGCAACACCTTTATTGTGTCAACCAAGAAGCCACAAAAACCTGTGTGTGCTTCTCACTTTCTATAACTTGCATCCATTGGTAGTCAGCCTGTGTCCTCCATGCCCTTCTCAGATCTTTTGAGTCCTAAGCCAGACGGCTGACTTTAATGCTTGTTTGAAAAGAAGTCCTACACATTTGTTGTTATGTGCCTTTGAGTCAACTTCCGTTTTCTGATGATCCTATCATTGAATTTTCTTGGCAGAGTTTATTCAGAGGAGTATTGCCATTGCTTTTCTCTGAGGCTGAGAGAATGTTACCTACCCATGGTTTTCCATGGAGTGGAGATTTGAACTTTGGTCATCCAGCCCAACGCTTAGACTGCGACACCATACTGGCTGTCATATATTGTTAAAGTTTAGAATTGTCTGCCAATCCGTTCTTAGTTCTCAGCCTCTTGTTCTCGCAGTGCCGCTTTCCATTACCTCTTCAATTTAGTCATGATTTCTGGCTGCAGGCATTTTTAAGGAATTCCTAGTTACATATGGACTACACAGATTTTGTGGTCTTCTTCTATTAGTGTTGTTACACAACCAAACAGATAACTTAGTGTCAGATCACCTATTAACTGAACCTGGATTCTGCAGGAGCTTCTGTGTCTAAACTGGGGTGGAAATTGCAAAGCCCTCCAGAACTGGTTAAACTGCAACTCCCAATATTCTTTACCTTTCGTTATGTTGGCTAGGGCTACTGGTAGTTGCAGTTCCACAACAAAAGAATCTGATTTTTTTTCCTTACTTCTACTATGACTTTTATTTTTATGAAGAAGCCTGCAATAATCCACTACCAAATATGTTTACTGAGCACCAAGTCCAGTTGTACTTATTCCCTTGTAAAGAGTGCATAGGATTTCACTCTAAAGTCACAATCCTATTTATACTGACTTGGGAGTAACCTCTACTCAACACTGTGGGATATAATGCTGAGTAAATATGCATAAACTTGCAGTAGATGTCTCAGAAGTCTTATTTTGCTGCGTAAATATACAGGAGTGGGGAACCTTTGGCCTGCCAGCTGCTTTGAACTTCACATCCCAGATGTCCAAAAGGTTCTCCATTCCTGCTATTTGATTTATTTGCTAATAAATTTAGCACATTTATTTGCTAATAAATCTACACCAGATTCCCCTGGCATTTAATTCTGTGGAATTTGCCCCAAATGTGTTGAGGATTGTTCTGCAAGCATGCTACCCCATCCTTGCATTGATTTTCTTCATTTATGAATCTGTAAATTGTTACATATGAAAGCTAATAAGAATATTGCCTTATTATCCTACTTTGTTTCCATTTATAATCCCTGATTCACATACATTCATTCTGGATATGTCTATTTCTGTTTTTATTTCTTGTTTATCAGTTTCTAGATAACTTTATTAGCATACCAATCCATCCTGAACTTTCCATTTAAAAAAACCCTAAAAAGTATTCCATTTCCCCCTCTTGCTTTTGCAGGACCTGGAGTGATGAATGGGACTCTGATTGCAGGCACACCCATTGCAGTAGATTTTTGGAATATCAGAAAAGCTGGTCAGGCTCGCTTGTTCTTTCTCTCCCACATGCACACTGACCATACAGTGGGGCTCTCGAGCACTTGGAACCGACCTGTTTATTGTTCTCCTGTTACTGGCCAGATCCTGCATCTCAAGCTGAAGGTACGCTTAGGCACAGGTCTGTTGTCTTCTACCATTTCACACAAAGAGCCCCAGTGTTGACTGTTCTGTGCCTTCCTGTTACTTCTAGGTGGCTGAACAGTGGATTCATCCTCTGGAAGTGGGAGAGAGCCATGTCTTGGCTTTGGATGAGATTGGCAAAGAGACCATGACAGTGACCTTGATAGATGCTAATCACTGTCCTGGATCTGTCATGTTCCTTTTTGAAGGCTATTTTGGAGTCATCCTGTACACAGGTATGGACTTCCTTGTTCATGAAAGACAGGAAATTCACACTTTAGATTTTAGCGCACATTTTCCTCTGTGTTTCAGTTCCATTGCTTCTTAATTTGTCCCTCAATACAGAAGTCTTTTGATTGCAACTTTTAGCTGTTTAGTAGAAGGCATCTTATAAATTGAATTTGGAAGTAAGGAGTTACAAGTAATGTAGTAAAAAGGGATCCTTTTGGAGTGGTTGCATAATAAGTCAGAATGAGGTGAAAGTTCAAAAATAACATAATGAGTGGGAAAGTTACTTTACTGGTATAGAAAGTAATATTTTAAAGTTGGTTTCAAAGGGCACGTGAAATACAACAAAAAAGGGAATGAGCATCACAACAAGGAAAGGAATGAGTTACTCTTTTAAAAATGAGTAGCAGCAACGGATTACCATGGGCCCTCAGTATCCATAGGGTTTGGTTCCAGGACCCCCATGGATATTAAAATGTGTGGATACTCAGTTCTCTTTATCTACAGAGGTGTAGTAAAATGGTATACAAAATGGCAAATTCAGTATTTGTTTTCTGGATTCTTTTCTTTTTTAGAATGTTTTCAAGCTGTGGTTGATCGAATCCATGAATACAGAATCCATGGATATGGAAGGCCAACTATACCCTTTGAACATTACAGCAAATAATGAAAACAAATGTTTAAAATAATGAAAAGAAATAACCTTTAATTTTATAAATTCTGCCTATAATGGTAGACTTTACAAGCATAGTCTCCTGTTCCTTTAGCTGTACAG
Organism: Ctenosaura bakeri; assembly: GCA_948474755.1. Lineage (NCBI taxonomy): Eukaryota > Metazoa > Chordata > Lepidosauria > Squamata > Iguanidae > Ctenosaura > Ctenosaura bakeri. Next base: position 296,926 of record CAOLHI010001960.1, on the reverse strand, counting down.
TGTTTTTTAATTTCATTTCATTTTGATTAGAAAAACCCTTTCCCAAACCCTCTATGTGTGCCTTCCCCAAACCCTCTATGTGTGAGACACTACAATCTAGCCCATATAGCTAGAGGGCACTTGGTCAGAGAAGACTGTGAAGAAGTGACAGTTATCTTACATAAGAAAGCCACCCAAGTCTGTTCCAACAATTAATGAAATAAACAAAGTTACAACATGACTTTCTGCAATAGTAGCCAAAGGAGCTGGTTTTCTTCTTATTTGTTTGGACATTTAATTATAAATGCAGGTGTCTGGTCCTTCCAAATCACATTCCTGTAATTTCTTTGATATCCATTTCTCACTAGGTGATTTCCGCTACTCTCCAAACATGCAGCAGGAGGCAGCTCTTAAGAATACAAAGCTTATCAACACCCTCTACCTGGACAATACCAACTGCTATCCCAAGATGGTTTTACCCTCCAGAGAAAAGGCCACTGAGCAGATCAAAAAGGTGATTAGGGACCATCCTTTTCACCTGGTAAAGATTGGTAAGCACCCTTACTAGATTGTGAAGAATTTTCCAAATGTTTAGTTAAAGTAAGGATTCATTGAGAATCCTGAGAATCCTTAGGACAAGTGGCCTACAAATAAAGAGTTTACAATGTGGATGAGCAAAGTGTGGCCCTCCAGATGTTAGTGGACTGCAAACCTCAGCATCACTCTCTATTGGCTGTACTGGTTAATATGGATGGAAGTTTAGCACCCGAGAACCCAAACTGCCCATTGTTAATTTACAGAGACTATCCAGGGAGAGGAGCACAAACATGGAATTGTTTGAATGAATTCAGGATATTTGAGAATCTTTCTTTTCTTTCTTTTTTCTCTTTTCTTAGATTTACAAGCTTATCCTATGCACACACACATCTCCTATCATCTGTGAATTTTTAATTTTAATAATAAATTTTATTATTATTATTATTATTATTATTATTATTATTATTATTATTATTATTGTGAAAACAGATCCCACCGAAAGAGGTTATTGTAGAAAATGGAGCCCAGACACTCTAGATACATATCAATTCATGATTCACAATTGTGTGTAATGGTATGAGTTAACCTTTGGAGGAGAGCCCATCAGGGGAAGGGGTGATGTTTCAGACCCTTGAAATCTTGAACTCTGATGTAAGAAGTTGTCAGCTAAACTGCAGTTGTATCAGAAACTCTGAGTTTGCTGTGGTAACAGAAGCTTAGCAAATTTTACTCCAAAGGCTGAATGTAGAGTAATCAGGCCATCTAGTCCTTAAAAAGCTTACAGTTCTCTGCTTTCTTTTAGGTACCTACAGTTTGGGAAAGGAATCACTCTTGGTAGAACTGGCCCATGAATTTCATACTTGGATTGTAGTGAGCCCTCAGAGGCTGGAACTAATGCAGCTGCTGGAATTGGAGAATGTGTTCACCTCTGAGGAAGGGGCTGGTAGGATTCATGCTGTGGATTTTTCAGAAATCCGCCAAGCAAATATGATCAGCTGGAACCGGAGTCATCCAACGATAGCTGTTCTGCCCACCAGCCGGCCACTGAAGATCAACCACCCTAATGCCTATGTTGTTCCCTATTCAGACCACTCATCTTTCCAAGAGTTGCTGGAATTTGTAGCTTGGCTGAAGCCTTGTTCCGTAATCCCAGTGGTAAAAAGTGAAGTGTGTCAGATGTATTTCCAGCAATATTTGACACCTGGGAATTGTTCACTTATGGTGTCCACAGTCCCTGAATCAGTGGCAAGATTCATGCAAAGCAGCAAGGAGTGGGAAAGGCCCTTCAAGTTGCAAAAACAGACTACTAGTTGCCGTGTGCCCCGGGGAGTTTTGTTTGAATCCTTAGAGGAATGTACAAGTCACATTGAAAATGGCTGCAGTGCAGAGATTTCCCAACAAAGCTGCCCAGAGCCCATGAAAAAATCTGTGCCTTACTATAAAGAAGGTTGTGTTGGTTGCTCCCAATGTGAGGAGGAACAAGAAAAGAAAGAGGCAGAGCCAAAAAACCCTAAAAGCCAGCAAGGGCCACTACGGTCTGATTGTGTAACATCCATACATCAGCTAGATAACATCAATCAGTTTCAAAAATGTCAGACAGCTCCAGCACCAGCACACATGCACACTTTATCATGGTCCAGGAGAGATGCTGGTTTCACACCCAAACAGTTCCCTGCTTTCTCTGCAGGCAGTGCCAGTCTATGCCAGTTAGCCAGAGAAAACCATGTTCCCTCAACATTACATGCTGTTCAGAGTGACACAGAGAACAAATTAACATCATTGAAGGATGTAGCATTCCAGCCTCTCACTGAGTTGTCTTCACAAAGTCATCTTCTGGAATATGATTTGTCTCCATTGAACAGCCCAAAGCAACTGTCCCTGCGTAACTTTGACTGTCAGGTTGAAAACTGCCTAAAAAGAGGGAAAGGGCCTGCATGCATGGAACAGTGCAAACTTGTGTTCAGATACAAATCTATCGTTAAATCAAAGCCACTAATCAAGTCCAAAGAGCAAATAGCCACAGAACAATCTTAGCGTTATGTTTGTCAACTAGGATAAAAAACCTTAGTTTTTTATGAAAATAAATTTCATTGAACTCATTATTCAGAAGATAAGCTGGATCTGCATAATAGGTTGTTGCCTCAATGAGCATTTTGGAAATTTCACCCCGTTAGGAGTGCTCGCCAAGATTAACTGGACTCACACTTGAGGCCCCTAAATATGTAGCTTCACCTTTTCTGTTTATTCCCACTTATTTATGGAGAGGTAATACTATCCACTTTTCTAAGTTTGTTAAACACTATAAAGTGTTCCCTTTTTTGCCTATGAATTAAAGACAGTGATTTGGTCATTACCTATAGTGGTTTATTAGTGGTGTGGGAAGGAGATGCTCTTGGGCTGTGATATATCTTTATTTTTCTAGTAAAGTTTGAAAGTGAAAAAGTATGTCTTCAGCAGTTCTTTAAAGAGCCAGAGAGGAGATACGTCCTTGCCAAGTTTCTGGTGTACTGGTAAGAAAAAACTTGCTTCTGAATTAAAAACAACAGCATATCTAGACATTGACAGTGTGTTTCTGGTACTTGAAAATAATGCATAATGGCTGTTCGGTTCCCAACACTTTGGGGAGCTTTGTACTCTTACTTTGTACAAAAGGTTTTATTACTGATAATAGACATCAAATGAGATCAGTGTTCAACTTCAGTCTTTCTAGTTAGAAATTTTGCTGGGGCTCTTGAGGTTTATTGATGCAGTGACTTAAACACTTGCACTTTTCTGAGTAGCACAATTGTTATTTCGGATCTAGTGGTAGTGGCACAGATTTGGAATAATGTATAGAGTAGTCTATTGTTTTTATCAACAAACTTAGAAGAAACATCCTAATGCTAGAGGAGTAGGTGCATGTCCTTATAATGTCCTCTGTTAGCTAGCTCAGCTGGTGAATGCAAAGCCAAAACTGTAGGAAAAACAGAGGCACTGAGAAATGAGAGGGGAGGTACCAGTACAAACAGGGAAGCCTCCAAAACATGCAAAAGAAGGGGGGAAAAGAACAAAAGCAGGAAAAACCTTGCTGAAAACAGCCCAAGGGAGGACTGAAATCTAAATTGTCTATTAGGAGAGAGATTTTTTTTTAAAAGAAAGCCAGAGGGAGAAGAAGGAATGGAATATTCTTTCTTAAAGAAGGCATGTTTGGGTAGCTAGTGCAGCAACTCCCAGTAGTAGGGCAACTCCTTACTGTAGGCTTCCTCCACTTATCTGACAGTTTAGGGAATGGAGCACTGTCAGAAAACAGAATTGGTTGCAAAGCGGAAACTATGTACTGTAATATAGGGAGCATGAAGGAATTAGAGAGGCTCATTAAGGACTGACAGTATGTACACTGCTGCAAAGTCTCTCAGCTGGCTTAGCACCTTTTTTCACCCTCTTAACTCACTTTGCAAGCAGTGTGCACATGTGAGCAGTTCCAAGCGAGCCTCCATAGGCAAGAAGAGTGGAACCCACATTAAATTAATTGAACTTGTCCTTAATCTGGAAGAGTTAAATGAGCAAGCTGTCAGATAATGGGCATTAAAAGGTGGGGGTTTCCTATACATTTTACACACGCTTCTATGACCTCCTAGCAACCATGGCCACTGAGTGTGGTGAGTGGAGAATTAGGAAGCTGTAGCCCTTAAAATATTTTTCTAGTATCTGATTTTGTAGCAGGTCCCATTCATAGTAACACTTTTAAAAAAGGGGGGAGGCTTCTCAGATTTTTTTTTAAAAAACAGGCTAAATAAGCCCTTAAGTGGTACAGTAGGGGAGTATTCAGTCTGAAAAGAAGTAGAAAAAGAAATTGATAATATTTCTAAAATTATTACAAAACTATACAGATAACTTGTGTAACCATTACATCCACACAGCTATATTCTACCAGCAAGGCACTGAAAGTTTGAGTGAGGGATCACTGTTGGCAAAATAAGCTGCCAATCGCTTCAGACAAAAGCACACACACTTAAGAATGGAAATGAGGAGCCACACTCGGATCTTTCACAGAGGGGTTGCTTCAACACCCCCGTTTTTGGATTCAAACCCCCTCCCCTTTTGTCTTTTTCCTTCCCTTCCTACTTTGCCTGTTTCAATTTTCTCTCCTCTTAGTGAGGAAGGCAAAAAAGATCAGGAGGTGTTTTGAGTGTCTCTGATAGATTGGATGGCTGGAAAAAGGGGGAAGGGGAGAGAGAGAGAAGGACAAATGCTGGCTGGTTGGCTGGCTGGGCCTAGGCATTGCTGTTCAATCCACTCCAGCCTTAAATTGGCAGGAAGAAGCAGGAGAAAAGTCATCCCTCCCCCTCCACCTCTTAGGAAAGTGTGCATTTACTTATTTCTTCCTTCTGTCCCAGTCTGAAGACCTTTGATCAGCAATTTTAAATAAATATTTGATGTACTTTAGGATTTTAAACAGAATCATGTCTTGGGGGTCTGTGGCACCAAAAGATATTTACAGGGGGTCTCTGGTAAAGAAAAGGTTAGCCACTCTTCTAGATTGGGGATAGCCAACTGTGGAAGGCTAGGAGGCTGCATTAGCCCCCAGGAGTCTTTGGGGAACCACCTCCCCCAATGCACATTTCTGCAAAAAAAAAAAAAAGTTTTTGACCCCTTCTATGCTTTTTCATAGCTTTAGCCCCACCACCACCATTTCAAGCCCAACAGAGGTATTTTTTAACAATGGGAAGTGTGCAGAGGTCACCTCCTGTTTCTTAAAATGGCCTTTCCTGTGTCTCCACTGGCCTTGGAGGGAGGGAAATGTGGCAATAGGACCCTAGAGGGCAATTTGGGGCAAACAATTGTTGATACTAGCATGGTGGAGACTTCCTTTTGCCCACCCATGGTAAATGCAAGTACAGTAGAACACTGTCTTGTGGAAGAGTTGCATTATTCCAACAATGACTACAGAACTGTGATATTCTTGCAGTGGAAGTAGTACCTCAAGTGCCAGTATCTGCTCTCCATCTTTCACAAATGAATAACATATATATGTTGCAAAGATGGAAAGCGTATGTCCCTCCAGATGTCACTATGCTTCAACTGCCAGCATTCCTTATACTGTTCATTATGCTAGTTAAGGCTGATGAGAATTACAGTTCAATAACATCTGGAGGGTTGAATGGCTCCCAATCAAATTTATTGTGTTTGCAAAATAAAATAAAATAAATAATAAAAAATAGTGAATGGGCTAGCCTTTTCAACCCAATACCCTCCAAATACATTGGACTAACACACCCATCACCCCCAACAAGTAGAAATGCTGTTGTCAGTTTCCATGTTGAGAATCTTTACTGTGCTGAAGAACATTGCTCTTTGCCTTTACACAGGATAATGCCCTGACTGAATTAAGATGATTTGGAATTGGAACTGAGCTCCACAGCAGTGTTCAGTCATGATATTAAAGTTAACTGGGTTAGAGCGACTGTAATGCTCAGTCACAGTGTTATTGTTACTGGGTTTAGCTGAATGGAGAGCGGCCATGATTGTTCATTAGGAGATGGAAGCACTTCCCAGGAGATAACTATTACGGGAGGCCTGTTGGGCTAGATAGTCAGATGTGTTAATTATCTGCTTCCTCTCAGGACTGGCCCATCTTCTGGTGACATGCCCAGTCTTTTCCATAGTCCTGAAAAGAACATTTCTCAGAGTTGTCACCACAAAAGCTGTAAAATAGCTGTTGGCCAGAAGCCATTTGGCAGCCTAACAAGTTTCCAGGCTGTGTCCCTAGAAGAGCAAGACAAAACAGTGTGTATAAACCACTCTCCCCTTTGCTCACAAAACCAGCTATGTGATTTTTGAATGAGATGAAGATCAGCAAAAAGTGGCTGGCAGATAGCAGTGTGTCTGGCAGTGCTTGTGGGTGCTTGCTTTTCTAGTACATATGGTTCTTTCCCAGTACACCACACCCTGTTGTATGATCTGCCTTATGTAATCAGTGATGGTATTAAAGTAATCACTGCTTTCAGAGTGATGCCTGCTCTGAAATGAAAGCCTCTTTTTGCAGCCCAGGTGGGCCCTGTCTAATTACAGTGTAGCATTTCTGAGAGCCTGGGGGAGTTATGTAGGAGATTTCCTACCTTTTGCAAGCATATTCAAGTGCTGAACTTCTCATAAAGTTTTAGTAAGTCACTCAGTGAGTGTTTGACGCAGCAGGACATATCACATTAGCTCACCTCTGTTTTCAACTGATTTTGAAATAAAGCAAATGAGAGAACTTCCTGAGTGGAACAGAGAAAGAAACACAGAAAAAAGTGAAATGCAACAAAAGATGGAGTGGGCAACTGTAAAGGCCTTCTGTAAAAGGATTCCTGTGAATGTCAGATTAAAAGGAAGGGGGAAGCATTGATTAGTTTAAAAAAAAGATTTGGGGGAATGAGAGACAGTTTTTAGGAAATTAAGTACGACCTATTTTATTCTTTTTTCACCTAGAAGAACCAGAGAATTACATGTGTAGTACTAAGCTTAGAAGGTTCAAATCACACAGGAAAATTATTGAGAGGCAGAAACAACATTTTTTTACAGCTGAAAATGTTGGAGAGATCCCCGTATCTGAATTATTCTTGTGTAGCAGCAAGTAAAGAAATGTGTCAAACAGATATGACAGTTCTTAGTTCATAAATTATAAGGTACAAAGTTGCCAGGCTTTGGTGGCCTTTATCCAGGAGTCCTTAAAGAATGCAACTGCTGAATCCTTATATTTATTGCTATAATCATTCTTACCAGAGAACTGGAGGACAGCCACTGTTACATAGTTTTTAGAATTATTTAAGTATGTTAACATGCACATAGCCAGATAAGTTATTTATGGATTTTTTGAAAGGCATATGATTTTCAGAAGCCCGCAATTAGTCATCTCTCTTATGGACTGAAAAATGATTAAAAACCAAAGGCTGAAATAAAGTGACATTTTGCACAATGCAGGAAATTAAATAAGAGTACCTCAGGGTTCTGAGTGGTAACTGGTGCAGTTTAACTGATTGCTAAATTATCTGGAGTCAGCGGTGAGCAATAAAGGGGATGCATTTACAGAGAACATGAAATTCCATGTGGTAAAATCTCAAGCATAATGAAACAGATGAGCAAAGAGCAGCCCTGTGGTTACCTATAGCTCCAGTATAGTTTCTCAGACCCCCTGCACTATCCTAAATAGCCCTGCACTTTCACTGTTTAACATCCAAATGTACCAATTTTCAAATTGGTATTTGAAAAAAGGAGTGGCTTGGGGGTATTTGTGGCAGCCCATATTAACCTTGGATGCTCCCAGAGGCAGAAAAATTGAACCTACTGCACTTGTTCACCCCTGCACTATAGTGTTTCAGAAATGATATCCAAATGGAGACCAGAGAAGAGTGGAGATTAGGAGTAATCTGGCACACCCTGTAGCACAGTGGTTCTCAACCTTCCTAATGCCGTGACCCTTTAATACAGTTCCTCATGTTGTGGTGACCCCCAACCATAAAATTATTTATTTATTATTTACAAAGCAAAAGCCGCCTCGCTGGCCAGGAACGGGGGGGTGGGCAGGGAGGGAAAAGAGGAGCTGCGCATCTCCCGCAGGAAAAAACTCCGAGAACCCCCCCAGGCTCTGCTTCTGCTTCACTCTCGTTTCCGCTGGGGGGGGCAGTGTGGGAAAAGTTTCCAGAGTGTCAACTGGAGGAATCTCAGTGCCTTTGTCTTTTGCGCCGGGCGCAGCTCGCCCCTCCAGAAAAACACCGCCTTGCGGCCCCCTGGCCCTTCCGCAGCACCCCCCTCCGTGGCGAGTGGGGCAGGGGCCATGGTGAGGAGGGGGCCTGCCCCCCGTGCTGCTGCTGCCCCCCCAAGCTGGCCCGTCAGACGGGAGGTTTTCCCAGTAGTGGGGAAGGGGAGCGATTTCAGTCCCTTCTGAACAGGGGGCAGGAGGATGCGAGTGCATGGCTCGCGCTTGCGCACCACCACTGAGGAGAGCCTAAGACCATCAGAAATACGTATTTTCTGATGGTCTTAGGCGACCCCTGTGAAAGTGTCATTCGACCCCCAAGGGGGTCACGACCCACAGGTTGAGAACCGCTGCTTTAGCATATATGTAAGTAGTAGCACATAGGCGATGATTGGTTAGCTGATATTTCCATTGAGCATTCTTATATGTGCTCCATCAGTGAGGAAGGAAATTCAGTTTTAGAAGAATATAGGAAAAGTCTAAACAAAGTCTTATTTCTCTTATATGAGATGTACACAACTTTTTCCGTTCAAAGGGCTGGGGCCACTTTTGTGTATTTGTGCACTTGTGTGTATATGTGCCTTCAAGTTGCCTGTCAACCTTGTGAATTTCATAGTGTATTCCTGGGCAAGGAATACTCAAGAGTAATTCTGCCAGTTTCTTTCTCTGAAACATAGCCTACAGCACCTGGTATTTGTTGGCAGTCTCCCATCCAAGTACTAACCTCAGCTGACCCTGTGGGCACTTACATGCCCACTTTTCTACACACACAGAGTTTCCAGAAATAACTGAAAAGAACTAAAAGCAACAGCTGGGATTTAGAAGAAATGTTTACCTCTCCCATCATTCATGACCTCCACCAAGGTCTTTTCCTCATTACTACCAACCTCCGAAGCCCGAGAAGAGCATTGGTGTCCCATTCCCTATATAGCACAGCTGGTCAGGTGTATCTCTGGTGGCCTCTGGAGTTGCATAGAGAATAGTCATAGGTTATACACACCCACCCTATATTAATTTGTAATGTTGTATTGTCACATCTAGCACATAGTGGCAGGTCTGGCTTCTTCATCTCCAGAAAAGCAGCAAATTGTCAGTTAATTAATTCTAGGAAGCTCATTCAGCAATAATAAATATACTTACAATGTTCACTAAATATTCAAATGTTGACAGCAGACTCGGGATCTGGCAGACCTTGAAGCCAAACCAGACCCCCCAGAGCAACAGCACCTGGTCCAAAAGGTATTAGGCCCAGAGGAGTCTATATGAGTAATATCTCCAAAATGAGATTGGGCACCAAGCCATTTTGTCAGGATGTAGGCATCTTTCTATCATCCCTCACTTCTACCTAGTTTTTGATCTTTTCTTTGAGGCACAAACACATGTCAAGACTCGGAACGAACGATCTTTAAGTAAAACTTTTCTGTTCTCTGAGATCTTTTAGAAAAGGAAACAAGTTGCTTCTGATCAGTGTAACCATCTTATTGTCTGCTTTCATATGTTGTCTTCCAGACATTCTTTTAGTAATACAGCAATACCACAGTAGTTTATGTTTCTTGCCTTTTTTTTTTAACTTCCTGTAATTTATGGGTTACTCTTCTACAATTACATGTGTTCCTTCTGTGGCAGCTGCTGTTCTGTGATTATGTTTGTTTTCATGGACTTGGAGGCCTTTTTTTTTTTTTGTATCTATTGAATTGGTTGTTTTTTTTAATGTGTTGTAGTATCTTGGGCATATTTACCAGACTTAGGCAATTTTGGTGGGTTGGGGGGCCTATTTTTTCACCCCTAGCATTTGTACTGGGCTATACCAGGCCTAAAAGTTCACCAAAATTACAATGAGAAAGAAGGAAAGTGAAATCTCAGGTTCACATCTTGGACATACTCCTGAATTTAGATCAAAGCCTGGATGCCTGTGGACCCTTTTATACCATACAATTACAGTGCCACGATTCCACATTAATTGCCATGGTTCCATTCTTTGGAATTCTGGGATTTGCAGTTAGGAAGAGGTATTTAAAATTCTCAGCCAGAGAACTCTATAGAGTTTTTCCAAACTACAAACCCCAGGATTCCACAAGATACAGCCATTGCAATTAAAGTGGAATCCTAATGCTATAATTGTGAAGTGTGAAAGGGCCCCAGGTTTCAGCAGTGGGCAGGAGTGCTTTTGCACAGGGTGAAGTTCTTCAGCACAGCAAAGACAACAGTAGTTGTGCCTGTTTTTGAGATGTCAGATCTAGCTATGGAGTTGAATTAGGATTATTGTAACATACTCTGTGTGGGTCTACCTTTGGAAACTGCTTGGAACTTAGCAGGTAGCAGGTCTGAAACACTGCAGCCAGTCTCACCAGTGCAGATTATAGGGAATATATAACTCTCTTGTAACAGCTCCACTGACAAATTGTATTTCCATGCAGAATTCAAACTGCTGCTTATGGCCTATATGGCTTAGGTTCAGACTATGTAAAAGATTCTGTGTCCCTACATGAGCTTGCCTGTATTTTAAGATCTTTTGGAGAGGGCTTTCTTTTAGTCTTACCAGCATCACAGACATGCTTAGTGAGAACACAGGAGAGAGCCTTCTCAATAGGTGCTCCCAGGCTGTGGAATTCCCTCTCTTGGGAGGCTCATTTGGCCCCTTCTGCTCTCTTTTTTCAAAAAGACAAACCTTTGGCTGCTAAGTAATTGTAGCAGAAGGGTCTTTTAATAAGGTGTGATATATTTTTATCTTTTTAATTATGTTTCATATTGCTTTAAATTAGTATCTTTAAGATTGTTTAATAATTCCCAAAACTTTTTTTTTATTACTAGAGAGGTTTTCTTCCTTTTTTTTTTTTTTTAGCATTTTGTTCATTTGTGTTGTAAGCCATGCCAAGGCATAGTTAGTTTCTTTAGACAGAATTTAGATAAAATTGCCACAAACTATCATGGAGACTCAAAGTATTACAGTCAGCTCTCCACACTGGCCATGGTTTCAATTTAATACTTTATTACAGTCACAGACCAGCACAATTGCTATGGTTGGGGTGCAGGAACCCCTGGAAAAGTAGAAGAATCGCAAATATCGAAGTGTGTGTGTGTGTGTGTGTGCCTGTGGGAAGGGAGCCAGGTACAGGCGGGAAGAATGGGTCCAAACCTGGCCAGGGGAAGGAGAGGGAAAAGGGGTGGGTCAGCATGGTGGTGAAACAGAGAGAAGGGCCTCTTCAAGACAACATTAGAACCCTAATGGGCTCATAAAGGGAGATTGTTGTTCATCTTCAATATTCATTTTTGAGTTATGGCAACCATATCATAGAGTTTCCTGGGACTGAGACTGTGTGACATGCCCAAGGTCACCCAGTGGGTTTCTATGGTGATGCAGGGAGTCCAGCTCTGGTCTCCACGGTTGTAGTCCAATGGTCAAATCACTACACCACACTGGCTCTCAATCTTCCCTATAATGTTAGCATAATTAATTTTTTTTTAAAAAAATAACAATCCAAGTTATTGTTTTCCTTTCCTTTCCAATCAGTTCATACTGGAGATGACTAATTCTGCCATCATTCTAAATTGTGTGTTGTTCCCAATGTAGTAAGTTAGTCCATCCTTAGAAGAAAACAACTCTTCTGTGGTCCTCTGCATGAGTCATTGCTTGGGAATGGCCTCTTTCCAATTAGAAAGCATGCCTAGAACAGTGGTTCTTGATGAAACACGGAAGGGCTGGATTCCTCAGAAGAGTAATTACAGCAAACCTTTCCAGGGCTTTGAATTTAATTGTAGGAGGGGAAAAGTATTGCTCACTTATAAAGATTACGGGAAACAAAGAGCTAGAAATATTATCAGGTAATTCCCCATGTGCCTCTTTACAATCTCATTATAGCTCTGTGATTACATGCTGTTACATAGCACTAGAAACATAGAACTTACTTTTTCAATGGGCATCTGGAATCAGGAAAGGTACTTTTCCTACAGAATTCCAAGGTTAGCATTAACCTAGACTATCCAATATTTGCACGGATATGCTATGAGAGGTATAGGAATAGCTAAACAACAAAGAAATTTAGAAAAAAAATGGAAGTGGGATAGTACTAGATAAATAACTCCTGATTGAAGCACAATAATATGCACCAATGATACCCAGAGGACCACTGATTTGAAAGATATTCCTTCACTTAATGATTCTCAAGGTTGCTGTTTGTATAAGATTTCATACAGTTGCATACCGTTTCCTGAGAATAAATCCTAATGAATTCAGTGAGACTTACTTCTGAGCACATATAGGATTTTGCTATAAGTTTCAGTTCTGTGTGTAAAGCATGTAAGCTTTCTCTTGGATCTTGAAATGACTAGATGCCTGATATTGTGGTATCAATAATGCATAGGTGGCCCTGGTGGCGCAGTGGTTAAATGCCAGTACTGCAAGCCACAAACCACAAGGTTGTGAGTTCGATCCTGCCGGGCTCCAAGGTTGACTCAGCCTTCCATCCTTTCGCAGGTCGGTAAAATGAGTACCCAGCTTGTTGGGGGCATGTATAGAAATGTTTCGAAATACATGCTATTTCTAAGTTGTTCGCCGCCTCGATCCATATGGAGGCGGGATACAAATAAATAAATAAATAAAAAATAAAATAGAGGGCTCTACACAAAGACAGTAAAGCTCTCCATCCTCAGTGAACTTGATCTCATGACAAAACAGACAATGAAAGAGTGACAAAATGCAAAGGGGGTAAAGGGGGGTATCATACAGTTGGTGCTCTACATCTGCGGGCTTAACATTCACAGATTTGATTACTGACGGATTATTTACCACCACCACCTCTGCTGCTGCCCTATGCCATTTTTAATAGACTTATAAAGACTTATAAAGTCTCAACCTGCATTCATAGACTCTCTGCAAGCCTCAAGAGACTGTGAATGCAAAGTGAGGCTCATAGGTCCATATTGAAATCAGTGTAGGGCAGCAGTGGAGGTGGCAGGAAAGCCCTCACTTCTGCCTCAAAGGCAGAACTGGGTGGTAGGCATGCTTTACACTACAGATTCAGATGTTTTGTACTGTACATTTGAATCTACCAGGGGTTAAATCTATAGATCTTACTGTATTTTTGTGTGTGTGCTAAATATGCTTTGAGAGGTCTATAGACAGTGGCATTTTTCTACTTTCTCAGGGGTCCTGTGCTCCTAACTCCCCACAAATGTGGAAGGATGAATGTAGTTCAGGTGTCTTCCATGTAGATAATCCCAGGTTCAATCTCTGTCAGGTATGGTTGAAAAGATTCCTGTCTGAAACTCTGGAGTCATTATAAATAACACTGAGCTAAATGAACCAATGACCTGGTTCTGTGCAAAGTAGCTTCTTATGTTCCAGTCTGCACATCAGCTGTGTTCAATCTGAACTTTTTGTACTGTCAACAAATAGAACAAAGCCAAAAAACATGTTGTAAAAATAATAATTATCCAATAATCTTTATCTCATCCTGTATCACTGTTTCTGTTAATGTGTATTATCATCAGCAAGAGAGGACCAAACCTCATTTTAAATTATTTGTCTGATATAGACATGAGAAAGGGATTTCTCAAAGGTAACTGTCAGGATGTGAAACTCCCTTCCATAGGAAGGCAAAAGCCCTTTTATTCAGGCAAGCTTTTGAATATTACCTGGCTTCTGCAAAAAGATTTTTTTTTTTTTTTAGGAGGGATTGCTACCTTTTCTGTCCACTCTTGTTGTGTTCTCAAATTGCTATTTCAGATATGGAAGTTAAGATGGAAGCTTATTGTTTTGCAGTTGATCTTACATCACAACTGACTGTTTTTTAAAGCTGTATTTCCTATCAGTTTATGTTGTACGGCCAGGGAAAAAGGCAGGATATAAATAAAATTTAAAAATAAAATCATTCTTAATTTTGGGGATTCTAGAGACAACACTGACAGATGACAACTGAGTTGTGACTGAGGGAGTTAAAAGTTTCTTAAGAAAACCAAAATGCCTTTGTAGCATTCAGTTGTGTTAATTTTGTTTTGTTTTAATAACTAATATGTTTTAGGGGGATAGAAGGGTTGGTGGGTGGGGAGGATGGGGTATATTTTAATGTTTTAATGTATTTGTATATTTTTGTAATGCCGCCTTGATCCACTGGGAGAGGCGGGATAGAAATAAATTTTATTATTATTATTATTATTATTATTATTATTATTATTATTATTATTATTCCACGTGGAGGTGTTGTGCAAATCACAAGCAACTTTGAATCCTCATCTGTGAAACTGGAATAATCTTGATTTGCCTCACATGGCTAATGTGACAATGATGAGGGTGCAGATTCCAAAACAAATGAAAGGTTGTGCTACCGAATAGTAACCAATATGAACAAATGGATAACATTATTGATAGCTATTGGTATCTTTTGACCCCAGTTTAGACAGAATATAACAAAATACACAATCCACAGAAGTTTGATACTTCTATTGGCCAACCAAAATGCAGAAAATATTTTATGCAAGTTTTCAAATATCCAGTGGCTTCTTCATCAGGCAAAATACATTTAAATTACACAGTATTTTAGGTAACTTTAGAGTAATAGCGTCCATTAAGTGATACAATATTTTAGAGCAGTTTGAGTAGGACTACTAACACATTATTACTTGTTGCATGCAACCGGAGCCAGAACCTATTTTTAATTAGCTGTTTATTTTAGTTTTTTTGTTCTTATGTTTGTTGTTAGATTGTGTATTTAGGTTAGGTGGTTGTTTTATTGTAGTGGTTTGGTTGTTTGTTTTAGATTCAGTTTTCTTCTTCTGTAGAGCCTTTGCTTATTTTGATTATTAATTTTATCTTAAAAATGAAAATAATTTTAAAAAAGGAGAAGAAAAGTTATGATAGTAAAGTCACAGGCCTATATTTTGTATTGGACATTATTTCTGTTGTAGTTCAGATGTTCTGGAAGGATCTCAATGCAGGCAAAGGCCACAGCCCCTCTTGGCCATGTGGGAACCAGGGACAAAAGGCACAAAAAACCCCCAAAAACAGGTAATAAAATTTCAACTCCATTAGCAACAGAAAAGTAACTTCACTTGAAATCCAGGCAGCTCCTGTCCTGTGGAAAGCTAATAGCAGTGAGTCTCAAGTCTCTACCTCCAAGTCCCAAGTCAAGTTTAAGTATGGAAGTCAACTTTTTACCCCAACCAAAATTCCAGAATTTTTGGACAAAGCCAAATAAAGTCAGTTTTAACAATTTAAGCAGGATCGGGCCTCCACATTTGTGATTTTGTCATCTGCAGCTTGGCAAGTGGGGAATAGGATCTTCTTACTCCCCATTATTGAAGCTTCAAAAGCTTCTTCCTCAAGCCTGTTGCCTAACATATTCGCTGTTCCCCTCTGAGAGATGCACCCTGCACTCTGGGAGCGAGTCTTGTCTTCTGCTCTTAGGAAAAGTTTTAAAAGGCTTCTCCGATACACAGCAGGGACAGGCTGCTGGGTAGTACTCAAGCCTGCCTCAAGTCCATTGCCTAATCCATTTGCTGTTCTACTCTGAGAAAAGCACCCACACTTTGGGCTTGAGACAGATTGCCATGAGACCAGTAGGCAAAAAGAGATGGAGGTGTTGTTCAAAGTCATAAGGTTTCTGGATGAATGTGTTGTTGCTGAACCAAGGGCAGCAAGTCAGTCATTAAAAATATACAAGTCTCGAGTCGAGTCATGCATCATTTATTGCCGAGTCGAGTCAATGAAGTGACTTAAGTCCGACTTGCGTCCAGGTCTATCGACTTGAGTCTACATCACTGTCTAATTGCCCCTTTCTTAAGCAGAGAACATCAAATTTCTCAAGACATCACTGTATTGTTACATCTGGAAAAACTTTTAGGTGCTGTGTTGATAAAATTGCCAGTGGTTCAAATGAAATAATTTTTATTTTTGTTGCAAGTTAAAACCTTGAAGAATTAAGTCCCAGTACATTGCTCCCTCTTGCTCTGTTGCAGCAAAATTCAGTGTCTTCAAATCTGGGAAATGCTAGCCACGCAGAAAAATACAACATCCACAAAAGAGTGATAGCTTTATTGAACAACTAAAATGCAGAAAATACTTCATGCAGACTTTGGAGCTCTACTAGTTTAGACAGGAAGCCTTTGGAATCATTGCTATCTGAAGTGTATCATGCTTCTTAGAAACTTGGGAAGTGGCATATAAAATAAAAGATTAAAAAACTTTGTGGTTTTTTTTTGGGGGGGACAAAGATTCAGTCTCCAATATACTTCTGCAGATGTGCCTGTAAATTAAATACAGTACTGCAGTCATGGGATCCTAAATTAGGTAAGCTGCAGCATTCTTTAGCTCAGAATTGTCTTTTATCTTCGCTGCATCATTAAACCCACTATCCATGTCTGTGTAATGAGTGACTTTATAAAAACCTTCTGAACTTCAGAGTATGCCTCTTTCCTTAGAAAACAAACAAAACACTACTATCAGCAATCTGCCTCCAGATCATGGGAGATCAGCATAATTTTTTCTCTTTGATTCTTTCATGATGAAGCACTTGGTATCACTAGCCTTTCTACTTAGATTTGTACTTTGGGACACTTGAAACAGAAAACACACAGGTCCCCTCCTCTTTACATGCAAAAGTATACTGTTATCTTTTATGAGAGGCACAAGATATGGAAGTAAACCAGCCAAGCCAGGTGAAGTACTAGGCACTAGTCACGAAAACAGCCAGCTCAGGCATGTTATTGAGATTCCTTTTGGCTCCCAGCTCCATTCCCTTCCTGCCTAGACTCTGACACTCTTCGCAGCTTTATATAAGGCACTTGGTTTTACAAAGGCAGGGTTCAGAGAAGGATTGGAAAGAAAAAAATGCCATGCGCACTGGAGTGAGATATAAGCCTCACCTTTAAATCAGCATTCCTGGAACAATGTAGCAAATCATCACCACTTACAAAACTGTCAGTTGTAAGCTCTTAACTCATCTTCTGTCCTTATATATGTGTCAGAGCAAACGACACATCCTTTCTGCCCACAAAAAGCTTGCTGTGTCATGTGTTCTGCTCTTTTCTACTAAAGTCACCCATCATTTCTTTTGGGCATGGTTAGAAATGAACATTTCCAGAAATTCTGAAACCATGCAAACTGGTTTTTCTGTTTGTTTCAGGAGAAATGGAAATTTCTCGGAAAATTGGACAGAAATATGATAGTAGCATCCGTTGCAGACTCAAAATCAATTTGTTAATTTAAGAGCATCAAATGTATTGTATGCATAATTATACAATACTGTTTAGCATAAAATTATCATCTTTAGTATACTTATACTATACTATATTAAATGTTTAAATTAGTCACACAATGGTTATGAACTACTTCTTCTCCTTCTCCTTCTTCTTCTTCCAAGTAGAGCTATAAGGTCTTGAACTGTAAGAAATCTCTTTGGTTTTGCCACTTTATTGGAAGCCAGGAAAAAAAAAATTCAGAAAAAAACACATAATAATGATAATAATAATCTTTTACAGGAAAGGAATTCAGAGAAAAAAAACACATTAGCAAACCAAATCATTTTGTCTCCTTCAGTCTTCCATAGTGTCAAGCAGACATAAATAATTAATTCCCATAAAAAGAATGGAGAAAAGGATATAGAGACTAGGAATTGCAATAATGAGATACTATAATAGAAAAATCTACATAGAAAACTACACAAAAATCTGTTATGTAGTTTTTAGAAATAATTCTAAATAGGTAAATATATGAACATTTTAAAACATTTTATTCTTCATTCTTAAAACATTCTAAAATCTATATTTCAAATTCTAAAATCAAATTTTTCAGTTTTCCAAATTTTTCTGGGAAAGGGCTTTGGAAATACTGGTAAATGGAAAACCTCTTTTTAAAATCCCCCCCCCCGGGTCTTCACATCTCTAGGCAAGGTTCAAAAGAAGGATTTTCTAACGAAATCAGTAATACAAAGACTTCTCCAACCATCGCACCATCTCCAAAAATTTCCTATATACTATTAAAATTGGACACACAGGAATTCTACAATTTTCTTCATCATCACAGGTGAAAGCAGTATCTTTTGAACTTCTGCAATGAACGGCAAGGGACATCTGTATACAGCCAATGTTTATCACTATGAGCCTTTCTGCACTACACTGTTATAGTGTTATTATTCCATGTTCAACATCCTGTGGAATCCTGGGGTTTGTAGTTTATTGAGACCAAAGAGCTCTCTGGCAGAAAATTCTAAATGTCCCTACACTGCAAACCATAGGATTCCATAGGATGTTGAAAGTGGAATGATAGCGCTAGAACAGTATTGTGCGGAAAGGCTCTATATTTGACATGATGACTTCTGCAAAGGAAGCTGCTGCTAAAAGTACCGGAGCAGGCTAGCCAAGTGTTTTTCTGGTCTATTGGGAACCCTAATACTGGATAGGTAAGGGATTAAACTGATTTTACATTTGTTACTGTTATCATCATTATTGCTGCTGCAGCAGAATGTCACTTTTCAGTTAGGTTGTTGTCATCGTACCTTTATCTACTGATACAAGAGAAAACCCTGAGATTACTTTGTTATTTTACAATCCTTTAAATATCTTCACTTTATATCTTGCTCTTGGGGCTGCTACTTGAAAAAAAACTAAGAACTATGTTTCTCTACAGTCTTTGTCTCCACCCTGCTTTTCCTCAATTTACAGGATTATCAACTTTGGAAAAGCCTATGTAACCACTGCTTGTGACCATATTTAGTTTAATGAAATTACAAACTAAAGATACTATTTTTTCCACAGAAAATCAGGCTTTTGGTCACATAGGAGAGCCATACTGGAACAGTACAAGTTTGGAGGAATTTGGCACTGAAATAATACTAGACAAATAAATCATACTGCCCAAATGCAGTGTAATCACTACTCAATTTCTAGGATGACATATTGTCCACCCAACAGTTTTAAACATATTTGGTTCTGCTTGGTAAGACAGTCAGGCCAAAACATTAATCTAGGCATGGTTTTAGCAATCTTTCCATGCTTCAGTGATACTAAAAGTGGACTCTTGTTGACATTAATACAGAACTTCTGGGGTTTGGGGTGGTGGTTTACTTTCTGCTGTCAAACAAGTTCATATTTTCCTGCCACTGACATAAACATTACATAACAGGAAGATCTATGCTTTCCCCACCTTGCAGCAAAGGAAGCTGATTTGAACAACTGTTTAAAGAACTTCCTACATATTTTAGCCTAGGGTTGGGCTCATATTCAGCTGCTAAGTACATCAGATGTCTTTTGGGGTGTGAAAGCTCTAAGATCCATGTATATAAATGAAGCAAAAAACTTTAAATAAGAAGCCACTGATTTAAGCCACTACCAAAGCAGAAAATCATCTTCAGCAACTGAGAAACAGCTTTATTCAAAACAGTCAAAGTTTTTACATGGTTTTTAAAAGAAGTAATTCCTCATCTACATCAGTAGCATTCTCCACTGTAGTTGGGACTGTGTAAATTCTAAAACATGGACCATAAAATGAAGATGTAAATGCAAGCTACTCCCAGTTAAAATAATCCAATTTTAGACCCAGTTAGAGAACAGCCACTAAATCAATTCCTCAATAGTAAATAAATATTAAAGTAAACCTAAGTCATTCAAGGGATCTACTCTATTTGGGAATAATAAATAGACTTTGGCCTATAAAAGATCTTTACTTCATTTCCAAACACATTTACTTGGAATTATCATTGGAACATGCTTCTAAACATAGGGGTGTAGCTTTGAAGTTACATAGCAAATCTAGCTAATCCATCATTACATTCTTCCAAAATTGGGAAACATACCAAAGACATTATGGTATCACACTTGTGATATCAGTAGCATCATATTAGAAGAAAAACCACCATAAATATTGTAGTTTATTTACTGTGGTGGTGGGTTTTTGGATGGAAATTCCTCCACCTTGACAGTTTCAGTATTATTCTTTGTTTTATCAGATAAGGTGTAAACCTCATGTTATTTCACAATGAAATCTATACTAACAGAGTTAATTGTATCTGCCAGATCACAGGCAGAAATATATCCTATGCAGGACATAGCCATATTGCGTTTGCCCAGAAAGTCCTTGGCTATAGATAAACATCAGACAAAGGAGATAAGGAGTGTACTTCCCCTTTCATGTGCAGATTCTATTACTAAAAATGTCACATACGGGACAATGTAGTTTTCGATTTGTTTCTGTTGATGAACAATGGATATAAGGGTGAACTGGAGGTAAAAGGAGATTTTTTTTGAAAATCACATCTATATATTGTGGATATATGGTGGTGACACAATATCTTTTGGAGAACCAGTCCTATCACCACCTCAGGCAGAAAATGTTAGGTTATAACAGAGACATTCCCATCCCATCCCACCCTGTCTTTGGATTCCATTCTTGGAGTACAGATCTATATGTACCATGGGGCTGTCCCTCCCTCCTTAAACTAGCCTGCTACCTTCAGGAAGGGCACAGAATATCAATCTTTTACTAGGCAGCTTAATGTCTTAAACTGATTCTGCTCATAGAAGAGTGTCGGACCAACACAGGAGCAGCAGCAACAACAGCTTCCTTCTCTTTGATTTTCCTAATACGATATCTTAAAAAACAGCATTTAAAAATCATGTCCTTCAAAACAGTACAAAGAGAAACAGATTCTGATTTTTAATAAGCTTTCAATCTGCTTCTAAGTAAGTTCTGCCTGTCTGTCTTTGCACAAGTTGAAAACAGGCACACTGGTTCTGCAAACCAAATATTCTAGCATAATTATTTTCTTCTTCAGACAATTTTTTAAAGGAGCTCAAACCTCAAAACATGTCATAGAGGTGCAGTAAAAGATCAGACCATCTCCCATAATGGGGTGAACTTGGATCAGTCACCTCTCTCACTTATTGTGAGGATAAAATGTATACTAGCTTGAGCTTCTGTGAAAAATTATGCATTTAACAAATGCATTAAGCTGCAGTCTTGTTAACATGGCGCAACTTTAATTGTACTTGTTAAATTTCTACAAATCTTACCAGAAAAAAGTGGCAAGTCTATACACCAAATTACTCCTGCTATAGAAGGGCCTATATTGCAACTGGCTAAGGTATCAGGCAAAGTTTCTATGGCATGAGTGGAATTCTGAAACATAATTTTTTTTTTATCTATAGCTACCACTATAAAGGGCAGTAATCTCTAAAAGTAATGTTTCAAAGTTCTACATCTGAGTATAGCCTGTTTGGGAAATAGATTTGGGAATGATTATTGTTACATTAACAACTTCACTAAGAGACATCCTGGCAATGTCCACAATTACACACTCAAATTTAACTCAGTCCTACTCATTAGTGGTGGTCTGTGAGCTGGTCCTGGTCTGTAAGCCACTTGCTGCTGGTCCGCAGTGAGTTTCCAGGACACCATCGAAATACAATAATAATACAAAAATGGTACCAGGTCTTAGCAAAAACTGAAATGAAATGAAAAGCTGGTCCACTACATAAGACAGTTTGAGAGGCACCGATCTAGCTCGTCCTCAAAAGAGCCTACAATGATAATTCCTGAGCTCCTAAAGCCACTGAATGACTACTGTTGTAGCATACTGGCAAAAATCCACGGAGCCACAAATAACATTTGGTGTCTCTGCTGCACATCCCTAAAGTGTTTTTTTGCCCTGAAAGGGAAAACATAGCAAAGCTGGGGAAATTCTATAGACACAGGAATTTGCTGTTGCCCTTGCTGACCGACAGTGGAATGCCCATCTCTCCCTGCTAGTAATCACACAGATCCCACAGTAATCACATTATTCTAACAAAGGCAACATTATGCGGCATTGTAGCTCAGACAGGTTTGTTTTGCTTTCTGGAAATTCACTTTTTCCACAGTAGTGGTTTTCAATTGCTAAGGGACGTAACATACTATCAAGTTTAACATCTTTATAAAAGACACAGGTAGCAAGTTAATTGACATTAGAGAACAGATGACAGAAGTAGAATTTCTTCTACTATCAACACCAGGCTAACAGGGCCAGCCTGTACCATTTTGCTGCCTCAGACAAAAAGCAAGATAGTGACCTTCCAGATCTAGCTACAAAAGCTGAGTGGACTAGCAGTTTAATCTGACTTCAACAATGGTAAAGGCATAGGATCCTCCATCTCCTTTGAGAGCAGCAGATTAACTTATAGCATGCAGGGCAAATTGCTTGGAATACACATCTCCAACAGAGAGCGAAACCAATATCTGATGTGTGAGGCAAATGCTCCACTCTACTTAATGGTAGGGCTAATATAACATTGTTTCTGACAGATGCTGTTTCCTGCAGATGACACAGATCTGTGTTTCATGTTCCATCTGGATAATCACAGAATATTACTTTTAATTTATTATTAACTGAAATTAACTCCAATATCTGTTAGGATATCCAGTGAGAATCATGGACTTTCTATAGGTAATGAGAGTCAATTTGATTAGCAAACATGAGGCAGCTAGGAAAGACAATTTGAAAATCTTGAACAAATACAATAAGAAGGGAATAAGTCTTCATATGTTTTGCTTCCACAGCTGAACTCTTGCTTGTCCTCATTTTAAAAGTAATTCTGTCTGGAGCACTTCTATTTAACCCTCCAGATCTGAGGGGAAAATATTTTGATTCAGTTGCACTTAGGGTGCAATCTCTTTCATATTTATCGAGAAATATGTTACATTGGAGCTCATTGGGTAGAAAGATCAACCCACATGTCACTCATTTTTTCTTATAAAATGGGTGGTAATCAAAGACAAAGAATGTCATTCTTTCTAGATGTTCAGACTCTCCAGAGATAAAATAGCAAGTAGCCAAATTTACTGGCTTCTGTAATCCTTTTTCAGAGCCTTAAAAAAAGAGCATGGCTGTCTTTTGAATCAGGTTATGCTTCTGCTTCCCAAGACATATTGTTGCATTAGTGACAACTGATCTTGTTTGACAATTCCTGAATGTATACCCTAGCCAAAGAATTTTTATGTAGTTAAGTCAAAGTCCTGGGCTGTTGACCTATAATATTACCCTGCAACTGTGGCCATAAAAGCTTACAGGAGAAGTATATTGTAATTTTACACTTTGTTGAAGAAGTTTGATGTTTTATGATGACTGGCAAGGATATGTGAAACCATTCAAAACTCTCCCTGGCAGTTCCTCCCTGACTAGGAGCCCCCACATTCCAGCTGGAGGTGTGGTTCCTGTGCGTGATGTCCTTGTGCTTTTTAGTTGGCCCAAAAAAGGTATCACTGTTTTGTGCATTTTGGATTTTGTTGTATGTGTGAAAGACTCATCTTTCAGCCATCTTTCCTCATACATAAAAAGGAGTAAGAGAAGGGGAAGGGAAAGAAAAAAGAAAAAGAAATGTGGAGGCACCCTTAAGAGTAACTGGTTTTTATTTTAGCATGAGCTTTCATAGATACAAACTCACTCTGGAAACTTCCCTCACACACTATTGTTTACAGACTGCTTACTATACCAAATAAAAGTGAAAGAGCAAGAAGGTTAACACCTCTAAGATAAATTGATCTATTTCAGCATGACCTTTTATGGATTTTAACCCTTTTTTATCAGATGTGCTGAAGAGCAGACATGAACCCCTGCCCCAAGTATACCTATACTCTCATGTTGTTATTAAAGAAGCAGGAGCTCTTCCCCCAAATGGAAAAAAGTAGCATTAGCCTGTGCATCTTACAGACAAGAGATATATCTAAGTTTTAATCTATACACAAGAGAATAGCAAAGAAATAGAAAGCACAAGACACTTGCATTCACCACCCAGCAACTGTGAAGCCAGGCTGGCCCCTTATCTGATCTTCCTCTGCTTGCAAGCCTAAGACCTTTTTATTCAAAAAGGCATTTAATTATTAATTGGTTACAGGTAGTCTTTTTTTTTTAAAAAAAAGGGGAGTCTGTGCTTTTTAAAAACATTTGTTGCTTTTGCATTGTTTTACACTTTAAAAAAAGTAATTATGTTTTATAATGATAATTTGTTTGCATTTAAACTGTTCTATCATCATTTTTTATCTTGTTTTAGGGTGTTGTAAGCTGCCTCTGGCCCCATACTGGGAGAAAACTGAAAATTGGGTCTTTAAGTTTCAATAACCCAGTTATTTCTGTGCCTAACTGGCTCCACCTGGAAGTCCTAAGGGTGAACTGGCTTGAGCAGTGTTTCAGTTCATAAAGCAGAGTTCTCTCTTGAGTAAGAGAACAGAAAAGGGCTGCTAATTAATTACAGGGAAATGGATAACCTTAATGCAAGTAGCAGTGGATACACACACACAATTATTAGCTGTATACCCTAACAGTGGTATCCCTGTTCAGTATTCCAGCTGGTCCCAAACAGACATTTTGGGGGAGAAAAAGGAACACTTGTTTCAGCCACTCAAACTTTCTTCTGTTGGACTGTGTAAGAACTGTTATATTGCAAAACTAAGTTTTATAGCTGGAGTGATTCTGGAAAGTAAAAAAAGCAAAAGAACATTCCCTCCCCCCCAATATACTTTAAAATGTTTTCCTAAATTTCAGGGTGTACATTCTCCATCTAAGATATTACTGTAACAGTTAATAACTTGAGCAGTTCTCTTCCTCCACTCTATCCCTCTGCTTTGTCTCTGTTTTTCTCCTCCACTTCACCATGGCATCTCACTATGGTACGTATCACAAAAGGCTGCTGATCATGGTCAAGATATTTAGTTATAGCTTAAAACTTATTGTTCTTCAACTCTGCAAACATATAGTTCTGCATATCTACAGAGGCTGCAAGTATGTAGAAACCACCATTATGTATGTATGTTAAAGTATAACCTTTTTTTTTTTTTTAAAAAAAAAGGGGAATGACAAATGAGTTCACACCAGTATATGTCACTATTAAAATATTCTGGTTTCTCTTCAGATCATACTTTTATTTACTATTAAAATGTCCAGGCCAAATGTGTCTGGGACAGCCAAACACATAAATCTAAAAGACCTAGAACATTGTCCAAAGCGGTATAAGTAATGAAAAAGCTGCTTATCCTACCAAGAGCAACTGTTATTAATATTCTGTTAAGTTTCAGTATCTCACAGATTCTTTGTTATAGGCCATTTCCTCACGAGGCGAGGGAATTGCTCCGTGCCGTTACTTACCGGATCTTCTGGGCACAGACCAACACGGACTGTCCCTTAAGCCCTTCCACAGGGCTCCTCTGTCTCCTCCAGGGTGAATCAGAGCAGTGCGAGGTCTTACATCCGCACTGCTCCAGCTTCCAAAATGGCAGCTGCCAGTTGTTCGTGGGTCCCGACCAATCGCTGAAGCTCACTACATCTAAAGCCCGCCCTCCGCAGATTGCAGGCTCGCATTGGTGCGAGCCTGTGAATCTGCACAAGTGAGCAGGAACGCAATGGCGCGTTCCAAAAAATTAAAGAATGGTTTTCTACCTTTCTTTAAAAAGCGTGCTGGAGGACCAGTTGGGGGCGTTTCGGAGCGGACTGAGGTGTGGATCTCAGGTAAGTAGACCTAGTCTGCTCCAAGGTGCAGACGACCTCCATGAGAGGACGCACTGGGCCGTTTTAATTCCCTCATGCGGAAATGGCCATAGTGTCTGAGTTTTGTTTTTGGAAAAAAATACTCTGTATCATAAACATTTCTGTGCACCTGGGCAATTTACTGGGTACGTAGAAACCACTGTCTTATTTTAGAGAAGTGTAGTTTTGCCTCTGAATCGATATGTACCTGACCTGTTTAGTAGTAAAGAAATACTTGGAAGAGTTTTCAAGGAGGCGTGTTAATGCAGGATGTCCAACTATAGTAAGCTAAAATTTCTACAGTCTTCCACATATGGGTATTAAGAATTCTAGCTTGTACAGGTTATGACTAATGATACTTAAAACTGCTAAAATTGGGCCTAGTGTCATTTTAATAGGAAATATTTGGAGAGGTCTACTCTACAGTCTGCGAAAAGCTTTCATGGTCTCCTAATTTAAAGTCTCAAGTAATGTTCTGGCTATTCTTAATGTAAGTGTTGACTTCTTAAAGAATAGTCACATACATGTATAAAAGTAAACAGTGGTTTGAGCATTGGACTACAACTCAGGAGAGTTTGGTCTGAATCCCTGGTCTTGGGCAAGTCACACTCTCTCAGCTTCTGAGGAAGCAAACACAAAGCTCCTCCGAACAGCTCTTGCCACAAAAACCCAGGGATAAGTTTGCCCGAAGGCCCTGAAGGCACACAACATCAAATAGCACAACTTTCAGTTACTAAAGATCTGACCCTTGTAATTTAATTGATATGTGAAGTTTCTCCAACATAAAAATAAAAACTTAACGCTTGCAATGTATAAAGCATGTCACAGGGTACTTCCCAAGTGAACTACAGTGATGGAACAATTTGTTCTCTACTATCTATAGAAGGATTGCAGCTTGGAATAGTACCCGCCAATCGCTTAAAACTTTTTCCACCAAGGTGCTAGAACAAGATCGTATTTAAATTACAATAGGATGTGGCAGGGCTACTCCCTTCCCAAGAAATGGCCTAGTAAGTTCACAAAAGCCTTTCTTTAGGCCCGTTGGAAAAGAACCATTGAAGATACCTGACTAGCCGTTTTCAACGGTAAAGAATTCTAGAAGACATCTTAAGGACTTCGAGTAGAACGCAGGCCTTCAGCAGTCAATAGGCAGTCATTTCCTTCGGGATGCACCACAGACCCTGTACTTTCTGGCAGGACGAGAAAGCTTTGCGCTTATCCTTCCGTCCGTTTAGCCGATTTCCCGAAGGCTCTCACCTTTGTGAAGAAGTAGGGGAACGCTTGGGATAAAACCGGAGGGTAACCATGTTCAGATGGAAAAGACGTAAGTGCTCAGCTACTTGGTTCGGCCAGGAGGCCGAAAGAGACCTTCCGTGACACGTACAGACCCAATGGAAGGCTTTTCTTTAGGATGCCGCTTTGTGAAGGGACCCGCATTAGCCGCCTGAGCTCATTCACGCGACCTGCAAAGTAAATTCCAACCAACGGCACGCCAAGTAACGGCATTTCGGCCTAGGAGAGGAGAAGGGCTGGCAGCGCCGCCAAGCAAGGCTTTGAGGTTTACGTTGCCCAGAGCTGCCCCCTCGGCCTCCCCTCATAACACTGTTTCGGGCGGTCAC
Organism: Ctenosaura bakeri; assembly: GCA_948474755.1. Taxonomy (NCBI): domain Eukaryota; kingdom Metazoa; phylum Chordata; class Lepidosauria; order Squamata; family Iguanidae; genus Ctenosaura; species Ctenosaura bakeri. The sequence goes on along the minus strand of CAOLHI010001960.1, from coordinate 269,591 downwards.
CTGGGCCCACGACCAGGCCTTGTAACGGTGGTTTGCCATTTTCGAAAGGGAGCCCCCACCCCACCCCACCCGTCAGCTCTTGCCACCCTTCATAGGCTCATTGAGTTCAACGGGATTTGTGGCCTCCCAGTTAAACATTCACAAGGTCGGGCCCTCAGTATGCAATTTTGTGTATCGCGTCTTTCTCCAAATGGGGCGCTCTTCCGCTATACGTGTGTGGAGGGGACGAGAGCGCGTGACGGCCGGGAATACCGGAGACAAAAAGTCTCTCCAACGGCCGGCTCGCTCAGCTACCTCAAATGGCGCCCCCCTTCGCAGCCTCAGCGCGGCCCAACGGCCGCGGGTCACGTGCTCCGTCGTGACCTACCCCGATCCCTCTCTCGGCGCTCGACAGCTTCGGCCTGGGTGTCTGGAGCGTGAAGCCGAGCTTGGCGTTCCGGGCTCGGCAGGCTCAGCCTGGCTCAGTCGAGGGGCGCGGAACGGAGCGGGAGCAGCGGGGCTGAGCGGAGGGGGGCCCCCGAGGGCGCGGCGGCGGCGGCGGCGGCTGAGGCGGCGGCTCGGAGACAAGCGGGGGCCGGGCCGGGCTCGCTGGCGGGCGGGCGGGCGGCGGGGGCCGAAGCCTGGCGGAAACGGCGTCTGAACAGCCCGGGGGCTGCTCGTGGGCTGGCCGGCTCCACAGGGCCGCGGCGGCCCCGCTCCCCCTGGCCCGGGCCGGCCCCGTTTCCTGGGGCTAGGATGCGCCCGCTCGTCCCCCGGCACCGGCAGGCAGCTCCCGGCCCGGCCCGCGGCTGAGACACCCCGAACGGCGGCGAGTGAGTGCCTTCCCTTCTCCGGGGCGACCTTGCGGGGGGGGCGGGCGTGGGACGGGCCGCCGCGAGTTGCGAAAGAGCCGATCAGCCCCCCTGCTGGCCGGGCAGGTCGGTTCCTGGGGCTCCGAGGCCGCCGTCGCTCTTGCCTGGGAAGGCCGCGATCGAGCGTCGCCACCGGGAACGGGGAATTCGCGGTGGGTGGGAGGGAAGGCCCCGGGTTGCCCGGTTGCCTCAGGTTTCAGCATTTTCCCGCTTGTGGGGCCCCTTCAGTCTTCTCCTTCCCCCGCCAGGACCTCAGCGAGAGGCCCATCGAGCCATGAGCCCCCCCCACCCCGGCCAGGATTTCGAGAGTGTGGGATTTCCAACGTCTTTCTCCGTAAGGGGAGCCACCCCCCGTTTTCCAGCGACTGAGGCACGTTGGGGGACTCCCCCCCCCGCGACGTCTCAGCAAATACGTTGACGCGGAAAGGAGCCTCTTTCCAAACGCTTCCCGGAGCGGCCTGGGCTGCCGCCTGCTCCAGGGCCACTTCCGGACGAGCCGTTATAGCGCGATGATTCCGCTTTCAACCTCCTCTGGACCTGGGGTTTGCAGTTTCGGAGGGGCCGGCCGGCCCCTCCCGAAACTGCAAACCCCAGGATTCCAGAGGAGGTTGAAAGCGGAATCACCGCGCTACAACAGGCTCGTCCGGAAGTGGCCCAGGTTTCCTGTGCTGCGCGTACGCAGAAGGTTGTCTTGAAATGGGCTTGAACTTTTCACGAAAACTGCAGTGCTGTCGATGACCCCGCAAAACCCGCCCGTCCAGGCAGTAGCAATTCGAATACTTTTGGGGAGGCAGAACTAGTAAAGCGTCTCTTTTCCCATATAAAAAGCTTCACTTCTAGAAGTTTGGAATAGTTGTATCCCAAACTTCCTGGAGCCCCACAAGTGATCATTTTGTTTACTACTGGTGGTGTTGATAAATTAAAATACCTTGCAAGCCGTGCAGCATTCTGTGGTGTACATGGTGCTGCTATACTTGCCACAGTGTGATTGTGTCAAACCTGATCTTTCCTGCCTTGTCCAGAGTATAACCTGGCAAACGTTTTTTAGCATAAGTAGGAGGACATGAGCATAGGACCTGTTCGTTGCTAAACCACATCCAAAGGCTTTGCCTACTGTAGAAATAACTGGCGTTAGTGTGCTTTTTTTTTTCATCACACCAGCCAGATGTTGCTAGAAGTGGATACTGTGAACTGGGAGAGAAAATTCCAAAAGTAATCTCCCCCCTCCCAGTTGGGAATGAATATTCTCCAGGGTAAATTCTGAAAGAGTGATAATAAAAGCATGTGTATAATTAAAAAAAAAACACACCACTGGTGATATTAACATCAGTGAGTCAGGCCTATTGAAGATTTGTCTCTAAGGCACACAATCACATGAGGGCTGACACATCTTATATTCATATATTTAAAGCATTTGTTCTCCTGTTTTCAGTAATTAAAGAACTAACTTAAGAATGGAAGACCTCCACTCCTAACTCAGACCGAATGGCTGTCTAGGCCACCATTCTGTTTCCGCAGTGACTGCCTGAGTTTGGGAAGTCTACCAACAGGGACATGATAACTAATACTCAGAAACATACTTCCTCCAATGCTGGCTGATATATAATTAGTAGTTGCCCATAATAGCCTTTGCTACATCTTATGGAAGTGATTGCTGTAATTTAGATCTGTGTGGTGTGAACAAGTGCTTTCCTTGGTTTTGTGCTCAGATTTGTCCTATTTAGTGTTACTGGGTGACCTCAAATGGTAATATTATGAGAAAGGAGAAGGTTTTTTTTTCTTTCTAACTGCTTTCTTTTAATTTGTTATCCAGCCTCATTATGGGCAAAACAATTTCCTTGTGTAGGGCCAGAGGTTTATCTTGTCCAGGACTCTGGCCAAACTAGCCACAGAGATACCCCTAGTAAGCTCTGTGTGTGTTGATGTAATGACTGAGCAGATAATAGTCTAGAAATCAGCCATTTAGCTTCAGAGCTAAGACTGCACTATCTAGGTCAGCACACCCTGAAATGCAAAATCTGCCACTGTTGATCATACTCTCATGTTTACCAGAACTAGATGAAGGGCTAGTGCGAACTTCACTATTATTGATACTGTTGAGAAAGTGGTAGTAATATTATAGAGTTGGGTAAAAGCAAAGGCATATTTGCTAATCTTGTACTCAGATTTAGTTTTATGAAGCAGAAATAGTGCTGATGTGGCATCTGACCCTGCCTATATACAATATGGACAGAGTGAGGGCAGTTTCCTGGCCACTGATAAAAGTGTTTCACTGAAACATGTTTTTCTTGGTTGTTCTTTGAAACTTGATATAGCTCTAGTATAGCATTTATTCTCAGGGACATGTGTTGCCTAGGAGTGAACTTGGAGGGACATCTCATCATGCCAGATTCCTTGCCTTAGCTCCTGGTTTTCACTGGCCTGGCCAACAAGCTATGGAATTGGAATAAACTGCTGGAAGGGATACTAGCTCTTGAAAATACTTGACTCTGTGCCAGTATTACAGAAAAAACATGTACATTCTTCTCCTTCCTTAATCTGGCCTTGCAGAAGTATTGAGTACAAGCCATATCTATTAGTTGCTTGGTTTATGGATCAGGGCAGTCACTTCTGTTGTAAGCTAGCTTAATTCAGCTTGAAGTGTACAAAGATAGGAAAGACCTGTGCTTATTGTTACAAATAAGCAGCTATGGGGTGAGAGTGAGGAAGAAGACATGTTCTTACATTTCCTGAATGTTTTCATTTAGGCTCAGACAGTTGAGGCAGCTTGAACAAATAGATTAACGGCTGAGTTCAGAATGACTAAACATGCTGCTGTTCTCTGAGTTGGGAGACATGCAACATGTTGAAAGAGTGCCTGTCTGAGGGTTAATCATCTGTTAGATCGCACAGTGGTGAGGTGTAGGGAAGGGGACAGCATTTCTGCTGGGACGTTGACATTATAATAGCCAGTTGAGCAGTGTATTTCCAGTTTACAGGAAGTCCGTCCCCCGCACACCTGCCCCATGTTGCTTTTTTTTTTTTTTGCAAAGTATCTGTCACCAAGGTTGGAATCAGAAGCAAGTTTTTGAAATGGTTTGTTTGGATCAGGCATGTTTTTCCCCCTGTATTTGTTTCTTTCTTGAGTTTTGTTGTGTCATAGAGGGTTATAAGGAACACCTTTTTTTAAATGCTAGGGTAATCTCAACCCTGATGAATCATAAATCCATAGTATGCAATCCAGCATTGAAACATGGTGTCACTAAGTGTGCTTGACATCTTCTGGACTGCATTTATCATCACCAGCTAGAATGAGTTACTTTGATGGTCTTCATAGCTGCATGCAATGAGAAGAAAAAGGAATCCAGATAGACCTGTCTTCTAATAAACTGGTACTTTTCTAGTCTTCATTGTATATTGCAGTTTAAATAGCAGATGTTTTCACTGTAGTAAATAATTAACATTATATTAACGAAGTAAGTTGTTCCAAAGTTTTTACTGAGAAAACAAGATAGAAACAAAAGCCTAATTCCAATTGTTTGTCCAGTTTAGAGTAGAATGAATAAATTGTTGTATAATAAATTAATATTTATGTAAATTCTATTCACTCATTGTAGGGTCTACTCTATTTGGGATTGACAATTGAACTTAGGCCAAAGTTGTCCATATTAATTGGGATAAATTGAGCTAACAGCAATGGGCATGAATGTTTTTTCTGCTTAAATATATATATATAGCAACTTGCCAATTGAAAATATGTTATGACTGTTGACAAATGTTAGTTAGAGAAGCATGTATTAATAGTTTGTGATATAGTGTTGTATTAGTATTAATGATTTGAGGGAAATATGGTTTGTATCGTTAGAGACATATGTGTTAACATCCCTTTTTAAAAAATACAGAATTGATAAGAGAAGGTTTCATAAGTAGGCTCTTTAGACTACAGCAGTAGGCTTTCAAACCTGCCAATTCTTGAAAAGTAAACTATTAGAAGATACCTTGCTGATAAACCTTTAAGTCTCTATTGATGGTGTGATTAATGTTTTAATAATAGATTAAAACTTTCCACCTGCATAAAATGAATATGACAAGATAAAATGACTTGGGCTCTGAAGGACCCTTGGAGGGGATTGTATTTTACTCTTGGCTTCCTCTTCTGTAATGTACTTGAGGCAAAAACATTGAAGTGGTTGTACAGCAGTGGTATAGGACCATTTGAAATTAATAAATTATTTTCATTTTTTCCCCTGCTTATAGATGAGGCAGTTAAAGTAGCAGTTGATTGATTTGTTTAGCAATTCAATGAACAGAAAATTATTATCATAAATCAGCTCTGAGGCGTATCCTTGAGATGTCTAACTAGCCTATAGGAATAATTGTTGAGAAGGCAGTATGACTCCAGTTCTTAATGACAGGAGGTTTATAATTTTGTTGGAACTAGGAGAGACAGCTTGTATGGCCAGAACCCAGATATGATATACAAGTTGTGTGTAAGAGAGGATAGAGGAAATTATGGCCCTTGGAAAGCAACAAATAAGTATATAAACCTTAACCTGCTTAACACTTTTTCCAGCCTCTCTACTCATGCATACGCTATTCACTTTAAATACCCAAGAAGATCTTCACAGAAGTTCTTACTTTTCCTGAGATGAAATCAGTGATCTAACTACTCACAAGATTTTAGAAAGAAAGTTGTATTTTCTTCATTCAAAATTAAAAAAAAACCACAACTTTATGCCTGTTCTGTCTCCATGTGTATGTTCCAGACCATGAAAATGACCAAAATTAGTATTGCTCTGGTTTGAAGTACAGTATTTTCTTTCATTTGTAGCAGCTTATAGTTAGACTGTGAGGATCCACACAGGCTTACTGCTCTGCCACGGGAGCTTTGGGATGCTGCTTGGTGAAATTGGGCAACTGGGCATTCCTACTCAGCTACTACAAGAGACCCATCATTCTTGTTTTCCTTGTCAAGTGTGGATGTCCTGCTGCTTTATCTAGATATGTTTCTTGGTAACTAACTAGTTCTTTCTTCTGTCTTCAGGTATGGCCTCACAGCTGCAGGTGTTCTCTCCTCCATCAGTATCTTCGAGTGCCTTCTGCAGTGCCAAGAAATTGAAAGTGGAGCCCTCTAGCTGGGATGTTTCAGGACAGAGTAACAGTGACGAGTATTACAGTCACAGTAAAAATCTCCCAGCTGCTCAAGGGCCAGCAAATTCCTCTCACCAGGTAGCAAACTTCAGCATCCCTGCTTATGACCAGAGCCTCCTTCTCCCTGCTGCTTCTGTTGAGCACATTGTGGTTACAGCAGCGGACAGCACAGGCAGTGGTGGAACAACATCCTTCCAAACAGCCAAGCCCTTACACACAGGGCTAATATTGCTTTGCTAGAACCATATCAAAAATGTGGATTAAAAAGGAAAAGTGAGGAGGTTGATAGCAACGGTAGTGTGCAAATAATTGAGGAACATCCACCTCTCATGCTGCAAAACAGACCTGCGGTGGGTGCTGCGGCCACTACCACCACTGTGACAACCAAAACCAGTAGTTCTAGTGGCGAAGGGGATTACCAGCTGGTCCAGCATGAAATCCTTTGTTCCATGACAAACAGCTATGAAGTTCTGGAGTTCTTGGGCCGAGGGACCTTTGGGCAGGTGGCAAAATGTTGGAAGCGCAGCACAAAGGAGATTGTAGCTATCAAAATCCTGAAAAACCACCCTTCTTATGCCAGACAAGGGCAGATTGAAGTGAGCATCCTCTCTCGGCTGAGCAGCGAGAATGCTGATGAGTATAATTTTGTCCGCTCTTATGAGTGCTTTCAACACAAAAATCACACATGCTTGGTGTTTGAGATGCTGGAGCAAAACTTGTATGATTTCTTGAAGCAAAATAAATTTAGCCCTCTGCCCCTGAAATACATTCGGCCAATTTTGCAACAGGTTGCCACTGCCTTGATGAAACTAAAAAGCCTGGGTCTAATACATGCAGATCTGAAACCTGAAAATATCATGCTGGTTGATCCGGTGCGCCAGCCTTACAGGGTGAAGGTTATAGACTTTGGCTCTGCTAGTCATGTATCGAAAGCTGTATGTTCCACTTATCTGCAGTCACGCTATTACAGGTGAGTAAGTACCCACATTGTGTCTTTGAACATATCTTTTTTCTGGAATAAACTTGTACCAGTAATGCACAAACTTTTCTGTTGATGTGCAATAGTTTCTGTTTGAGTTCTTAAGATTACTGACAACTTTGTCATAATAGAAAGGTATTTATAAATAATAACCAAGCTACTGAATTTGAATGGTAATTCAGAAACCTGACTGTTTCAAATGGAAAAATGTCATCACTTGGCATTTGGAAGGTGAACTTTTCCGTTTTTCAAGAATGTGGATGTGAAATACAGTGTGTTGAATAATATGGCTGGAATCTGAAAGCCCACACAAATCTCTGGATTTGTGTGTCAAGCAGCAGTTTCCTATATCCCATAATTAGCCAATCGGGAATTATACAATGGCTTCTGTGCATATTCAATCCATGGGTATAGTTGGGGGTATTGGATTTTAGTATATGATTGTTTATACCTCTGGGCCACATATAAAGGAGGGTGAATGTGGTCCTCTAGATATAGTTGGACTGCAGCTCCCTTCACCTGTAGTCAACAGAGCCAGTGGTGAGGGATCGTAGGAGCTACAGTCTACTGGCCATGGTTCCTTGGCCTTGCACTGTTTTTTTTAAAAGAGGTGCTAATCACTCTGTGCTGATGAAGAATACGATAAGTTTTGTACAAGTACAACAGAATTGTCAGTTAGCTGTGATATACAAACAATGGAACTAAAATTGGTTTGAGTGTCTCGGATTCCAAGCAGAATGTCTCCTTTTTTCCCAAGAAAAGTCACCTGTATGTGCTTACTTAAGCTTTCACCTGTGTTTGGTAGGACTGATGTCAGTATGATGGAGGCATTCTTCGCCAAAAAAGCCACTTCAGACCCTGAGGGAAAGAAAAGAAATAAACCGTACTGCACATCATAATAATGGGATGAGAGGAGAAGGAGAGAAAAATATGAGAGATGAGGTGTGTCAGTGGGTGGGTGGGTGGGAATTGTTGGTATTTCTCCAGAGGTTCCTTGCAAGACTAATAAAAAGTTTTAGACTGACTTTAGTTTGCGATGTAACACAAAAGATTCTGTACTCTTGCATTTCTATTGGCCAAATATTTAGATATTTGTTTCTTATTATTACAGAGCCAAGTTAATATCCTGCAAAATAACCAACATCCTTAGAAAAAAAAATTCTGTATTTGAAAAGAGCCTAATGCTGTTTGTCCTCAAGTTGGCATTGACTTATGATAGCACTGTGAATGAGTGATCTCTAGCAGCCTTGGTCATCAACAGCTCTGCTCAGATCTTGCAAACTCTGGCTGTGGCTTTCTTTTTTGATTAAGTTCATCTGTAAAGTGGTCTTCTACTTTTCCCTCCTTTGTCATCTTTTCCAGTGAGTCATGTTTTCTCATGATATGTCAAAAATAATTAGTCTCAGTTTAGTCATTTTGGTTTCTTGTGACAGTTCTGTCTTGATTTGCCCTGAGACCCATTTCTTCTCCTTTTGGCAGTTCATAATATCCATAAAACTTTCCTCCAATTAACACATTTCAAATGAGTTTATCCCATCAGTTTAACTTTCTGTCCAACTTTCACAAAAATACATAGAAATTAGACATATTATGGCATGGATGATTCTGACTTTATTGATATATCTTTGCACTTGAGGATCTTTTCTAGTTTTTTTCATAGCTGCCATTCCAAGTCTGAGTCTTCTGTTTTTTAAAAAAAAATATGGTTGAACCAAGATACAGAAAACTTTTAAATACTTTTAATGTCCTCTTCGTCTACTTTAAAGTTGTATAAATCATCTATGGTCCTTATTTTTCTTTTCTTTATGTAGTGCTTGGATGAAGGACTACCGAGAAATACCAGGGTCTGTAGACTCGATTTCAGAGCCATAGCACACCGCTTCTGAATATTCCTTGCCTAAGGAAACCCTATGCAGTTCATAGAGCTGCCATAAATTGACAGGCAACTTGAAGACATAGGCACACACAATATTCATCTGTAACTCTACTTTTGCACTCTTTTCCTTAACTTTCATCGATAGTCTTCCAAATCCTCACATTTTCTAATAGACGTCAATATATCTTCAGTTGTTTGGTGTTCCTTTCAGTTTTCACACCTCCCTTCCTTGGAGAGTTACCACACTTTTCATTTGATATATTTTGTATATAAGATAGCATGAAAAATTGCAGCCTTGTCTGACTCCCCTTGCCATTCTGTTTCTCCATAACAGATCCTAATAGTGATTTCTTACTCAGAGTATGTAGGTTATGCATCAAGATAGTCAGATGATATGGCACACCCATTTCTTTTAGAATAATGATGGGTTTTCATGATTACACAAAGATTTTCGTATGATCTATAATGTACAGATTGATTTGCTTGTGATGTTCTTTGATGTGCTCCACTAGCCAACATATGTTTGCAATATGATCTTTAGTGTATCTTTCTTTTCATACCCAGCTTGGATATTTGGCACTTCTCATTCCATATATGATAAAAAGAATTCGTAAAATCATGAGTATTACTTTGATTGCATAGGAGATTAATACAATCGTTTGGTGGTTACTGTAATCTCTGGTGCCTCTTTTCTTCACATACTCAGAAAAAAAACTGCTCACACAAATTACAAACAGTATGCTTGTCTCACTGCCTAGTCCTTGGTATGGCTAGTGTCTTTCTCCCAATTCTGATTGTTTTTAGGAAATGTGGGCTAAAACAAAAGTTTCTTCCAGGCGGGAGGCTTCTGTTAAGTGAAATGCAAATCTGTTTCAGTCCCAGAATAAAGAATTGAGCTTATTGATATTAGTGCTTACCTGTTCATAACTGCTGCTTCAAAATGAGAAACCCAGCTGCTGCTTTCAGTCATTGAGGCCCTCAAGAAAAGGTACCTGACAAGCAATCATAGAAGTAAAGTGGAGTCATTCTCCTGTGATCAGTGAAATCTTTGTTCGTTCAGCCATCTGTGCTGACACTCTTGAATTCCTAGTTTGGGTAGAAAATATATACTGTATAATACCTTCCCTGATCTTCCATGTGGGAGTTGGAGCAATACAGCCAGCAGCATCCTGAAACTCGATTTCCCATCTGTCTTACTGAAGACTTATAAATATCTGATGCTTTCACTTCTAATTATTGATTGCTCTGCTTTATCAAGACTAAATGGATATTGGCATTCTGAGTGAATTACTCCCTGCACAAAAAACAGTGTATTTAGCCCTTAAAATGATAAAGTATGTTCTATTTGCTTATGAATTCTAGGTAGATAATTCTATAGGAGTAAAAACTATATCTTGACATATAGTAAGTGCTGCCTTTGAAGCATTTTCAATTCTAAACAGAGAATGCTTGTCTTAAGTCTGGTAACTACAGATATCTTCCACGTGATCTTATCTTCAGAAACCATATTTCCCATGGTCTTACAGAAGTTCAGGGAGAAGCAGTAACATTCAGAAGCTGACAGAGCAGAAAATTACTGTCTTTGGGGCTCCTTTAATTTTTATATTCTGGTAAAAGCTTTCTGTTTGGAGATTCATAGGAAATATCACTGACATCAGTATGGAGATGAATAGCAGAGAATAACTGCAGACATATAGAAATGAGCAATAACCAGTGCAAATATGTAATGTACATGGTTACTGTGGGGACATACTTAACTAGTAATCTACTTTTAATTTAAATTGGCAACTTCTATTTAATGTTGAAGGACTCAAATTTCAGTTTCTCATGTGAAATTTCCATGTACTAATATAGAAAATAGTGTAGGTGTTCACTCTGGTTACAAAGTGTGCTGTGGAAGAGACATCAGAGTTAATAGCTGATGCTTTGTCTTGGGGGTAGACTGCTTCGTCTCTATCACTGCTGCCCTCTGGTGTGGCCTGTATCCATTTGATATTGCCACTTTAGAATGTAATTGTTCATGTAGCCTGAACCAGCTCACTTGAATGTTTCAAATTAGAATTTCTGCTGCAAACACTTCATATCAAAAAGTTTGCCATGCTTTCAGTAAACTATGCTCACCTAGATTACCAGCCAGTCTTAAACACTGGTTGTGAAAGATGGCCCAGGCAGAAACATGCTGAGAAGCTGACATTTCAAAAATAACAGAAGCGTAGTGCTAGAAGGAGCTGGTATATCATTATACCCAGTGTTATTTTCCTATCCAAGATTAGTCCCTATAATTTTGTTCACTACACATACCACAAGCAGATGGCTTAAAAGAATTCCAAAAAAGCGAGTAGGCCATATGGTTCTGGTAAAAGGCTGCCTTACTCAACTCCACTGAGTTGGTGCTTTCTTTTTGGCACCTGTTGTGATGTGCTTCATGTCTAATCCTGTATAGTAGAATTGTGCCATTTGTGTCTAGTCCAAGTGCCACATACCTGTGGAGCTTGGGAGCTTTGCCAAGGATTTTTCGTGATGTGCTTCATGTCTAATCCTGTATAGTAGAATTGTGCCATTTGTGTCTAGTCCAAGTGCCACATACCTGTGGAGCTTGGGAGCTTTGCCAAGGATTTTTCTCTTTAAAAACTGCTTGTTAATGAGAGTGGTGCTATAGCAGTATGAGTGTCCCGATCCCTCATCAACAGGAAGCAGTGAGAACCGTGTTTATATGTAGCATTTGCAATCTATTTAGTTTGTCAGCCACTCCCATCGTTGCCTTATTAAAACAATTACTGGAGTTTTGGAAGAATCCAGAGAAAGCACATGATTGTAGCATTATATAGATTCTTCTTCTGTGGAAGAAAATAAGTTGTAGTTTACTGAAACTACCTCATTAGCTCTAACATATGATATAGACAGTATAGACATATGGCAGATGTCTATACTGAGCTATAACTGGTGAGACTTATTAGAAGACACTAATGTACCCTAAGAAGGTAGTAGTCAGCACTGTTTCCCACACTGGAGTTACAGTTATGAAGGAGAGATAGTAACAAATAAAGGCTAGCCTTGTGTTGTGGTTGGGTGTTGTATGCACCTTTTGGGCACAGACGCTAGCAAGTCTTACATTGATTCCGTCACTAATTAGTGTGTTACTGTGCTTATGGAAAAGTGCAGGGAAGGTATGCTCTAACTGGATGAAAAAAAATAATAATAATAATAATAATAATAATAATAATAATAATATTCAAATTTCATTATACATTTTTGAAACACTTCATATAACTCAAGACTGTGCACTTAAATTCTATATTGTATGTCTGATGGGTTGGATCCAGCTTCGCTATTGTGTGAATCCAGAGCCCTTTCTATGGGTAGGAGTCTTTGCTAATTTCCCCTTTCCTCTGTAACCATTTATATTGCTTCCATTGTTCCATCACAAGTAGAACACCACAACATATGTAGAAGGCAGAAACATGATTTTAAATATCAATTATCTGAATACACTGTATGTGTGTGGAAAGGAGAACTTGATATGAAATACGGTTTGTCCTAATGTTGCCCACAGTCAATCTAATAAGTCAGTTTCAAAGCAGAACAGCAGTATTTCTCTATGACAGTGGCTGTGCTTGATGTTATGCTAAAGTCTAGCATAATAATTTAGCAGCTGAACTATGGTACAGTGAGCTGTAAACGGAACAGGGTTGTTTCTGTCCACCACCTTCCCTGTATTTGGTTGGCTTGGTGATGAGTTTAGAAACATTTGTTTCCGCTCTTGATTAACCACATTACAAGTTGACCCAGTTCATGAAGTGTGGTTAATATTAACAGTGGTTACTGTAAATGCATCAGCTTCATAAACCACAGTTTGAAGTTGTTTGGTTGAAACTAACATAGTTAATAATGGCCACAATTCATCAAAAATTAACATAAAACTCTTCCTTGTGGCCACTTCTGGGATAGTGGAGATGAGAGGCTAGGTTTAGTGTCATGTTTGAATTCAGTGGTAAGAGTTTTAGTAAGACAATTAGCAGAATTCTACCAGTGTTCACAAGTTCTTCCTTGCATAGGATTCACTCCCATCTTTGAAGGGATGCCATATAGAGGAAGGAGAGGGCTTGTTTTCTGCTGCTCCAGAGACCAGGACAAGGAGCAGTGGATTCAAGCTGCAGGAAAGGAGATTCTACCTGAACCTCAGGAAGAACTTCCTGACAGTCAGGGCTGTCCGACAGGGGAATATGCTGTCTCGGAGTGTAGTGGAGTCTCCTTCTTTGGAGGTTTTTAAGCAGAGACTAGATGGCCATCTGTTGAGTGCTTTGAGGGTGTCCCTGCATGGCAGGGGGTTGGGCTGGATGGCCCCTGTGGTCTCTTCCAACTCTACATTTCTATGATTCTATGATCTCTATCTTGAAGAAAGTTCTCTTTCTGATTTTTAGGGTTGAAATCTTAACTTTTTAAATGATAGATATCTTACTGTTTGTGGGGTTGCAATGTTTCATATCCTCAAACCTCTAAAGCAGTCCTGTTCTTCTGTTTCTTGTGTGCTGAGGTACTAAAACCCACTCTATAAATAACACATTTCTGTTTTTTCCCTGCTCAGTTGTCTGTTGACCTTAAAAAATCTGAATCGCTCTAAACACTTCATTCCTTTCTGAGACCTGTGAACCTAATAACATAATAAAATCAATTTATTTTCATGAACTAATTTAGAAAACCCTGCCCTTTATAGTTTTGAGTGGTTTAGTGGTTGCAGCAATGCTTTCTGTTATCATGCCCAGTCAGGTTGGACATTGTGTCATTAGATGCTTAAGTGGTTATTTATTAGCCATCTCACTGTGTTTTGCTAGGGACATGTATGCTGTAGGATATCTGCTTCATGATGGTGAGGGTATGGTGCAGGAGTGGATTCTCTGGATTTTTTGGACTACAGTTTCCTTAATCACAAGCAAGTGGTTAAGAATTGTTGGAGCTCGGGTGCAAAATACCTGATGGCCACCAGGTTGTATATTCTGGCATTGTGTGTATCATGTTTAAGAAACAATGTGTTCCAGTGGATACTGAATTTGGACATTTAGAATTTGGACATAGATTCAAAACTGTGCTCAGCTTATCTCACTGAATGACTTCATGAGTATCACCAGTTCTCAAGCTTTTGTTGCACGTTTCTGAAAGGAAAATAATGGTAGCGTGTGTCATAGGACTATGAGACAGATCAATGAAAGATTTTTTTTTCCTGGAGGAAAATATTCTATAAATTTCAAATGACACTGTTTCTGTTCCTAGTAGAAATTATGCCATCCTCCAGATGGTACTGAACTGCTGTTCCCAGTGTTCCTTACGACTGGATATGGTGGCTAGGTTTGGTAGGAGTTGTTGTTAAGCATTATCTGGAGGACCACAGAATTCCCATCCCTCCTCTAAGAAAAGAGGGAAAGTTTGGTAAGCTTAGCTTAGAACAAAGAACAAGTATTTAATGAGGGCACACAAAGATGAAACATAAGCAGCACGTTTGCTGCATGGACAAGTAGTTGAGAGTACAGGACCAGAGAGTGGTTTTATCCAAAAGCTGGTAAAATGAGTGAGAAGCACTTAAATGTGTCTTGAGGAAGGGGTAACTCTGTAGCAGGCAAAGATTGTTTTCTTAGGACAGAGAGTGAGAAATTGGAGAGAAGCAGCATAAAGCTAGACAAAGAAGTTTTACAACCCATGGTTATGATAACATTTCTAAGGCATGTTTCTTCCATGTGGTGACTGGCCTTACTGGCAATACATACTAATCTGGCAGTGGATTTGCTTTTGAGTTCCTATTTCCCAGCCAGGTAATGCAGTTCTATTAAACATTAGACTTAAACTGCGTGAGCTGAAATACTGTCATAAATTGTGTGGCAACCTGGTCAAAACATCCTTTTGCTGTAGAGCTTTTAGAGGTCCTATGTACAGCTGATTGCTGAAAGATAAACCCCATTAAATTCAGTGGGACTTAAGAATATATTAACTTGCAGTAAAAAGCTAAACATGCTGGAAGGTTGTGATCCTTTGCTTTCTTACTTCCTGCATCCTCGAAAAGAGAAGCAATTCATCTTCTTATTTTAACAACATGCACATGAGAAATGAAACTACCAGGTCAGGCAAGCCTTTCATAAATACAAACCTGTTGAGCTTCGAAGAGATCACTTGAAGACTTCCAAAATTCATCCAGGGATGACTTTTTCTTTCAATAGCCTCAACTTTTCTTATGATTTCCATTTTGGTGGTCAAACCTGTACATCTCTGGTTTTTTAAGATGCAGGGAAGAGCTGGTGAGACAGTGTTATCTGTTCTCTCCTTTTCTCTCTCTTTTGCTGTTCATGCATGCTCAGTAAGGGATTGTGGAAGCAGCCTGGTATTAACCTTACCTGTTTAAGCAGGCACATGTGGTTACAGTAGGATTGACTAGAATAGAATCTGGCTGTTTCCCAGCTCTAGCTTTGTTTATTGCATTGCTTGCTGCAGACATGCTGTTGCAGTCTGATACTGAGGCTGTATTTCTCCACCATTCTCACAGTGCCCATCCCAATGCTAAAAAATCCTTCCAGCTAGAAAGTGAATGAGGAGGAACATGGTGCATGGGAGTGCAAAAAGCTTTTGTAAAAAAAAGAGCTTTGCTGTCAGAAGCTTTGTCGACTGACATATGCCTTTAACGGCATCAGTTTTGACAAATTCCAGAGGGATAGCAATGCTAGTCTCCTAGAATAGAAAGAACAGAATGCTGAGATACGTTGTGGCATCAGCTTTTGTTGGCCAGAATCTACTTTATCAAGCACTACAAATTATCTGGAGTACCAAAATAAAATTTGTAGCCTTTTGAGGTGCATAGGACTCTTTGTTGCTTTTGGTATCAGTTGAACATATATTTTTCTTTGGAAGAAGTACTGATGTATTGTGGAAATTATGTGTTAAATTTGATGACTACCAGCCTTTTGCACTTCTGTCAGTGGAGTTTGTGAAGTGGTTGTAAATTCTGCCTAGAGAACTGTGAATAGTAAATAAATGGAATGTTTTGTGTTTTACAGAGCCCCTGAAATCATTCTGGGTTTACCATTTTGTGAAGCTATCGATATGTGGTCACTGGGTTGTGTGATTGCTGAGCTCTTTCTTGGTTGGCCTTTATACCCAGGAGCATCAGAATATGATCAGGTAAGTATGTGCTGACTATCCTGCAGTTTTGATTAAAGCCAATTTTACCTGGCTTTAAGATACTTTATAAAAAATATTTCTGGTTTAGCTGTGGAACTGGTAGTACTAAATTAGGCTTACACTCCTAAGCAATCTTAGTAGGGTGTTATAGGTTAATGAACTCAGTGGAATCTGCTGATTTCAGTATTTACACTTATTGAGTATTGCGTTGGCTGACTTGCTTCGTGGGAGTGACCTACAGTACCTCTTGTTCGCTCAGCCATTTTGGGTATACACTCAAAAGAAATTCAGCGTGATCAAGAAATACAAGTTTCACACTGTCCTATCTGATAACATCTTTTTGACCATACCTTTGTTGTACTATGCTTTCATATACCGGTATATATTTTTCATACTCAGGTTTTTGACCTGGAAATATTTGGTACGTCTAAAATATTTTTTTGGGTACAACTGCTTTTCAGAGATTGATCAGTACACCATTTCACACATTTCGCCTCAGTTTGGTATATGGAAGAAAATATTAAATAAATGTATATTGCCATGAGTGACGATTTTGCATACGGTTTGTTTTACAACACGTTTGGATTAAACTTGCTGTTAACCAGACTTTCCTAGCAAATTTGCAGACAGCAAAATCCCTGTGCACATTCTTTGACCTTAGGTCCACAAACACCATTGTGAAAATGTTGTGTGTGAAATGGCCTTTAAGGTTAATGTTTTGTACCACTTAAATTAACATATTTCCTGGTGTATAAGACGCATCCCATTTATACACCAGGAAATGCTATTTGCTAGCATATAAGATGCACCGGCATATAAGACACACCCCATTTTCAAACAGTATTTTTCCAGGAAAAAGTGTGTCTTATGCACCAGCAAATAGGGTAAATCATGCATTTTCAGTATTAATCTTCAAGAGGAAAGGTAATGTAATGTAGAGAAGTAATGTATATGTGACAGGGGAAAAAAACCTTAAGAAACGAGAGTGCAGTTTCCTTATACCAAAATAGTCATGAGTAGTTCTGAAACTCTTGTTTCATTGTATATATGTGTGTGTTAGAGGTGATCCTTCCTCTGCAGGTATGAGCAACATGTAGCCTTCCAGATGTTGCACTGCATCTCCTAACAGACCTAAATAGTACAGAAAATTGTGAATTCTAGTTGAGCAGCATCTGGAGACCTTGTAAGTGTTCAACTTGGTTTCAGCAGTTGGTACGTAGGAATCCCTTGAGTCAGTATTTGTTCATGGTGTCTGTTGCAAAATAGCCAAACAACAGGTTGTTTGGACATTGTAACACAATAAATTGTGAGGGGAAAATATTTTAGTTGTTACAGTGTTTTATTCATTATAATTTGAATGTCATAGAGTGTGATAAGCCTCACCATATATATCCGAAGTCTTCTGGTAGGCAGTAGTGTTTATTGAACTGTTGATACTGTGTAGGACTAAATGGTTGGGTGTTGAGTCCAGTCAAAAAATCAGTTTGGCTTAATCAGAAGCTGGTTGTAGTTGAACAATTTAGCAGTATCACAATCCGCAGGCAACAGTGTTAAGGTACACAAAGCGTACCATGCTGCACTGATATGAATAGGGAGTACTAGCCTGGTTGCCTTAGCTGAGATGCCCAATGAACATTTTCATGCTTTTCTGAAAAGTATGAGTTGTTTTTCATTAAAATACTTATGCGAATCAGATCTAATTGATACAGGGTTTTGGATTGCTCAGGTCCAACTTTTAAACTTTTTAACAAATTGATAATTAGGTAAATGTGTTAGATATATTTAGATATGGGATGTGCATCTGTGTGTTCATATATAACTGACATGTATATTTGAAACAGCCACTGACAGAAAATATGTGTTTCAAAACAAGGTGAATAAGGTTGTCCAAGAAAACTACTTTGGTTCGGCATAGAAATCTTGTCTGTGATAGTATTTTAATCCCCTCCAATATATTTATCTCTTCTTGAAGTATATTTGGTTATTGCTTGTCCCAAGAACAGATCCATTAGATCAGTGGAAACCTGACACTATATTTCTTTAAACTCCAGTGTATTGAATCTATTTGAAACTAGCATTAAGATTTAAGCCCAGTGCAGCTTGCTGGGCTCTTCATTGGTATATATTTTTTTCTGTTTCAGATTCGTTACATTTCACAAACTCAAGGACTTCCAGCAGAGTATCTTCTGAGTGCAGGAACGAAAACAAGCAGGTTTTTTAACAGAGATCCGAACTTGGGATACCCACTGTGGAGGCTAAAGGTTTTTATTTTTCTTTAGAATTTATTCTTTGAAACTACTACTTTAAGTTTACTTAAGAAGAAGTGGCTTATTATTTTATGTTAAATGCCAGTCAGGATTAGTTTGTACATTTCAATTTGAAACTAATGAAGACATCTGCCAAACAATAGTAAGTAAGTGCTGCATGCAGTACAGAGTAGCACCATATGAAAGGCCTGATCAGCATCTGAAAATCAACAATGTAAGGTTTTTCTGGTCTTTCAGAATTTGACAGAAAATATAATCTTAGATGTGTGCCATTTTTACCCCCTAAAACAAATGAATGCAGCCTTTAAGAATGTCCATTTTCTATCTTCTCTGAACCTAGAAAATTGCAGCATGTAGTAGAGGAGACTAATGAAGCATAGATTAGTGATGAAAGATAGGAAAGAGGGGGAAGAATTGGGTAGGTAGTCTAGGTTTATTCCTTCTCCTCCTACCTTGTCATACCAAGTTTGCTATTATGTTTTACAAATCTGCTTCTTTGGAAATAGAAGGATCTTAGGATTGTGGTGGATAGCTTGATGAAACCCAGGGTGTGGCTGCTGTAGAAAAAAATTGGCGGACTCTATCTTGGGCATAATTAGAAAAAGAATTTAAAACAGTTTCTCTGATACTAATCCATATAGAATGCTGTTGTCAGTTCTTGTCACAGCACCTGAACAGAGTAGTGTACAATTAGAGGAAAAGCAGACAAGAGGCAACCAAAATGAACAAGAAAATGAAACTGTTGCCCTTAAAGAGAGATTGCAGCATCAAGGACTGTTTAGTTTATTAAAAATAGAGGTATATGAAATTATTCTGAAGAGACTCCAGGGTTATGCACGGAAGATACGGAGTGGTAGAGTCAGGACAGATAAAGGAAGTGCTACTTCTTGTTATGTATAGGCACCTTCAAGTCGCCTGTCAACTTATGGCAATTCCATGAATTTCATAGGATTTTCTTAGGCAAGGGATACCAAGAGGTAGTTTCACCTGTTCCTTTGCATAGCACATAGTTAACTGACAATTTCATTGCCTCAGGATGTAGTTATGCCTGCCAATTTGGATGGGTTTGAAAGAAGAACGGATAAATTCATGGAAGATGAGGCCATCAGTAGCTTCTAGTCATCTTCCATATCAGAGGAAGTATGCCTCTGAATATCAGTTGCTGGGGAGCATGAGATGGACGGTGCAGTTGCATTCATGTCCTGAGCTTTCCATATGAAACTGATCCAACATGGACCTTGTTTTCCTTTGCATCTTCCATTTGCTTGTAAAATAATCACAGTTATTCAAAACACCCTTTCAGAGAATGAACTCACTCTGAAGCTTTCATTATGGCTGCTTTGTGAAATGTCTGATAGCTTTCTCAGGTTTGTTTATATTTGACCATGAAAACACAAAGGAGAACGTTAATTTGGCACCGATGCATTTTCACAAGCTTAGGTAGCAAGGTTACGACGGCCCGTCATTTCTGTTTTATAGAGCAGTCCATTTTCCGATGCGCAATTGCTTGTTGACCCAACTTTACTTCTATTGTACAAAAATACTAGCACCTTGATTTAGTTACTTGCAATTTATATTTTATTTAATAGACTCCAGAGGAACATGAGTTGGAGACAGGAATAAAATCAAAGGAGGCTCGGAAGTATATTTTCAATTGTTTGGATGACATGGCGCAGGTGAGATGCCAATAAATGATTTTGCTTTTCAAAATATGAACACAATAATCCAGTGTTCCACAGCAGAAATATTTGATGATGTACTTTGCATAGGAGTTAAGGGTGTAATTTCACTCACTACTTCCATGGAAAATAAAAGCTACAGTTGTCGTTGTGTGCCTTCCAGATCATCTCCAATTTATGGCAACCCTAAAGCAAATCTTTCACAGCATTTTCCTGGGAAAAATTGTTCAAAGGTTGAGAGTGTGTTACTTGTCCAGGGTCACCTAATAGGTTTCCATGGCCAAGCAGGGATTTGAACTGTGGTCTCCTAGAGTCCTAGTCAAGCACTTAAACCACTACCCTATGCTGGCTCTCTAAATAAATAAACAAAACTATTGTCACATTTACCTGAAAACAAGCCACTGTGAACCTTGTTGATCTTATGTCTGAGTAAATGTGTTTAAGATAATATCTTTACTAGGCTTCTTTTGAACATATCTATTAACTAATAAGGTAATTGAGTTCAGTGTCTACATGAAAAAGCAGAACAGTGTGGATTGGAATCTAAAGATGAATTAAAAGTGCATTTTTAAACTCTTAAACAAAACTGCTTTGTGACTCCAGTACAGTTGGCCCTCTCTATCCACGGATTCAACCAGCCATGACTTCAAAATATTCCTTTCTCCCCGTTGCCCCACCCCCCCAAAAAATCAAAGCAAACTTTGATTTTGCCATTTTATATAGGGATGCCATTTTACTATACCATTGTACATGAGATTGAATTTCGGTATCCACAGAGGGTCTTGGAACCAAACCCTAGCGGATACCAACGGTCCACTGTAATTGCTATATTGTAAAATGATTTGCTTTGCAATAGTACCAGTTTTAATATCTCCCCGCAAAGGTGAATATGTCTACAGACTTAGAGGGAACAGACATGTTGGCAGAGAAGGCTGACCGAAGAGAATACATTGATTTGTTGAAGAAAATGTTGACAATTGATGCAGATAAGAGAATTACTCCGCTGAAGACTTTGAACCATGCCTTTGTGACAATGAACCACTTACTGGATTTCCCACACAGCAACCAGTGAGTTTATGGCACAGATGCATGAAATGATGACTGTTTATTAATTCATACGTGTAAATATTCATTCTGAAAATGTAGGAAAGGAATGGACAACATGTACCCTGTAGGCTACATACAGCCCTTCCTTGGCCATTTTTGTAATCTCTCCCCACTTTACACCTGATGTTAAAAGTTCTTTAAACAAACATTTTTGTTTGTTTAATGGCTTTTACTTTGTCACTAAATTAGTGGCATGTGTGTGTATGTGCGTAGGTGTAAAATTGACTTGCAGACCTGCCAAAGTTGTCCTCTCCTGCTTTAGAGCAAGTAAGCAATAAAGCATCATGTAAAATCCCACTGTGAACATTCGGGGGGGGGAATCAAACTAAATTAGAATGATCAAAGTTAGTACTAGCACTGATTTTACTGTAGCACTTCTTGCTATCTGAGCCTTTCACTCTTACCTGTGATTTCTCAGAGGCAAAGGATCTTTATTACCAGATATAGTAGGGTGAGGGGAAAAAATGGGAGATGGTAGTGGCTGCTTGGAAACTGCTCAGAAAGTGTGCAGTTTCCTAGAAGTGTGTGTCTGAGTAAATGTATTTGAGATTAGCTAGTACTGAGTACTCTCTGAGTGTTGAGATTATAATTGAGAGGGAAAGGAAGTCATGATTAAACAATAAAGAAACATAGCATATACAGTACAGACTGCGTGTGTTTTTAGCTACTGTTCATAGCTACTCAAATATTTCTTTTGGAAAGTTACTAAACAGATTGACATCTTTAGCTAACTTTTTTTTTGTTCTGTTATAGTGTGAAATCCTGCTTTCAGAACATGGAGATTTGCAAGCGAAGAGTTAATATGTACGATACCGTTAATCAAATAAAGAGCCCATTCACAACACATGTTGCACCAAACACAAGCACAAACCTCACCATGAGTTTCAACAACCAACTCAATACTGTGCACCATCAGGTAACCATTTCCCTTTTCTTTCTTTCTAAGGACTAAGACCAAAAGAATAGTATTATTTTTAATTATCTTAATCATCATCGTCGTCATCCTGTGGAGCAGTTCTCCCTAGAAATCTAGACTTGGTTTGCAGTAGTTGCAGTTAACTAAGTATAAAATTGGTGCAATTTGTAATAGGCAGCTTCCACAGAAATGTGTGTGAATTCAAGACTACATTCAGTAAACTGAAGTAGCGTTAAAGTCTTCAGTGCCCTGAGGGTTCTTAAAGCAGTACTCTTTTGCCCTTTTTTCCCTGTATAATCCAGCTGTTTAAAACAGTGGATAGGTTGGTTGGTAAAACAGGCTTATCTTCAAAATCAGATTGAAGTGTTGGCAAGTGAGAAGTTTTAGATTACATTTATATTTTCTCTTCCCTTCTATATCCTCACAAAAACACTGTGAAGTAGGTCAGTCTTAAACTGATTGGTTCAATTTTACCTAGTGTATTTCATGACTCATTGGTGAGTTGAATCTGGATCTAAACATGCCACGCTTGGGGAAACTTTTGCTCTTCTAAATGTTTTGGACTAAAACTTGTTCAGTCTCTTTATCAGTGGCCATTTTGGGTGAAATTGGTGAGAATTGTAGGCTCAAACATAGAAAGTACCAAAAGTTCCCCATCCCAGATATATTAGTTTTGTTGCTTTTAAAATATTTGAAACAAGGAGTTCTAATTTTAGATTTTTTTTTTTCAGGCAAGCGTTTTGGCTTCCAATTCTACAGCTGCTGCTACGCTGTCTCTGGCAAATTCAGATGTTTCATTGTTGAATTACCAGTCTGCTTTGTACCCATCATCTGCAGCACCAGTTGCTGGAGTGGCACAGCAGAGTGTTTCTCTACAGCCTGGAACAACACAGATCTGCACCCAAACAGATCCATTTCAACAAACGTTCATTGTGTGCCCTCCTGCGTTTCAAAGTAAGTATATATATATATCAAGAATTTCTTATAAACAAAATAATTAAGAGGCTTTGACATCTACGCAGCTTAGGTGTAGTGTGAAATTTGCCTGGTTTTAAAAAGTTAACAGAAGTTCAGCATGGTGGCCTGTATAAACATCTGGAAGCTATAGATTTTAAAATAACTGGAATAGTAAAACTGGGACAAAATGTACTTGTGAATATGCAAGCACAAATAATATTTTGTCATTGATGTCATATACCTTTATTGAAGTAAGCAGATGATGGGTCTGTAATTCTCTGTCACCACTTTTTTGTAATATCCATGCACTTGAATAAAAATAATCATGGTGGCTTGCAGGTAGGGGGAAAAAAAGATGAAAGCTCACGTTGGCTTGGTTAGTATCTGTAGCTGTGCAATATGAACAATATTTATTTTATAATGTGGAATGGTGATGCTTTCCTTCACTTCATTGTTGCAACATTATTCTCCCTTCTCATGGTATACTCCAAAGGAACAACTCTTTACCCTAAATAGTGTATTTCTAGCTCTCTGTTGGTGCTGTAACCTGAAGCTTTTCTCAGAGCTGAAAAAAAAATTGTTCTTTGGCTCATCAGATGTATTTCAGCTCCAGTTTGGAGTCTGAGTCTCAAATGTCGTGCTGTTACTTGAATACTGGGAGAAGAATTAATGCTCCTGTTGGTGGACTTCCACCATCATTTTCATCTCATATGAGGGATGTGCCTTTGCATAGCTATTTGGAGGAAGTACTGGTTACCTTGTGGATATAGATAGTCCAGAGCTTTACTGGGAAATCATGGCAGCATATACTTTAAAAGAACAATTTTTTGTGTATTCTTTGTTCTTCCCCTCTTTCCAACTGTTTAAAAAGAATGCTGCTGATACTATGTTGCTTTTGAGTCACAATACAGTTCCTCTTCAATGTTTATTGAAGTCAGCTTATTGTGTTGACTAGCAGACAGAATGAAACTTTATTAGTGTTAGTAATTTACAGCCGGATTGTGGATTTTTATACCTCACTTGTTGGTAAATGAGCTCTGAAAAATGTTTGGACAGTTAGAAAAGCAGATTAACCATGACTTTATTTCACTCCTTTAGCTGGTCTTCAGGCAACCACAAAGCATTCTGGGTTTCCTGTAAGAATGGACAATGCTGTTCCGATTGTGCCACAGGCACCAGCAGCCCAGCCATTACAGATACAATCAGGAGTTCTTACACAGGTAAAAGTGGGGACAGCAAAGTAGATTGTCATAAATATCGCCATAATATTCTTGGTGTGTTTTAACTGAAGTGGGGGAACCAGAAATTCCTGATTGCTTTCAAGTCATGGACAGAGTCCTGCCTAAAAAACCAAAATTTTAGGAAATTTTAATGTACAGTTACAGATCTGACTACTGTGCCCAGATCAGAATATTTTCACAAATGTTAATCTGTAAGAAAACAAATGATTAATTGGTAACAAATTTGTTTGCTTTAATGATATTGAGTTCAGAAAGTGAAAAATCATATAATTTTTTTTTCAGTTTCAGAATGTTTTATTTTGATAGTCAAAATCCATTTTGGATTCTGCTATATAATCACAGGAATTTCTCCTTCCAGAAGTACTTTTCATTTGCTAAATATTTATTGTTATAATATGGATGTTTGTTCCACAACAGAAGATCATGAAAATTTAATAGTAACAAAATACTTGTTAATATAATTTCATGGTCTTAGCAGTGAGACTTGGATTGTTGACATTGCAAATGCTGTTTCATATCAGGCATGGTTAAATTTAAAAGTATTCAGTAATTCATCCCTTATAATTTTTTTTATTTTGTAAGGTATTTGGAAGCACTCAAATGCAACACAAACCTCATAATTATGTTGTATATAAATCCTGCAAACAGATGATTCTTATTTTCCAATCTAAAATCATAAAGACATTTAATTAAAGTATGCCAGTCATTGAATTTCTCTGGATTAATTTATTTACTTTTTATGTGGAAGCCAGTGGGAAGGCAGTTATTGCTGTTCTCATGTCAGACTGCTAAAATGCTGGTTTACAATTGGACACTTCCAATAAGCTATTTTAGGGACTATTTCTTTTCCAAGCCTTCCATGCACTAGTTTAGAAAGCACTCATGATTGTCTTGAGTGTACTAAACATAGGAAGTTTGTTCATTGATATACAGGAGTGCTTAAAATCCCTGCATACAAGAGATTCTGAATTAGTTGGTACGAGAACATATTGATTTTTCAGTGCGTACCTGTGAATTCTGCAAGCCACTCAAAACACCACTAGTATCCTTGGGGAGAAAGCCTTTCTGGCCCTGTTGCCTCAGTACATTTGTTTCACTCACTGCCTAATCTACATTTCAGGGAAGCTGTACACCACTAATGGTAGCAACTCTTCATCCTCAAGTAGCCACCATCACGCCGCAGTATGCGGTGCCCTTTACTCTGAACTGCGCAGCCGGCCGGCCAGCGCTAGTAGAACAGACGGCTGCAGTACTGGTAATTGCCTCCCTTGATTGTGTTCACTAACGGAGTTTTTGTTTTAACTTAGACTTGCAGAGGGCATGGAAGCATGTGCCATCTTGTGGCTGTGTTCTTGCTACATCTTAATGTCTTGTTGTTTTCCTCCCCAACATTGCTGAAGCACTGTCTGACTCTGATGTTTAGTGTTGCTCTGTAAAGAATCCAGATCCATTGACTGTTGTTCTTTACTAGCCTAGTATGCTGATTCAGCTCTTCTCTTATTTGAGAAGAGTGGCAGTTGTATTTCTTCTTTTCTTTACTCTTATCTTTTTAGTGTTTTATTGATTGAAAACAAAGGGGACAGTCCTTAGGTTGACTTTACCACAGGTATCTGAGTAGCCATAATTTAACAAATTTAGTTCTTTTTTTAAATGGCTTCTTTGCATGTAGACATGTTTTAGGCATTTAAAGCCTCTAATTTCAGCAAATGCGTCATTAATTTATGCTTTAATAATCCAGATTTCTTAACTTCCATTGAACAACGATGACTCCAATTCTCTCTGGCCTTTCATTACTTCTGATCAATCATTGGCAGTGTGCATCATCTTCAGAGAGATGTTGCTTCCCACCAATGCTTTTAGTTCCTTTTGCATTTCTTGGTTGAGATTAAAGGTGAGCTCTTAACCTTCTAAACTGTTTCTTGAGATAGTGTGTTCTTAAAAACTCATGCGGAAGCAGCAGTATTTATTGTCAAAATTTCCTTTTCCATTTTGAATTAGTGTATCAGATTTATTGGAATTCACACTGTAAGTGCCATAAAACAGTCAATTGAAAACCCCAGAATCAGATCAGTGAATTTTATGGAAACATTACAGTGCACTTGAAACTGTGGTGTCCTCACGTGTCTTGCAAAGCACACTTCCATTTGTTACATACATCATTGTCTTATGTGGCTTTAAAGTGATAATTCATGAGTATCTTTCTCTTCCAATGGAGAGAAATGAGGCATTGTTTGCTCAAGTTGAAAGAAAAGGCTTACCAACATGTGTAACTCCATATAGCATTGCTATGTGTGCTTCAGAGAGTGCTACATAGCAAGGGAGAGAGGTTCTTAAAAATTAAAACCACTAAATATTTCTTTTGTCTCTGGTTTGCCTCCCCTCATTCAACTCGTTAAATTTCATTTGCTGAAACATGGAGAATGCATAGAGCAGAACCAAAATGTTCTGCAACTAGTTGCTATCAGAACACTGCTTGATCTACTGGCTCAGAAACTCCAGTCTGATCAGTCCCTCTTTGAACATATTGCTAGCAGATTGAATCCAGGACTTACTTATTCTGCACTTAATCAAAATGCATTGGCAAAGAAAGCTGAATTCTGAGATCTATATAAATTATGCAGATTAAGCATATTATGCATATATGTGGTATTTGCATAATTTTCTTTCTTCCCTTGAGAAGGGGAGAAGAGCTCTGCAAGGTACTGACCACTTGAACTTCTTTTCTGCTTTCCCTCCTCTTTCTGAGTTTTTCCCAGGCATTGTGTGCTTTCAAACATCTTTGTACCCTTGGAGATGAGAAATATATTTTAAAACAATACCACCTAAACCTGAGATTCTTGGAATGCTGAATTTTGCACCCTCTACTAATTTTTTGTTCATATGGTGCAATGACAGAATATTCCTCCCTTGACTAAATCCATGAGTCTGCTTGGATCCTTCTTTTCGCTCTGTAAATTTGGCTTCTAATAGTCTTTTGCCTGAAGTGCTCACCTTTAGTGCTTTCAACACTTCTCCCTTTTGCTGCTTCATCTAAGTTTGCATTAGCCATGCTAAGCTTTGCATATTTTTGTCCTTCCTCTGTCAAAACAGTTCGTCGCTTGGAAGGCCCGATTCTGCCTCCTGGTTGGGACGTTAGATCTCGCACTGTATTAAACTCTCTGCTTTGTCTTGTGCAGGTGTTGGCTTTTGGAAAGAGGCATGGTGTGACTTTTAACATAATTCTCTTTTTTTAATTATTCCGCTTGTGTTGGCAGAGGAGTTAGCAGTTCTCTGCTTGAAGGCTTCTTGTTTGGAACCAGTGTTTGTAAAGTGTGCCTGTTACTTGCAGAAGTATATCATTAGAAATGGCATGTGATATTATTTTTACAGTTTGAAGCACATAGAATATGACCATATATATATATTGTAGACCGGACATATTTTACTGCAGAACTTGTATTTTGTGAACAATTCCTGTGTAGGGAAACTGTTGTTTTTGGAAAAGTTCATAAAAGGCAGCAAATTGTCTTTACTTACATGCAACCTTTGTGTTGTCAGTTAAGAGGGAAAGGCTGCTAGAAATAGAGTATGTCTACTCCTTCCACCTTATTTTAAAAGTAGCAATGCAGTCTTATCTGACATTGGATAGGAAAATGAGGCACTTTATTTGTCTGTCTGAAACACAGATTGGGATAGATGAGGCTCACCATCTGCAACCATTTTACCCTTCTGTCATCAGTATTGTAGAGCTGATGCTGCCATGTACACCATTGTAGCTATGGTGAGTGACAGAACTGCAGCCTAAGAACTTAATCTTTGACATAGTCCAGTGCACCTAAGCCTACTAGGAAAAGCAAATCTAACTTTACATGTAGGGGTATAAGTTTGTTGAAGAAATCTACTGAAACTCTTAGCCTCTGCTTCCTTACAATGCTGCACCAGTATATGTATGCAAGTAAGAGTACAGACATTTTCTCTGTGGCTTACATGCATTCAGCTTACCACTTTGTGCAAGGATCTGTAGTATTAAAAGTAGATGCTGAGCGTAAAGAGAGGGAATTGTGCTTGAATCCATTTGCTAGTCCAAATAGTACAGACCCAAGAAAATCAATGATGTTTACATAAGTGATGTTGATTCAATAGGTTTTTTTTTTAAATTTTTATTAATTATATAACTAAATCACAAATACAAAACAAGAAAAAAAATTAAACACCATGTGATATACATAATAGTGAATTAAAAAAAAATAATTTTTTTTTCTTTTTCTTTTTTTTCTCTTCTCTTAAGCAATACTAACTTTCATTGTTATTTTGCACCTTTACCCTTAAATTTATAAATCTGTTCAACTATTATAATTTCACATTTAATTCAATATTTTTCACATCCCCTTTAATCTATTTCTATTGTTAATTCTTTTAACTTTTTTTTTTTAAAAAAACATTGACATCACTTATCCTTTTAAATCTATAAATCACAAGTTTAACACACACACCTACTAAGAATTACAAAATATGATTCAATAGGTTTACTGTAATTGGAACTAACAATTGGATTTAGGCCTTGGATCCATCTGTGAGGGCAAATTTTGCCTAAAAAATGTTCATATTTGAATGCCAGTTGCATCTGAAGTACTCATCAAACATGTGCTTTCCCTCCAGGTGTCCTGAAATCCCCAAGGAAAGAACCACTTTCTTTGAAGCCATCCCAGAATTGTCACTTTTCATGTTGAGCTTTTGGAGAGATGTGTTTGCATATGGTTTCTGCAGTATGATATGACGTGCCATCTCCTCCCTGGGAGGCCATTTGATATAAACAGTTTAAACAGAATGCTTTTTCTCTGCATTTTTGTTAATTTCCCATTCGAAAATTATGTGCCACATTGCAGTCACATGCCTTTATTTCTGCAAGTTAACAGTCTATTATTTTACTTTAAACGAATTATTTTTCTTCTCCAGCTAATCTTAGTAAATCTTCCATTTTTCTCTTTTCTGTTTTGCAGCAGGCTTGGCCTGGAGGGACCCAGCAGATCTTGTTGCCTTCTACCTGGCAACAAATTCCAGGTGTTGCCCTGCACAATTCTGTCCAGCCTACAGCGGTGATCCCAGAGACAATTGGCAGCAACCAGCAGTTAACTGACTGGAGGTGAATTTTTTATAAAGAATAAATCCAGTTAGAATGTAGAACAGTACAGTGAAGTTTCAGATTCACAGTCTGCCTTTTTGCAATGCCAGGAGACATGTGGATAAAAACCAAAACCATGTTTCCCTGTCTGGTGGATATGTTATGTTTTGGTAGTACAAGTGTTTGAGCTTCTGTAAAATTGAAAAATTGAAACATCAGTTGGGTTTTTTTGTTTCACAGAATTGAAGTGTGCTCTGGGGAGGAGGTAGTTAGTTGATGAATGCTTAAATAATAACTTTGTGTACAGTAACCTGAGAATACAATCATGACATGATGTGGGGTTGATGTGAAGGATTTAGTGGAGTTCCATGGTCTAGATTGGTGCATTTCAACTTAGCTGCTGGAGGAGGTGGAATTAGCACTCCTCCTGCTACCCCCTGGACAACATGTGCAAGGAACTGGTGCTGTGCATGTGCCCATTGGTTACAGTTGTGTGTTTCTTTTCTGGAGACTCTCCAGGTACTGGCATCCACTGGATCCTAGACTGATGCTAGTGCATAGATCACCATTTTAAGTAGCATTGGTCTAGATACCTCCAGTTAGAAAGACTTTCCAGAGTTTGAACAGATTATGGAAACCGGTTTCCACAGCTTGTTCAAACCCTGGAAAGTCTTAACGACCTAGAGATATCTGGACCGTGGTATCTCACTATAAATGCTTCATGTCAACTTCATGTCATATTATTTGAGTTATATTTTTCAAGTATGTAAACTTCCTGCTTTGAAATGTAAAGTAAGTACTAACGGACCCTTCACACTACACAGTTATAGTACTATAATTCCACTTTAACTGCCATGGCTGCATCCTGTGGAATCCCAGGGTGTGTAGTTTGTTGAGGCACTAGTGAAAGGCACTCTCTAGTGAAAGTGAGCTGAAAATTATAAACATCCCCCCTAAACTGTAACCCTCAGGATCCCATAGTTGTCATGGCATTTAGAAGTGGAATCATAGTGTTACAGTTGTATCATATAAAGAGACCTGAAGACCTGTTTCCTATACTTGTAGCATACTCTTGCTATCTGCAAGACTACCAAGTGTGTACAGTGAATGTATTTAAAAATGGTAATAGAAAACATTCAATTCTCTTCCCTTGTGGTTTCCATCAAGAAGCCTCCTTCCCCAACAGATTTCTATTAATGTAAGGACATCAATTGGATACTACCCCCTGTGAAATGCTGCACTTGTTTTTAATGTCTGAACAGTAACTGAGATTTCCACACTGTCTTCCTGTTTCCTTTAGAAATGCCCATTCGCATGGGAATCAGTATAGCACGATCATGCAGCAGCCATCTTTGCTGACTAACCATGTGACCCTGGCTACAACCCAGCCTTTGAATGTTGGAGTGGCTCATGTTGTGAGGCAGCAGCAAAATAACGCCGTGCCAGCAAAGAAGAACAAGCAACCATCCCATAGTGCCACAAAGTATGGACTTCTTCTTAGTGACCTTGAGATATCCTTTCTATCTAAATAGCTGTGTACAGATAGTGCATTTCAAACGTGCTCACATCTTTAGGTGCATGCAAACATTCGATGTTACCTAATATTTTAATAAAGCTAAATTTAGAAATAGGCAAAATGCTAAAGCAGTCCTGGGTCAGGTTGTTTTTGGTTATCTGAAAACTGTCATGCAGGGTAGCTTTAGTCTGGTGCCTTTGGGTGTATATATAACAATGAGTGACATAAGCAGCCTAGTCAAAGATTATTAAGCATGCAAAATGTACTACAGAGTATGAAGCACTCAGTATATGGGCATCTTGCAATGATTAATTGTTGTTCTTTTGTAATAATTAGTAAATTAACCTTTGAAAGTGAGTACTCAAGTGACTTCATATCCCTTTAAAATGTAAGCTCTGCTGTGTTGTTGGTAGATAATCTGTTTATGATAACTGCCTTTGTATCTTATTATAGGCCTGCGTCTACATTGGAGGCCATCCCATCTCAAGTCTACTCTCTCATTGGGAGCAGTCCATTGCGTGCCACATCTTCTTCCTCTAATGCAGTCGTTCCAGGGCAGGAGCAGCATCAGCCTATTGTTATTCCAGACACTCCCAGCCCTCCAGTCAGTGTAATCACCATCCGCAGTGATACAGATGAAGAGGAGGACAATAAATATAAGCCTGGCAGGTAGAGGCTTAAGGTCATTCTTGGAGGACCTTTAATAAAGTAATTCCTTAGGGAATTTCAGTGAGGAAGGAAAAGCTGGGAATAAGGAAGGTGTTAGAACCCATAAATTAACGATAAAGCACCTACTTTGAAGCAAAAGGTCTTAGGTACAATCTCTGGGATTTTCAGGTAGGCAAAAAAAGAGCCCTGCCTGAAACCTTAGAGAGCTGTTGCCAGTCAGTGTTGCCAGTACTGAGTTAAATGGACCAGTGAACTGAGGAAGTCTGGGGCATTTATTTCAAAGCAATATAACTGAATACTTTGCAGTACAAAGTGAACTGATGCAAAAGTATTGGACCTGGGTCAGTTCACAGCCAGGTTTCACTAAACATGGAAACTGTATCATGGCTTATAAACCTTATAGGTTTATTCTGAACATTGTAAGAGTAAAAAAAAAAATTCAGTAAGTGAATGTAAAAATAGTTTAATAAAGAGTACTAGTCCTACTGCAGTTTCAGCCATTGCATTCCAAGGGATAAGAGAAGCAATGTTAATGTCGTATTTAAAGGAATTCAGATGTGTACATTCAGATCTCAAGGTCCATTTTTTAGGAAAGTAGTCTCTTTTAGCAATGAAAGCTATAGAAGGTTGATTGAAACACAGAATTTAGTACTATGGATTGGTTAAATTAGGCGGGGGGAAGCCAGCAATATGAGTATACTATATTTTAGCTTGGCTTAGAGAAATATCTCAATAATTTATGTGTCTGAACTGTGGATGCTTGTATTTGGTTCCACTGTGTGGAATCTCATGAATATCCTAGTCAAGTGGAAGTTGGGACTCACATTTCAGGAAATGTTGAGCAGTTTGATGCATTGGGTAGATTGGTTAAGCTTTGGGTTGCAAAATTAAGGTTTGAATCCTTGCTCAGCCATGAAAATCATTTTTGTTCAGTGTAACATGCTTAGACTAGACTAACTGAAAGAAGTGGAACAATCCTTATGTGTTTCATCTTGAACTCTTAGAAGAAGCAATAAGGCATGTATTACAAGAATGTTGTTTTCATAATTGGGTGGAGCTTGTATTCAGAGTAAATATCAGTAAACAGCATTATTCTCCTTTCTCTAACTAGTTTATGTCTTTGAATGCTGTGCATTTGATTAGATGTCATAATAAATTAGGGTAATGTTTTCCTCTTCAGCTTGGGCATGAAGCAGAGATCAAATGTCATCAGCTATGTTACAGTTAATGACTCCCCTGATTCAGACTCTTCACTGAATAGCCCCTATGCATCGGATGCGCTGTCTACACTCAGAAGTTCTGGGGGTGCACTGGAGCCGAGCAGAGGGGCAGCTGAAAGTTCCAGCTCCCGTACCATTATTGTGCCTCTGAAAACACAGCTCAGTGACTGTATCGTAGCCACCCAGGCCTCAGGTAGTGTTGGTTGCTTACAGAAAACATTGTCATCAGATAGATTTTTTTTTCATTTCAGACTTTTCTTTTTCCCCATAGAAGTGCATCTGTATTATCTGTGAATGTTTTTCTCTGCAGCTTTTTTATCCATTATTTGAAATGCTGAAGTAGGAAAGCACAAACAGCTTGTAGTTTCACCGTTTTGCTAAATGATGGCTGTTAGTCAAAACAGTAAGCTGTGTTTGGAATTTCAGAGTCTTCATCATTTTCTTATTTTGGAGGAAGAAATTAACAGTATAATATGATTTAAATGTTATTGTATTGTTAGTTTCTCCATCTTCCTTCAGAATAAAAATAAATAAGCAGACATGCTGTGCTCATGAGCCAAATTTTTCTCTATGTAATCTGCCTATTACCTGAAGTTCTTGAGGCTTCTTATAATTTATTTAAAATATAATAAATCAAAAAAGGTTTATTAGAAAGGCAAAGTCCAATATATATTTCATTATCTTTCCTGTTGATTCATAACATTGTTTATAGCTCTTATCATTTTCAAACAATGTTTTAGTAATAGATGTTTGGTTAGTAGGCATTTCAAAAGTGGAGGAGCTGACATATTGAAATTTAAATTCAATATGAACTGTAGTTGTTTGTTTGAAAATTCTGAAGGTGATTCAGAAAGCTTGGATCAATGCTTTTTGGCCTGTTTGGTGCAGAAATTTTCTCCTGGTTTGATATTTCCTGGTGGCTCATAAAACTAGAGTAGGTGTTAAAAATACTTTTCATTTGTAAGAATTATTTCTGCCACATTTGTTCTAGCAAAAGTTCCCTTCTCTGAATTAGAAATTAATTAGTTTGTGCAGTTTTTTTAACCCACTATTTTGGGGTGAATATTTCCCTTAGCTGCTTCTGTTTCTGGCTTCAGTTGTCATGAGGGAGAGTCTTTCCAGTCAACAAATTACACCAGAGCTTTCTAAACTTTTCATGTTGGGGACGCACTTTTTAGGCATGCCTCATTTTGCAACACAGTAATTCAGTAAGTGGAGGCAGCCCCTCCACCCAAGCCTGGCCCACCACCACCACTGCCCTTGCTGGGGTCTTCCTTGGCCCAGGGCGGCTGTGGTTGTGGAGCTCCTCCACCAGTACGTTCACGCAACACACCTACACACTTCAGCCGACACATTAACGTGTTGCACCATACAGTTTTGAAAGCTTGGAATTACACAGTGAATAGAATGGCATTATAATATTACGTAGCTCAAACAGTTGTGATTATGTGATGATATCCTGCTATGGCAGAAGCAGCAACTGCAAGTGAGG
This sequence comes from Ctenosaura bakeri, assembly GCA_948474755.1. Lineage (NCBI taxonomy): Eukaryota > Metazoa > Chordata > Lepidosauria > Squamata > Iguanidae > Ctenosaura > Ctenosaura bakeri. Next base: position 235,429 of record CAOLHI010001960.1, on the reverse strand, counting down.
GCAATGTAAATGAGTAAGCAAAACTTTTACAGTGCTAAAAAGAATCAGCTCCAAAGAGAAGTTTTAAAAATATTTGTAGGAAAGCCTGTGCAAAAAAGCAAATCTGCGCAAGCCCAGGTTATTTTAAGGGCTGCTTCCAAGCCTGTCTGAGCCTTAATATTAACCCTAAAGGTCTCACTTTTTAGTCTGTATTTAGTGGATATATGATTTGGTGCTCAGCAGAGAAGGGCTTTCTCAGTGGTGGGTCTGCAGTTAGGGAATGCTCCTGTCAGAAAGATCCAACACATTTTCCTTTTACCTGCTTGTAAACAGATACTGAAAACGTTTGCCTTTTGACAAATGGCTTCTCTTTTGTTTCTGCCATTTTAAGTAAGAAAGGTTTTGAAAGCATGTTGGGTTTTGTTCTGCCCTGGCTTGTGGTGCCATATTTATTTTAAATTTATATGCTGTGTACCTTCAAGTTGTTTCTGACTTACGGCAACTCTCAAGATGAACCTATCACAAGATTTTCTGGGGGATGTGAGTGTCAAGCAATGGGTTTCCACAGATGAACCAGGAATTGAACCCCGGTCTTCTGGACTGTAGTCCAATGCTCAAACCACTGCACTATGCTGACCCACTTGTATATATGTGTATGTGTATCTATATGTGTATGTACATGTATGCTACCTTGATAACAAGAGCCCCAGCCTTCAGTCTTAATTTATTTCAGATTATTTAAAATCTTGCCTTTAACCAACTGCATACTTCTCTGTACTTAAGGCATGCTGGAGGAGGCTTACATCAGTTGTCTCTCAATAGCACCTCCCCTATGGCAAATGGCACAGCAGTTATGAACCTGAAGGCACTTTCAAAAGTAATGTGTGATATGACATGGGCCTGCTGTTTGTGTAGAACAGGGGGAATATGTATATACTCTGGCAAACCCTGACCTTAAGACTCAGTTTTAAACCCAGACCACAAAGAATCTACTGCTGTGTATTTTGTGGACTAAATTTTGTTGTTATTGCAGGTGTCTTGAGTAACCTGAACAAGTCTAAACCAGTGGCATCTGTGAGCGGACAAACATCAGGGTGCTGTATCACGCCAACAGGATATCGGCAACACCGGGTAGTAACAAACGGTGTACAGCCCCTCAACCTTAGTCAGGTAAGCAGGCCTTTTCTTTCTGCTGGATTCCAGTATGATACTGAGGCGTTAGCAATGGCTAGTGGCTGAAACAGCAAAAAATACACAATGGTTTAGAACTCTTTAAGTGAGGAGTGAGAAAAAAGGAATCAGCATAGATAGGAATTTTGAGATGCTGAGATAAATTAGAATTCTGTAGCTGATTCTATTTCATATCTATACTCTAGAGTAAAGTTAGGTTTTTTTGTGTATGGATGTAGCTTCTGTTTTGATAGAACAAGTGCGGTAGATCAGATGAATGAGGACGTTCCCTAATACTGATATGCCAAGAAGCATCTTTTTTTCCCCTTCCTCTACTCCATACCTAGGGCTTTTAGGCTGCAGCAGTATCCAGCTTTTGGCTCATACTACCCACTGGGGTTTGCAGCATCAGTCTGATTTAAAAACATCCCACTTTTCCCCTACTTGTTTCCAGCAATGCGTTTTTGGCTACAGATTCATCCTGTATCAAACATTTCTGAGCATTTTTCACCCCTTTTTGGAACTTACAGCTAGAGTCAGCTTGCACAGTTAATTTATGTTGGACAAACACAGGTAATGTTGACCAAGGAATTCTTAGTATACTGTTTCTCTGAACAGTTTCTCATTTTGTATTTCCCTTGCTTTGCAGAACCAGCAAGCAACTGTACTGGCCTCCCAGGAGAGAAGTGGAAACCCAGCTCCACGGAGACAGCAGGCCTATGTTGCTCCCCTACCAACTACAATTGCTCAGGCTCCCTACACGTTCCAGCATAGTAGCCCAGTACATCCCCATTTGGCAGCGGCAACCGCAAGCCAGCCTCACATGTATACCTACGCGCCTACTACTGCTGCCACACTGGGCTCCACCAACTCCATTGCTCACCTGTTTTCCCCTCAGGGCTCCTCCAGGCACACCGCATACACAACCCATCCAAGCACTCTTGTGCACCAGGTCCCAGTCAGTGTGGGACCCAGTTTGCTAACCTCTGCCAATGTAGCACCTGCTCAGTATCAACATCAGTTTGCCACCCAGTCCTACATTGGTGCTTCCAGAGGATCAGCGATTTACACTGGATATCCACTGAGCCCTACCAAGATCAATCAGTACTCTTACTTGTAGTTCTTGGAGGAGGGGTTGACAGTAATCATTCCCAACCTGATCATATAAGTGAAGAGATCTACAATAGGTTTGGCAATATTCTAACAGCTTCACAACAGGAACTGTGGCAAAATCAAAAAATGGGGATGGGAAACCATCTTCCTCTTGTTGACAGCTTTCTTTATGCTCTCCAGAGTTTGAGTGTGCTGTTATTGGAGCCCTGCTGTTTGGGGAGGGGAAGTTCAGGTTATGACTGAGCAGAACCTTTTGGATCACACTCACATTATGATTTTACAGTTAATTTTTTATGGATGCTTTAAAATTCTGTACTCTTTTATTTAAAGCTATTGTTGTCATGTTAATCAGAGAGGAAAAGGAAATCAAGGACTTCTTGAAAAGGCTGTTTTTTGTTTTTGTTTTTTAAAAAACTCTTATACTTACCTAGTACTTGTCTAAATTATTTTAGCAGCTTGCACAAATCCATATTGCCACTAAAATGCACATTTAACTCTAGGTTGCTAGGGCAGATTTATAAACTTGAGTTAGTATTTTAAAATTAATTTTATAATTTTCATTCTGGATAGGCAATAGCTGAATTCTGCAAAAGCAGTTAATTCTCCCTCTACCCCAATATATTTGGGTGTACGTATGGTTGTATGTGAGTGTGTGTGTGAGTGAGTGTGTGTGTGTGTATAGCTCCCTGTTTCTTGTTTTTAATCCTTTCTAAGGCTAGTGTAGCAATTTTTTTGTTTGCATTTCCCCACTTAAAACATAAATCTTTTTCTTTGCCTCCTTGTAAAGATTAATCTCTAAAATGAGATTTTTTTAATGACTGCAGAAACTATGAATTTGCTTTTTTGATGTATATGAGGTAACACAGCAGTCTGTGTTATGGTTTGACTGTTTTGGCCAGAAAACCATTGTTCTCAGTTGGGAATACATAGTCCAGCATTATTCCTTTGATGACAGAAGCCACTGGGAACTTCTTTTCATAAGGCCTCACTGAACTGAACAGGAGATATGCATATGAGTCACTTGTCTGTCTCCACAGACCTGATCTGGTGCAGAGGCCTCATAGATGATAACTTTTCCAGTTTTAACTTTTTTACAAAAAACAAAACAAAAACCCAAGTTGGATTCCATTCCTGGAAACTCAAGGGACCTCTTTCCCATCGTGTCTTTTGTTGCATGGTCCATTTAGCTGAGGAATCCAGAATTCACCAAAACAGCAACCTGCAGATATATACATTTTTTTATACTCCTGCAAGCAGATCCCTCTGGTATCTTGCTGGCAAAAAAAAACTTTAAAGCGCTCTTATTAAGACTTATATACAGTATGTGCATGTAGGAATTGCAAAAACATGACACACAATTGCTGATTTTAAAGGTTTATTACTAAATTTAAAACTATTTTAGAAGTTTTGTAATGGTGGTGTTTTAATATTTTACAGAAAATTAAATATGTACATATTGATTAGAACAAAATATGACAAGCAAAATTTCCTGCAAATCCCAAATGTTCTGTCTTTGTAATCAAAATGTGTAGTGATTATACTTGAACTCTGTACTTAGTGTTTGTCTAATTCTTAAATGTTTCTGGAGTTGAAATTACTCTGTTCCTTTGTATTTAAACCAAAATGAGTTGATACATGTTGGAATGTATGTGATATAATGCAATCGTCTAGAGCTCATCACTGTAGCACTGAGAGAAAAAAATTGGAGCCGCATGAGAGACAAGGATACCTTCTGATTTGTTTTGCACAGGTATGTGTGACTGGTGTGTTCCTCCCACCCCCCACCCCATATTGTAGTGCCTTAATGATTATGTAGTGTGACTAGAGTTTACAGTGAGCTTGCCTTATGATGGACCAGCAAGCCCCTCCACTCTCCGTCAAACTGAAGCAATTCATTCAACATATCCAACTGAGGATAGAAATAAGTGGCAAAAACATGTTGCTTTAAGTTACAATGCCAACATGAAATGAGCTGTGGGCATGATCCACCCAAAGCTGGGTACTTTTAAAGTCCCATTGCTTTCAGCTAAAAAGTTAAGAACATGCTTAACTGATCCCACTGAAACTAACGGCTCAGTTCAAACATCAAGCCAGCCCATGGTTTAAAGTAACCATAGTTTAAAACATAGACCATGGTTTCAGTTTTCATGTATACTATTGCTAAACTATGGTATCTGCTACTTGTCTGTTTATGGTTTTTTGTCCTCTTGAGTAATCATATTTTTGTGTTTTGAGTCCTTCTTACATGATGCAGCAGTCTTGGGAGGTTACAGTTTGTTAAGCAACATGGCAAATTAATTAGCACAAACCATGGTTAGAAGCCTGCTTAAATCATCGTTTCTGATTTCTAATTTACTGGTCATTTATAAACTGTGGTTTGAAAGTTCGAACATTATGCCACATTTCTTAATCTTCTTTTAACTGTGGTTTGGTAAGATGTCTCAATTGAGTCTGTGAAACATAAAAGTACTTCAGTTTAGGTGGAATGTGTCCTAGGTGTTTTGTTTGGAGTAAAGCTTTTTTCCCCCTTAAAATGTTACCTACGTTAGCTGTCAATGCATCTTTAATAGGGTATTGTGCTGGGAATGCATTGGAAAGTTTATCTGATGTTTCAGAGGTGATTAAACATGTGCAATTACTTTTCTTTAGATTATATTGTAACATTAGCTTTCCCTCCTTGTCTGTAGCGGATATTCCTTGTAAAATATTACTAGCTTGGTGTTAAGAACTTTTATACCAAAGAGAGCCTGCTGGAAAGCACATAATATCCTGAAGTTTTATTTAACACCACTAGTAACATGGCGCTTTTGGGAAGGTTTGAGAGCTATAGCACTTCATATTGTAAGGAAATGCATACTTGAACTGGCCTGCTGGTGGTGTATTTTTAAATGCTTCTTTTCCTGGGTTTTCCCATTCTGTCAGACTTGCTTTCACCACTGCCATTACACAGAATGATTTTGGTCAAATGGAGAATCAGCTGGCTTGGAGAGTGGTATTGCTACAGCAATAAAAGGCTTTAACTGCCTTGAAATCCCAGTTTGTATTCCGTCCAGTCCAGATCATAAGATTAATTTTGGTACCTTGCAGAGAATTCAGAAATGCCAAACCAATTTCAGAAATATACATGATGATATGCTATAGTCTAGTCCCAACATGAACAGCTTGTTGGATGACATAGGGCAATAATGCTGACCACGCTGAAGCTACGCAAGGGGCTTTAATTCCAGTGAGGTCAAGTGATGATAAAGCCACATCTCAAATTGGAGTTAGTAGTTCGTGAACCACAAGCCTTACAGGTTCCTGTATAATGAGGCATCTGTTGTCTTTGGCAGTAGAGGAAGATGGTGGGTTAACATCATGACTAGCTGTGAACCTTCATTTATTGTATTGTTGCTCTTTTTAACCTTCTCCTTTGTATTGATGAGGGGATAACCAAGGAATTTCAATTCTTTACATCAATGGTGTCAACAGTGCTTTCTGTTGCTGTAACATTATTAAAATGGTCTTCTGCTTAGTGCCAAGTCCTTTCAAAAAAATTCCTTCCCAGATTCTGTGGTCTTTGTGCCAGTTCACATCACAGAAATCCTGGAAGTGTTTTTACCTAAGTTCACAAGTAATGGGGAATTTCCAGTGTAGACAGACTTTCCAATTAATTTCTTGGAAGAAAAATGCAAAGTAATGGTCTAAAAATTCTGGATTACTATGTTCTTCACATTTAGCTCTTCAAAGCCAGTTTACTCCTGCTGAGTCATGTATCCTTCAGTAACTTAAGGAGTGTTTTTCCCAGATGCAATTTTTTTTTACAAAGAACAGAATGTAATTGGAGTTCATCAGTGCTATATGATATGAACCATTTCCAGAAGAAATTTCTCTAAAGGTCTAGATTCTGACCTTTTCAGTGATTTGTTGCAGAGCTTAGATTACTCTGTAGCTCTGGAACCAGCCAAGCATGTACCAATGGTTCTACCCTATTAAGGTCCTATTCTCATAAAGAGGGGATGAGGTGGCAGATATGTGTCCAGTGTGTGTTATTTCAGGCTGCAGGTTAAGTTCACAGCATGGAATTTTCTGCCATCCCAAAAAAGCAAATCCCTTCTACATAAAGGATGGGAAAGAAACTGGTCAAGCTTATGCTGTTCTCCAAATCTGGTTTCCTGTATACAGTAATTATTGTTTTTGTATGGCAGAATGCTGTCATGTGTTTCTGGTTTAATGGAATAGTGATACCCGTTTGCCATCTCACACTGTTCTCCCAGTGCATATCCAGCTTGCCTCACTGTGAATGGAAAGAGGTAATAGATAGGTAGCCTCACAGCTGTGCAGCCTATATATAAGTTAACATATGTTTTGTGCACATAAAAAGATGGTTTAAAACAAAAACCTTTCTGAAGCAATCTGGAATACCCATACCATTCTGAGGCTGCATTTTTGCATGCAGCTGAACCCATGTCTAAGTCCCAGTGAAATCTGCACATGTGCAGTTGTATTCAGTTCTGCAGCCTGGGTTTGTCTGCAGTAAACTTGCCTTTTTACAATAATGAGGGAAAATGTTTCACCTAGTCACTCTTGTGATTCTTTAAACCAGTTACTCAGTACTCTTCATGACTGAACACTCACCTCACAGCTGTTGATATTCCACTGCAAAAACAACTTCAGAGCTTTACTGCTTGCACAGAGTTGATCAGTGAAGTACTTATACCTCTGACTCAATTAAAAAAAAATTTGCTTCTAAGTGACTGGGATTGGCACAGCCCTGCTTTCTCATTTTAATTTTTAACTTATGAATGGTGCCGCATGTTGACATAGTTGTTTGTTTGTTGCTAAACTTTATATAACGTGTGATTTCAGATTCAGCTTGAACTATTATCTAACTCACTACATGTAGCAGTGCATTATATGTAATGTTAGTATTTCTGCTTGAATCCTTGATATTGCAGTGGAATTCCTACTTTATTAAATGTATTTGATATGCTAGTTTACTGTGTAGGATTTAACTTTTTTCTGGTTGTGCTCTTCCTTTTTACAAGCCGCTAGATAAAGGTAGTTTCTGACAATTACTGATCTATGTTTGTATTGCCAATGTACTTAGGGGGTAATGTAAAAATCATTTTAACAAAAGGAAATACAGATATTTAAAAAATTTAATACTAACTATATGGGAAAAGGGTCCATTGTGAAAACATAGTTTATCTTTGGATTCAATGTTTGTCTTTGGTTTTACAAAGTAGCTTGTATTTTAAGTATTTTCTACATAATATGGTAAAAATGTAGAACAATTGAAATGCATCAATAAAAAGGGTTAATTTTCTGTACTCTATTAATCTGCTGTTTTCTGACTCATGTTGTTAAACTGACTCAGGTTACCATCTAAAAAATTCTGTGCTGTGGTAACTCTGAACATGCAAATTAGGGAAATAGATATGCTTTGCACACTTTAGGTCATCTAGCAACTAACCTGGATGTAAGTTCTGTTGAAATGCATATCTGAGTTAGACCTGAGGATGGGAACATGCCATAGTTCAGTTCTGTGAGCCATGGGGCCAGCATCAAATAACTGGTATAGAAGTACTGCTTTCGGAGCACTAGAAACCTAGTGAGTGTCCTGGCTTTGCGGATTTTTACCATTTTATTACATCTGCACTTCAAACATATCTTCAGAATCATATAGGCTATTTGATGAGCATTCATGTCACCACTTGGAAACCACTGAAAAGAGTGTACTGGCTCTTGCTTGCTGAAGTGTTTACAAAGAGCGGGAGATAAAAAATGGTGGAACTGTTGTGTGCCTTCAGGTCATTGCTGACTTAGAGTGACCTTAGGGTGAAACTGTCATGGGGTTTTCTTGACAAGAATTGTTCAGAGGAGAGTTGCCCTTGTCTTCTGAGACTGAGAGAATGTAACATGCCCAGTGTCACCCAGGGTGTTTCCACAGACAAACGGGAAGTCAGACCCTTTTCTCTAGAGTTGTCATCCTATGCTCAAAACACTTCACTGCACTGATTTTTCCTCTAAGAGGAAGTAGTACAAGCATTATTAGGCTTCTCTTTTGTCTGCTCCAAAGCTACCTTCCTATCTGTCTGTCCTTTTTTGATGAAAGACTACTACAAACCGTTAGAGGTGTGTGGGTAACTCAGTGCAGATTGCTCATGTGCCTTCAGGTCATTTCTAACTTATGGTGCCCCTAAGGTGAAGCTATCACAGGGTTTTCAGTGGTTGTGTGTGTGTCAGCAAGTGGGGTTCCCTGTCTGAGAGAGGAATCGAACTCTCGTCTCCAAGGTCGTAGTCCAACACTTAAATCACTATGCCATGCTGACTCCAGTGCAAATTACCGAGAGCACTAGCTGAAACCTAAGACACTGCAAATATTCTCAGTGCAAATTACCCAGAAAGTATTTGCAGAGGCACCTAGGTTTCAGGTAGTGCTTCTATTACATGGATATCTGTGTATGCATGTGCATGACTGGACATCAACTTGCCTATGGGAAGTCCACAAGGAGGATGTGTAATAGCATTCTTGCTTTCATTCCCCCAGTGTACTGCCTCTGACACATTGAAGATAATACCTAGTCGCCATCACGAGGAAAAGCTGTAAGATTTTTAAGCACTGTGAATTTTTCTAGTTATTCTTTAAACCCGTTCCAAGTCAGTGACCCATCTCTACATTTTGGGAGAGCATTTTCCTGTGTGAAAAATGGCACACTTCAGAAGCCATGGGGCAGGATGTTACATTTTGCTGCAGTTGGGAAGAACCTCTGCCAGAAAGACAACCTTCATGGAGAAAATGTTTCCTTGGAAAAAAACATTATTAAACTTAATATCTGCCTAATAACTTACAGTCAAGCAAATAGAGTTATTGGCAACTCATGGAGGTCTCAGTGCTCACTTATTTATGGAAGACAGCATGCTGCTATTCAGAAACTCCAAGCTAAGAGCACTTCTGGCTTTTTCAGCTTGTAAACAAAGGCTTACAGCTTTGGTGAAGCACTGCCATTATAGTAATTACCTGGAAAAGCTTGGAAACCAGGAGGAAAGAGGAACTGTTCCATCAGACAACTTCCTTAATAATGTGTAGAGACTGGGAACTCATTTCATTGTTCATTTGCTAGCCATTTGCTTCCTATAGAGCAGGACTAGGCAACTGCAAGGGCGACAGGCTCAATTTCTCTGGTAGGCCACATTCCCCACAGCAAGACCAAATACCTTTTTCCTTGTGTTTGAGGGTCTTTTTGCTCTTTTTTTTTTTTTTTGGTGGTGGTCAAAGATTGTCTGCAAGTCACACTGATTTTTTTTTAAGTGGGATGGGAGGCTTCAGGGGCTACAAAAGTAGGGTATGGGGGCAGAAGGTGTCACTCTTTGCCCATCCCTGTTACAGAGCATGGAAAAAGGAATTGCCTCACTCTTAGCTTTCTACCATCCATGGAATCTTGTGGAGGATTTTATTGCTGTTTTGCCATCTCGATCTGTTCTTTTGCTTGACCCATCTTAGTCCTCTGTAGGCCCCTTCTATTTGTATACACTAAAATAACTGTATGTTGGTCCTGTCTTTTGGGATCTTCAAGTGACCTTCTGGTCCTCTGACTAGTTTTTTGAGGCTTTCTTTAATCTCCCCCATAATTTGTACTTGTATAACCCTTTTTTGCAAATTCAGGACCTGGTGATCATACATTTCAATACTGCAAATATAAATACATCATGCAGATATTTGGAGATTGACACACACACATTTCCTGTGCATTCATACAATGTCTATACACATGCCACATGTATTGTTCTCTGTGTAACACCCCAAACAAAACATCAGCACTACATTAATACGTCCTTGCTTGCATAGTCATTCTTTCTCCCATCTTTGCTTGTGTCAAGTAGTCACAAAATACTTCTCTTTATACATAAAATGAGGGGCAATGAGGTTAAAATCTACCTGCTGGAAGCCACAACTTCTGGTTAACCCCCATCTATGCCTGCCCTCATTGGAATATTTCTAGGAACTTACCTTGATTTAAATAAGGGAGGCACTCTGACCAGCTCAGAGACACCCTAATTTCCCACCTTCTGATAAAGCGATATTATGTACATGCTTGCATTCTACTTGTGGAGAACTGAGTTTGCACTGTATGGGAAACTTGTCTGAAGTACTAGACCAGTATTAACAGAAAGTATGCATGCAGTATCCTAGTACTGAAAGGTGATCTAAAGATAACTCTGGCTCTAATTAAGCTGTGCTTTTCATTCTCTCAAGACAAACCAGCGACTGTTTAGTGCATCATTAATGGCAACAATTAAAAAGACTCATGAAGAAAGAGATGGCAGAATTACTAACATTACTAGATAGTTACAACATTACTACCATTTTAAATGGCTTGGTAGAATTATCCGCAGAAAATAGACACAGCCTCTAGATGGCACCATGAGCCTTTGAGTCATTAAAAGACAATACAGTACAGAAAGCAAAGAGGTAGAAAACAGAACTGCTTTGTTTATCCAGTAGACCTTAAAAGTCCAGGCTGTTTTAAAGGCTGATGACCCATAACAAAATACTTGGATCAAATGAATCCAAAGAGCACTAGCTCTCAGAGGGGAGGGAAAATGCTTCTTACAGACTATTTCAAGTTACATTTTATGCACAATTTCTACAGCAGGTTTACTGAAGTACTTTTCCAACTTATTTTTTCCACAGTTCCAAATAGCCACTTGGAACTCAAGTGGAACAGCATGCACATAACTGGTTAGTTTTAGGCAGAGCTTGGCCCCAGTAATTCCTTACAGTCCTTCCCATCCTAAAAGAAACAAGGCATGTCTCAAGTTGCTCAGAGAACCACCACTCCACCCCACTTTAGATAAGGAAAGCAAAAAGTAATAAGTGATGTTGACAAATTGTCCTGATCCTGTTAAAACAACAGAGTTATGTTATATTATCATGAAACAGTAATGTTGTTCCTCCTGGCTGCATGGAAATGTAACACTTTATGATAATAATTATTATGTTTTACCAGGTTACCATCCAGCTTGACTGGGATAGCAGTGTGGGGAAGGTTAGCTGTAGGAGCAAACTGCCATTACAGCCTTCCATACTCTTCTAGCAGAGAAGGAACAGAGCTCAGGAGTAGACAGTGCAGCTGGCCTCCACATTTGCCGGTTTCACTTTCACAGATTTGATTATTTATGAGTTTCTCCAACCCCTGCCTCCCATACCTCAAGCACTTCTTTTCTGGGGAACCTTCCCTCTCAGCTCTGATCAGGCCATGCAGCACTTTGAAAACTCCTCTCTGGTCCTCCTCCTCCTCCACCACCAGCTACTGCCTGACCAGCTAAGGATGGCTCACAACCCCCAACCAACCAAGGAAGGGGATGGGCAAGAGAGAGGAAGCATAGGGCCACCATGCCAACTCACCCCCTTTCTCTCTCCTTTCCTAGACCTGGTTTGGACTCTGGGTGCCTGCTTTCCCCTTCAAGCCCCCTTCACACAAATGCAGACACACATTTGACTACAGGTTTTCCACTTTTGTGCGGGTCCTGTGCCCCTAACCACAGTGAATGAGAAGGGTGTATTCCTTTCTTGCATGTAAAAGTTGCCAAGTTTAGTTTCTACTATCTTTTGTGGGGGCAGCCCAGTGGATCCACTGCTGGGCAAGCAACAAATCTATTCTGATTTTCACTTTTGCTCTGATAGCTGCTCTAAGTTATCTGAGAGATTTGTTGGTGCTGAATCTCTGGATCTAGCATCAGAAGAGCTCCTGTACAACTTGGAGCAGCTGCAGGAAATGCAACAGTAAACACAAGAGTGGATTTGCTTTTTTTTGCAGCAGAAGTTATGCCAATTGTCACTTATCTTTCAGTAGACCTCAGATAACCATAGAGAGCCACTGCCAGACCATTTCTGCACGACACTCTTATAGTGTGATTATTTCACTTTCAACATCCTATGGATGTTGGTGGCCTCAGATTAATGGTCTGATTCAGCTTAAGGGAACTGCTTCTATCTTAGGGCCATTTCATACTACACAATTATAGTATTATGACTCCATTTTAATTGCCATGGTTCTATCTTGTGGAATCTTGGGACTGACAGTTTAAGGAAGAGCATTTAGGATTCTCAGTCAAAGAGTTTTAGTGCTTCACCAGACAAACCCCAGGATTCCTTAGGATGTTGCCATCACAGTTAAAGAGGAATCATAATGCAATAATTGTGTAGTGTTAAAAGGCTATTAGTTTATAATAAGAAGGCAAATCACTCACTCCTTATAGGGCAGCATCACACATGCACACAAAAACCTCCCTGTGTCCAATAGTAGCACAAGTGACCTTGAAGCACTGAAAGAAATGTGTTCAAGAAATTAATCCAAATCTATTTGCATTTTACAGTAATGTAGACTTTCACGCAGATATTGATCTAGTACCAGATTTGCTGAAAACCTGATTGCATTTGTAATATGGGCAAACTGTAGTTCATTTCTGCCTTTGTCAGTTAGGTTTTTTGAAGGGGAGCAGGAGAACCAATCACTTTAATAAAATACAATACATTCAAGCTTAAATGTTTCCAGACTTCCTTCCATTTGTTACTATCTCAAATGCAATTAATGTTACTGATATGAATATAAATGACAAATGACCAAATCTAATTTTTTTTTACAGGTCTGAACCTAACAAGTTGCTGGAAAATTATGTAAGGAAAAAATGCTCTTGTTTTCAATGACATGATGTTCCACATCCATTGAAAAGATTCAGTATTAACCAGTGTTCTGAGTAATACCTGCAAATTGCAGAGTATTCTTGGAAGTATTCTAAGGTACAGCATTTTCTGAGTGTCTGGCCAGTCCACCCCTGCAAACTGAGAGGATGGCTTAAAACAGTACTTTTCAAGCTATCTGATATGCCAGACTAGTAATCCTTTCTCCAGTGTGCCAGGGATTGCTACCATATTTGTGCCATGTTGCTAGATTTGCATAGTTTCCTGGAAAATTTGCTGTAGAACAGCAGCCAATGGCATGTAAACCAGCATCTGTCCATAGATCATCACTCTGAGTAGCACTGGCTTAGAAGACTTATTTCCTTGGACTTCTACTTTGGAAGAAAACATTGACAGAAATCGACAAACCTTGTTTCAAGATGGCATGTTTGCCATTATTGAACTTGTTATGAAATATGTAACTCCTGCTACATGGCTGAAGAAGAAAGTCTAATTAGAAAGCTGCTCTTGAATTGCAAGTTTTGGGACAGATAGCAAAATTATTTGACCACATACCTTATCACATGATGAGAAATCTCGCTTTGTGTCGCTTGTCCACCAAAGCAGAGATCTCCCCATTCAAAACTGTGTCCTGTGCCTTGTACAGCAAGCAAGTGGATGATGGAAAACTCTTCTCTTGGTGTTTCCTAGAAATGCATTCTGCAAGGAATTGAATCAGAAGAATAATTAACATTATTTTCTCATACTTTCTGACAGTGACAGAACTTGGAGTGCGTGGAGGGGGGAGGGAGAGGGCATGGACACAGCACAGGGGCTATGGCCACGGTGTGTGGGGACATGGCCATGGTGCATGGGAGCATGCCCAGGGCATGTGGAGGTGGGACCAGGGCTCACAGGGGCGTGGCTATGGGCCAGGATGCCCCCATCACCTCTGTCCCTACGCAGCTACTTTCTTTTTTTAAATTTTTTTTACAGTAATTTTTATTAATATTTCACAGACATAAAATAACTGGATATACACCACAGTTATGGATATATCCAACCCTCCCCCGCCACTTCCATATTTGTATTCCCCAGTTGCATTCTGTCTTATCTTCCATTTTTACAGAAAAAGACATTCCTCTTTCATCCTCTCATAGATTTCATTTTTAACCAGTCCATTATTCTTTTCCATTCCCTTCCAAAGTTCTGGATAGGTTTATATTTCAAAGAATTTGCTAATTTTTCAGTCTCTACCATATCCAGGACTTTTAATTTCCATCCTTCTAGGTTAATCTCTTTCTTTTCTTTTCAATGTTGGGCATATGTCAACCTTGCTGCCATTATCAAATACAACAGTATCTTCTGGTGTCTTCTGATCTCCCTGTTCTGACCTAACATATTTAACAAATAAAATTCCGGTATCATTTAAAAATTCACTTTACAAATTTTCTGGATTTCATTATGTATCCCCTTCCAAAAATTTTTTGCCATCTGACAAGTCCACCACATATGAAAAAAGGACCCCACCTTCTCACCACATTTCCAACACTTCGCATCCTCATTTTTAGTTATTTTTTGTAATCTCTCTGGGATCATAAACCATCTATGCAACATCTTATAAAAGTTTTCTCTTAAATTTAAATTTGGTGTAAATTTTATATCTACTTTCCAAGCTTTTCCCCAAGCTTCTCATTCAATTGGATGCCCCGCCTTCTGGGCCCATCTAACCATCATTTCTTTTATTATGTCTGGTTCCGTTTCTCTCTTCAATAACAATTTATAAAGTTTAGAAATTCTCTTATGATTTTCTTTCAACAATAAATCTAGTTCATTTTCTTTTCTCTCAAACCCATATAATTTCTGGTCCATTTTAAATCTTTCTTTTAATTGTTGCCAAGGGAACCAGTTTAATTCATGTCCATCAGCCCTCAGTTCTTCTGCTGTTCTCATTCTGGGTTTATCTCCACCCCATTTCAATATATCTTGATATGTTAATAATTTTCCTTGTTTTGTTGACGCAATTTTGAAAGCTTCCTGAGGTGATGTCCAAATTGGAAGTTTTGTATATTATTTTTGTTTTATTTGTAGCCAAATATTTAATAATGTTTTCTGGGTGCAATGATTGTTGAATTCTTTATTCACCGCTAACCTGTTATAGCACAGATATCCGTGCCATCCCAATCTATTGTCAAATTCTTCCAAGTCTTTCATTGATGATTTCTCTAAAAGAATCCAATCTTTAATCCATATGCGATTGCTTTCTGAGTGTTATCAAGAAGACAAAGTAGTATCAAAACACCATTCTTCAGGCAGTCATTGCCAAGGAAAAACTGTGATAATTCATTTTGCTCAGGATGCGTTCTCTAGCTATGTAGAGACTTACAGGTTCCACGATTAATGCCCAAGATTGCAGTCTTCCACATAGCACTTCCTAATACTGTTCTCTACTAGTTCTTAAAATGCAGATGCCATAGCCTTACTTGAACCCTACTTGAGCCTCAAAACTTTCAGCTGCATAGGATGCTTTCATGACAAACTTTGTTGGGTTGCCTTTTATAAATGGGTCCACCCATTGCCAGAAACTCACAGAAATCTCTAGAACCAGCCATAGTACCCAGAATTGCTTAAGAATCTGGGGAATGAGTACCTGTCTCTTTGGATGCTCAAGCTTTCTTTGCATGGTACACTAGCCTAAGGCCATTTCTGCATGGGGTGAGGGAATCGCCCCGTGCTGGTACTTACCAGACTTCTTGGCTCCATGCTTGGGTCCAGGCTGGTTCAGAGCAGTGCATGGCTGCTGCTCCACACTGCTCCAGGGATGAAAATGGCAGCTTCCGGTTGGTTGAGGCTCTCCACCAACCACTGAAGCTCACCAGCCTAAAGCCCATCCCCGGAAGATCACAGGCTCGCACCGGTGCAAGCCTGCAAATCTGCACCGGAGCGTGGGCATGGAGTGGCGCGCTCCGTGCTTTTGAAATACCTGTTTCAAGCAGTTTTTCAAAAGCACGGTGGACAACCACTTCGGGCTGTTCCGGAGCGGGCTGAGGTGCGGAACTACACTAAGTAGGTCCGACCCAGTCGGCTCCCAGGTGCAGACGTCCTCCCTGGAGGACGCTCTGCACGGTTTCTTTAAGCCCGTGTGGAAATGACCTTAGTTTCCTTGAGAGTGTGTGCTTTTCCTAATCCCCAAAATGCTGTAATCTGTCTGAATTAAAAATAATTGGGCTGACTTCCCCAGCTTCCAGGTGATTTTTGTATATGCTACATGTCCTTAGTTTATTTGGGGCTATCTCAAGCTTATTCTCCAATCTTTCTGAAAATCCATCCAACTCTTTTTGCATGATGTAGAACAAACAGAAACTTAATTTTATTTATACAACTCTGCTGCATAAGCCCAGTCAGACTACTGGTGTAATTTGGTATGTTTGGGACAGCACATCTCCAGATTCCTTACCATTGGCCATGGTGTCTGAGACTTCTGAGAACTGAGCTGTGTGGCTATATATAAACTGTGGTTTTCACTTACAAAAGAATATTTATATACATATGTGGTGGAAGTGTCCATTTATTCAGGAAGTTTAGAAAGAGGTTAAGAAACAAATAAATTTAATAATAGGGAGAGAGGTTCAATTAAGTAAAGAAAATTGTTTAACTCCCAACTTAGGAACAATAGGTTTAAATAAGAATGAAAATTATATAACAAAACAAATTTTAAAAGCTGCTCATGCTGTTATTGCATTAGTGTGGAAAAAGAAATCAATGTGGAATGAGTTTTATTTGATAAAATATATAAAAGAAGTTATATTCTTTGACTTTCTTAGGGAAAGAAGGCTAAAGTGTAGTGTTGTAAAGTGTTTTAAAGAATCACGGAGAGATAACTGGAAAATAATGATTGAGAAAGTAAAAGAAAATCTGGGGTAGGAAGATGAGTTAAATTTAATTAAGATTTTATCCCATATCTCTGAAAAAGCTTACTGATATAAATGGATACAAATGGAGTCCGGATCCTCTGTTAGCTATTTGGGAGGTAGGGGGAAGATTGGTTGAGAATGCATCGTTGTTAAAAAAAATCCTTGTAATAATATTGTAATACAGTATATATTAATGCATATTAAGTATGTGACTTATAATAAAAGGCAAAAACCAAAAACTTACAAAAGATATGTGGAAGCCTGGTTGCTGTTTGGGTGTATTTTGCATGCAAAAAGCCAGTGTTTATACATACTGGTATCCCTCATAAATGATGCCATCTATATTTATTTTGTCCTTGAGAATTGGATCCTGAGTACAAAACCTCTCAGCTCGTTTCAGCTCTCATTAAACTGCATAGCACACTGACTTCCATTTATATTATAGTAGCACAAAAAGTAAGGAATGTAATAAAAGAGTCTGGTATCTGGTGAAGTTAGAGAGAAGCAAAGAGGGTGTATAAAAATAAAACAAATGAACAACGTTAACTTCTCACCAGCAGAGGAAAACTGGAGTATTTTGGAGGCTTTCTTGTAAAGCATAGATGCTGGCTAAAAAAAAAATCTGCCACCAATATGAAAACTCATGACACATTCCAATTATGGTATTTCTGTGGACCTATTAGCAACCTCTCAGGTAGGAATGTCTTGTGCTTTTTTTTCTTTCTAAAATAATGGAAAGTGGAGTATTTTTATATAACTTGTTACAGAATTCTTTGGCAGCCCTGGCAGCCAGAAAAGTGAGCTAAAGAGAAAGAGACATGTTGTTTCCTATTATCCTTGGTGAGATAACAGGAAACTTTATCTTTAAGTTGTCTTTCATTTTGAGGTTATGCAAGCATACTCCTCATCTCCACTCCCCAATATTCTTGATGATTTGACATGTGGAGTCCACCATCTGGAAAGCTACAGGTTCTCCATAGAATCATAGTTGGAAGGGGCCCAATGGACCACCAGGACCAACCGCCTGCTCAGTGCAGGATCTCCAGCTAAAGCAGGTAGGTGTCCAGCCTCTTTTTGAAGACTTCCAAAGGAGGAGGCTCCACCACCTCTCTAGGCAGCTGATTCCATTGCTAAACCACTCCCACTTTAAAGACATCCCTTCTGATGGTCAATCAAAATCAACTCTCCAATAATTTAAGAACATTAGACCTAGTTCTACCTTCTGAGGCAGAAAATAGCCCTCCTCTTTGTGGCAGCTCTTGAAGTATTTAAACAGTGCAATCATGTGACTCCTCAGTCTTCTCTTCACAATACTGAACATGCTCAGTTCCTTCAACCTCTATTTATACATTTTGTTCTCCATACCTTCTATCATCCTCATTGCCGTTCTCTGCATTCAGTCCAACTTGTCTCTATTCTTCTAAAAATGAGGCACCCAGAACTAAACACTGCACTCCAGATGAAGCCTGACTAACACAGAATATAGTAGAACTATTACTTCCCTTGACTTGGAAACTTTAGTTCTTTAATACAGTGTAAACTGGCATTTATCTTCTTTGCTGCAACATCACACTGCTGGCTCAGGTTCAATTTATGAGCAACAATAAACCCAAGGTCCTTTTCACATATACTACTACTAAGTCAAGAATCCTCCATCCTACACCTGTGCATTTCAATGTTTTTTGGCCTAAATATATAATTTTTCATTATTTTTTGTTGAATTTCATTTTATTAATTTCAGCCCAATTTTCCAGTTTATTAAGGTCCTTTTGAATTCTGACCCTATCTTTCAGAGTGTTACTAACCCTCCCAGTTTTGCATCATCTGAAAACTTGACAAGGATTTGCTCCACAACATCATCTGAATAATTGGGAAAAAAAATTGTTCTCCCAAGACAGAACCCTTAGGCATTCCACTTGAGGCCACTTTCTAAATGGAAGCACATCCACTAATGACAACTTGTTGAGCATGGTTTTACAATCAACAATGGATTCATCTGATGGTGCTTCCATCTATTCCATATTTAGTTAGTTTGCTAATCAAAATATCATGGGAGACTTTATCAAGTGTTGAAATCCAGATAAACGATATCCACAGCATTCCCACATCTACTAAACTAGTGACCTAATAAAGAAAGATATAAGGTTAGTTTGGCAAGATTTGTTCTTGAGAAACGTATGCTGCCTTTTACTAATTCATGCACTATCAACAAGATACTTGTCGACCTATATAATCTGTTCTAATATTTTCTCTGGTATTGAGGTCAGGCTGACTGGTCTGTAGTTTCCCAATCTTCTTTCCTGAAGAGAGAGACAATGTTCACCTCCAGTCCTCTGGCACCTCACTCATTCTCTAAGATTTCTCTAAATGGCAAGTGGTTCTTTTTTTTAAATTATTTATTTGTATCCCGCCTCTCCATATGGATCGAGGCGGCGAACAACTTACAAATAGCATGTATTTCGAAACATTTCTATACATGCCCCCAACAAGCTGGGTACTCATTTTACCGACCTGCGAAAGGATGGAAGGCTGAGTCAACCTTGGAGCCCGGCAGGATCGAACTCACAACCTTGTGGCTTGCAGTACTGGCATTTAACCACTGCGCCACCAGGGCTGTGAGTATGTCAGCAAGTTCCTTCAATACTCTGCAATGCAGTTCATTTGACCCTGCAAAATTGAATGCATTTAGGTTAACTAAGTGATTCCTAACTCTTAGCAATCTTGATTTGCAATTCAGATTCCTTGGCAAGGTCTCTGCTGTTGCATGAAAGCACATTGTCCTCGTTTTTTGGGGGAAATGGAATTAAATACTTCTTGAACAGTTCTGCCTTTTCAGTGTGATCTGATAGCACTTTACTATGTTTGTTGAGCAGCAATCTCATCATTTCCTTTATCATTCTCTTGCTTTAAACATAATTGAAAAAACCTCTTGTTGCCCCTTGCTTACCTAGCCCTTTGAGCATTAACTTTTCTTATACTATTCCTACAAGCTTGGGCTTCACATCTGTGTTCTTTCTTGGTAATTTGTCCTTCCTTCCATTCCTTATACATATCATGGGATTCTGTCCAGTATTTCACTGAGGCCAATAGAGTGAGCTTTCCTGAAATCCAAGGGTCATGCTTGACTCTCTTGGCCTGTCTTATAATCATGAATTCTAGCATTACATAGTCACTCCCCCTACCAAAAAACCCCAATATCTACTGTTTTTATTCCAGTGACCAACTCCTCCCTCTTGGTTAGGATCAAGTCAGGGATTGCTGATTCTCTTGTTCCTTTCTCCACCTTTTGAAAGAAGAAATTTTCTGCAAGTCACATCAGGAATTTGTTGGAGATCCAATGCTTATCAGACCTAGTCTCGCAGCAAATACCAGCAAATTTGAAGTCCCCTATAACTACCTGTTCTTGCTTCTTGTGGCTTTCTGAGCTTAGTTTCAGAAAAGCATCATCCACCACCTTATCTTGGTTAGGTGTCTGCAATAAATTCCTACCAAAATGTTTTTATTTATTTCTCCATTTCTTTTGGTGGTTCAATTGATGTGTGGAGATTTGGTGAGGCCACCTTCTCCCCATCCTCCTGCACCTTCCATACTTTCACCATTTTCATTTCATGTCATGCATATTCCACCTTTCTCCCAATATGGGAATCAAAGTGGCTTACCGCATACATTAAATACACATTTGAATTGGTTGAGAAACACGTAGCTTTTGGGCAGGGTCCCTTGAACCCCCAACCCCACAAAATTTTTGGCTCCTGAAAACTGGGTTGTGGCTTGAACAATACATGTAAAGATTTAAAAAAAATTGCAAGACTGTCCCCAAACATCCAGCCCCTCTCAAACAATGTAAGAGATGACCAGAAGTGTCACATCATCACTTCCAGTCACCCCAAATGGCTTTGATGGCATGATTCTGGCTCTTTGGAGCCCCAGAGCAGCTGAAAAATGGCTCTCCAGGCTCTGGAGCATTCACACTTCAATGTAAGCAACAACAGGATTGTCATATCAAGATCATAGCCAAGGACATTCAGTTACTAGGGGAGCAGGGGACATTGTCCTGCTATTTCTCACTCAATTCCATATCTCCCCTTCCATCATCACCACCTGGCATTTACCTATTTTTCCCAGATGGTTTGCTCTTTCAGTGATTCTTGTATTAAGTGATGTAGTAGCCTTTACAACAGCATGCCCTGAGCATGTGCTACAGGTGTGTATGCTCAGGAAGGTCTCTTATTTGTCTGGAGGCAGTGAAAGAGATCCTTGAAGAGGACTGCTCACTCAGTCCCCATGTTCGGTTCTGACTGAGCTTGATAAAGCCAGTGCCAGCCATAAAAATAGCATCAGCTGGGGTGGGGAATGAGAGGTACTCCAACCGGTTAGAATTGTCACTGTTTCTTTGTCAGAAGACAAGAGTTATTCCCTCCCTGATTGGGAGAACCCAAAGACAATACAAAATATATGCAAACTGGGGGCTTTCCCTTCCAGTTGGACCATCCCGCAGGTAGGGAGGAAGCATAAGGGCACTGAGGCCACACCAAGAAAGCCATCAGTGTGTCACTTAAGTATTGCTTGCTCCAACCTCAGTCCTCCTCTCTTGCTCAAAAACTTCCTGATGGCTTCTGCCAACCCTAGCTTGTCCCACTGCTCAGTGGTATCCTGAAGCAACAGGATCAGAAGGCTTCTGCCAGCCTTCAATGTTCCTCTTCACTGCTGCTATTGTTCCCTGTTGTCTGTCTAGTCAGTCTCAGTGGAACACCCACTGTCAGTGATAGCAGTTCTGTGTTAAACAATGCAGTAACCTGGAGCAGTCCAGTATAAATCAGTAGCAGAGTGTAATTTCTGAGCCAATGAGTATGTAAGTTATATGAATTCAGGTACTATGAAGTCAAGTTCAACTGGTGCTTGGAGAAGTCACCCTTTCCCGACCCACCTTCACCTTCCATACTTCCGGAGTTTTCATTTAATTTAATTTCATCTATATCCCATCTTTCTCTCAATATTGGACTCAAGGTGGCTTGCCACATAAGGTAAATAATATCAGTATAACAGTATGTAATTAAAAAACAGTTTTCCTTAAAAAAAATAAAAAGGGATCCTTCTGCCTCCATCAATTGAAAGCTGAAGTCCAGTTTAAATAAAAACATCTTTGCCTGCTGACAAAAAGAGAACAGATAGGTATTTAGCCTGGTCTGCCATGGAAAGGCATTCCACATCCTAAAATGTGTAGGAATGTTAACAGCAAAAAGATTTGAAACATCCTGGCATTCTTCTTCTGCATATATAAGTTAAAATATTGTGTCAGGTTCGTTGCTGGAATCAGTTCATATAACAGAATAATAGCTCAGGTACATATGGGCCAGCAAAGTTCAATCTTTAGGGAAAAGTTGCAGTTTCTGGTCTAAGATTTACTAAGGGGATGTATACCCTCTCTGATTCAAAAATGAAATCATTCAAATTTACCAGCATTGCAAGTTTAAAAAAAGAGCAACACTACCAACAATGGTAAAAATGAAGCAGAAAAGATATAGCAGAATGCTGGTTGAGTAGAAATGAAATACACAAAGCCATAAAAAGAATTAAACACAATTAAACAACAGTTAGGCAAAAGTCTTCCAAAACAGAAGCAATTTCCAGTAGTAATAGAAGACCACAGAATGGAGTGGTGTTCCAAATAGATTCCCAGGGAGATCTTTGCAATAGTTAAGCCCTTTCCTGTAACTTTATGCCTGTTGCTTTAAGGGCAATAGGACAACAAGCTAATTGCTTTCCACTACAACTCCTTGGTGCTTGAGTTGCTCTGGCAATGAAGGAGTTACGACTCAAAGCTTTGTGGGATAGAACAGCCTCTCTCCTCCAAAAATGAGACATCTGGATTTAATAAAATCTAGCAAGTGAGGCTGTACTGCCTCCCCCTTTACAGACAAACTGTCAAAACATTCCAATGGTGTGAGCTAGAATCTGCTCAGAGATCACTGGCAAAGCACAAGACATCAGGTACAGCCATGGCTCCCCAACATGTCTTGCTTCTGCTGGTTATCCTGGTCAATGGCATCTATGGGCAACAACAACAGTTAATGGAATACATGGAGAGAAGGTTGGCTGTCTTAGAGGTGAGTGCATGAGATCTGAATCGCAAGTGATGTACCATTCTGTGTGCTTGCTGTGCACACAGTATGTAGGGAATTATGAAGTTGGCCATTACAGGCGCTAAGCAAGCACTAGAGTTTCTGGAATACCTAGGTGTAAAAGCAAAACACCTCCTACTTCTGGTTTCATCTAAGACAGTGAAGGTTTGGAAATGATTCTTGACTCTGATAAGGATATATTAGAGACAGTCATACGTGTTCAGAGAAGGGAGATGATTGTCCATAACTTCAGGCGACCTCAGAACTGAGACAATGAGGGGGGAGATGCCTGCCAGTGTGATCATTACTTCTTCTTATCTGTGAGAAATACAAGTCATTCAGAAATAAAAAGCAGAGGGGGTTTGCCAAACCTTTTTTTTTTACTAAACTTTAAAGTCTTCTTCCTTTTCCCAGAATGTCACAATTCTTTTGCAGAAACTGGAGGTTCTAATTTCAAAACACAGTGGCTCTGTATACTCTGTATATACCGTTATCAATGCAATTTCTTTGTCTGAGAATCCTGGAGTAGCTACCATGAAAGCTGTAGCCAAGCAAACAGCACTGACCTGGAGGGTAGGATAATAAAAATGTACTTTTTCAAATCTAGAATATAGTGAGTGCATTCAGTTCACTTCAAAAATAAAACAAACTACATTGGTAGGAATCTTGACAGTGTGATCACAGGGTATACAATGATAGAGTGCAGAACTGATAAGGTGAAAATATCTCAGAAATGAAGTAGTATCTTGACCTATCAGGATTCTAAAGCCACATTCATGATTTTGAGAATCTGTTTTTTTTTCACTCTACAGTACAGTTGATCCTTTAATCTGTTAGATCATGTGTAAACTTGCATGCCAAATTATTTAGCACATTAAGAATGGATTTGTCTATCTTGACCCCCCTTTGTTCCAATCTGCATGAAGCATTGCTTTCTAAGAAGCTGTATTTCATCCTAATCATCCCTAAGTTTTCTATCTCCCTTCTTTCTTCTAGGAGCGGATCTCCCAGTGGCATGATCAGAGCAGCCGTTACTCCACTGAGTTGAGGGATTTCAAGAATAAAGTAGTGTCAATGCTGGAGACAGTGGAAAAAGAACGGGAAACACTCCGGGCAGAGGTGGAAAACACAGCAGTTCGGGTGGACCGACTGGAGAGAGAGGTGGACTATCTTGAAACCCAAAATCCTGCCCCACCCTGTGTAGAGGTAGATGATAAGCTCATGGAAAATCAGGTGTCCACTGCCAAGAAGCGCAAGAATGAGAAGTATGACAAATTGACAGGTGAGTGGAATTCCAGTATTGACAAAAGTAAACCATCACGGGTCTGCTTTTCATGACACCAAGAGGTTGGACACTTTACTCTGCCTGGTAAGAGTGTCACTGTTTCACAACATATACTTATTCTAAAGGCAAACGGGATAATACTGCAAGGCAGGCATCAATGTCTTTTGGTTTGACGTGATCATTCCAGAAGTTCTTCAACGTGATCTGTGGTTGCTATATTGGATCCCCAGAGCATGTATGGCTTATGCTTAGGTGCAGAGAGAATTTTTTTAAAAAATTCCTATCATCATGATAGAAAAAATTCAAACAGGAAGGAAATCAAAGAAAAATACAACAGCTCTTTTTTTATCCTCTTCCCAGATCCTTCAATCTTCCACAGGGGTCCATGAAGCCCTGTATAAGAACCTCCCATTAAAGTTCCATAAGGCACAGACTGATTTTCTATTGCAATATTGGGTTTTGAAGTAGAGAGAGGCATTCTTCACTTTGCACTGCCCCACACATTTCTGCTCAAAATCATCCTCCAACTTATCCTCCAACTGTCCTGATTTGGCAGGGACAGTCCCAATTAACCCTCTATCACCCCACTTTTCCAACTACTATTAAAATGTCCCAATTTCTCTCCTCTTCCTCCTTTCCTCTTTTTTCTTCAGCTTACTTCAGTTGCTGTAAATTGAGTTCAAAGTGCAAAAATGGTTTGTGCTGAATTCAGACAGAAGACGGGGGGGGAGAATCTTGCCCTTCTCTGTAAATTTAGGAAAAAGCAAACTGCTGCAGCCCCTCCTAGCCTGTGTTTTCTTCCTTATTAACAATTTTTATCATCTTGACCAGAGTCTGATGTTGCTTGGCCCCATGTATCTCATGTGAAATGTTAGACAATAGTTCTTAATCTGGGGTCCAGAGACCCCTGAGGTCCACAGAGCCCTCATGGGGGTCTGCAAAGCTCTGCTTTCAGACACCAGCAGCAGCAGCAGTGGGGTGGGGTGGGAGTTGTGGGTGCTGAAACTGCTCCCTCATTGTCAAAATATAACTCTGGAGACCAAGGCTTGAATCCCCACTCGGCCATGGAAAACCACTGGGTGACCCCAGGCAAGGCATATTCTCTCAGCCTCAGAGAAAGGCAAAGGCAACAAATCTTGGCAAGAGAACCCTCACAATAGGTTCACTTTAGGGTTCTCATAACTCAGTTTTCAAAGGGGATAGGCATGATGGCTAGAAAAAATTTCCCCCTGTCAGAAGCACTTTGTTGTACAGCTTCAAATCACTTCTGACTTATGGTAAGCCTAAGGTGAACCTATTGCAGGGTTTTTGTTTTTTTGCAAGATTTGTTTGGAAGGGGTTGCCTTTGCTTTCCTCTGAAGCTGAGAGAATGTGATTTGCCCAAGGTCATCCAGTGTCTACACGGGAATTTGAGTCTTAATCTCCAGAAGTCTTTGATAAATAAACAAATATTTGGAAATTTAGATAAATATTTGAATAACTAAATCTAAATGTAAATTGTTAGTTAAGTTTTGTGAAGGGGAGGGGTCCCAGGCAAAAAATTATATCTGTAAGTGGTTTCTGGTAAAGAAAAAAAAAAGGTTGAGAACCACCGTGTTAGAGAGTATGCCCCAAGATTATAATTTTTTCTTAAAAAACAAAGAAACAAGCCAAAAAGACTGGCAGCAGGGCTCCATTGCACACATTTTTGCTTAATGTTACTTCCATCATTGCTGGCTCATTTGTGTTGTCTCATAATCCATTCTCATCAAGTTTATCTATACAACATTCAGTGTGTTCACACATTTTACTTGTGAACAAACAGATTACATTAAAATCCTTTGAAATGGAAGCTAGTAAACCTGATAGAATTTATAATCTGGAGGAAAACAAACAATCAAGGAAAACACAAAACTGAGTGTATTGGCATTCCATTGTATAACAAACATGAAAACATTTGGATGTGAGTAGGGAGACACTTCAAGGGCAAGTGGTTTTCATTTCACAGGAGTAGGGAATGAGTTTTGAGAACATAGTGTGATTTGTCTACAGCAGGGCCAACAATGTAGCTAGCAGCAAAAGGAACATTATTTAGGGGCCAGATCAGTACCACAAATAGAAAAGTAATCACAAATGAAAGTCAGATTTGTGATAAGTACTTGGCTACAATCTTCCACACAATCTGTTAACATCTTATTGAAGTCTGTGAGACTTAAGCAGTGTAGCTGTGTATGCAGGATTGCAGCATATGTCACTATTATTCAGCTGAAGTAAGCTGGTCTATTAGCTCTCTTTTGCATAATTGTCTTTAGTGTGTGTTTTGTTGGATAGATGTTATAAAATGTCTTCCTTTTTCTTGGAGAAATAACATTCAAAGTAAAAAAAAAATCAAAGTGAATAAAAAACTCCCCGCACCCACTACTGGCCAGTAACTCATTCAATGCCAATGAGGTTGGCATGCAGAATGTAGTTCTGCAACTTTCACATCTCTTATTGGATACAATTTCCATAGAATTAGCAAATGAGCACAATAGCTCATGCTATAATAAAACTGTTACTGGTAAGTTGCTACTGTTGAATATCTCTCTGGAATTTGTTACAATGCAGAGCACCAGATTTAACTGTATGGAGTAGAAATCCATCAGTCTCACTAAAAAAACAAAAAAACTCACCCAGGTACAGCCACAGGACATCTTTCCATTCAAATGCAAATATTACACAATCCTTCCAGACTAACTGGTTTGACCAGAATTCATGAGAGCTCCTGCTATAATAAATTTATGACTCTAAAAGGTGTCACTAGACCATGCTGGATAGTGCCTGTGACATCATTTGGTAAAGAATTATGCAGTTAGTGCCCCGCTGTCTGCCCTATTTTATCTGCCCATTATTTGTCCAGGAAAATCTGTGAATGGTATGCACTTCCCTCCGTCTACTGGATGGTTGTTCAGCTGACTTGGATAATCTCTTATTCCTACAGCATCAGTGGCTTTTGGTTTTGTGAACGTTTGTTAAACTGATGGGGTGGACTGGAAAGGGTAAGTTCAAACACTGCCTCAGTGGGAAAGATTTATATGGAGAGGCAGACTGTGAAAGTCAGGGAGAGAGCTGGAAGCGGAAAGGAGGGAAAAAAGAGATTTCTGTTTGTGGGAGGGACTTGCTGAAGAAAAAGATCTAAAGGAACAGTTATAGAAAGGCCTGGTTTCTATATGAACCAAACTAGAAATGACCACAAATAATGGCGAATGCCCCAAACAGACCTTACATCAAAAGAAACAAGCCATATATGTTCAAAATAAAGGCAAGCATATCATCAGCAATATCAAAATATGAATACAAAAGACATGCCAATGGACACTAGAAATGTACAACCCCGCACCACATTGGTAAAGAGCAACATAAAAATAAAAAAGGAAGAAAGTATATCTAGCAAGACAATGCATTTGTTGCTAGGTGTCTTCAAGTGAACTTCAACTTACGGTTACTCTTTGGTTTTCTTGGCACGATTGATTCAGAGAGGTTTGCTGCATCCCTTCCTCTAGGGCTGAAAGGGCCCAAGATCACCCTTGCCCAAGATCACCAACTGGTTTCCATGGCTGGTCATGATTCAAACCATGGGCTTCTTGTGCCATAGTCCAAACTTGGACTGCTACACCACGCTAGCTCTCTATCAGAAAACATAGAGGAGAGAAAAACTTGACTAGAAGCACAAGCCATCTAATTGACAAGCAACCAACCTAAAAACAACAGAAGCAGGCAAGCAAATAGAGTAATTCTAGTACATATTGCTATGTATCTAAATGCACAATACAAACATTTTTTTGGTGATAAACTTATATTAACCGCAAATAATAAAGTAAATGAAGGCTGAACATTTAAAAAGCTGTGCACAGTTAATGAACTCAGATGGAATGTTGTCAGAAAGATAATAAATCAAAGTGTACATCAGCAACAAGGTAAATTGACAGAGAAAATAAGAAACTCAGTGTAAAGATAACTATAATAACATTATCTGTAAGAACAGAATCGTTGGCCCTTGGGGCAAATCTATTAAAAAAAAAATCAGTCTTCAGAAGCTGCTGGCTCAGGTCCATAGAAATGCAGTCAGCTGAAGACAACCACTTCTGGGAACTTTTGAAGTTGTTTCAATAGTCTTCATCTGCTAAATCGAAACAGATTTTGAAAAGACATGCCAGCTTTCAGTATCCATAAGGAATGACAATGCCTGCAAAAATAACCAAGCCAAAACCAAACTGAAAATATTGACACTGTTTAATTGTTAAATAAAGCAGCTATCCAAAATTAACAGCATATCTCATTAAGATTCCCCAAAGTAGCATCATGCAGGCCTAGGTGACAGTTCATTGTACATTGTTCAGTGAAAGACATGTCACTGAAAATTTTAAAAAGAGAGAATACTCTTACTTGAAGTGTCAAGCACTCCAGCTTGAAAAAACAGATAAATTCCCTGGCTACAATTAATAACTGGTCTCAATAAGATTCTTTAACGTAACACCACACAAGATAAGACATTGTAAATATGGAAAAACAATAATGTGCAGAACATTTAAAGAAGCAGAGAATGATCGTATGAAGGAAAGCTTACTCTAACTTTTAAAAAAGTGCAAAATATATTAACCAAAAATGAAGTAAAAGTGTGTGTGCCATATCCACCAACAGAGAATGCTAAAATCATGGCAAACATGTGAAAAAGGGGCATATACAAAGATATAAAAGAAAAAGAAAAAAAGGAGAGGTGACAATGGAACTCAAAGTTCAAAACCAATAGAAGTTTGTAATATTCTGTAAACAAACATGTTGGAAGGGCATGATTGAATTTGTTTTAATGCAAAGTTTCTTAAAGAGTCAGGAGCACAATGAGGAGTTAAAATGTTCTGTCAATGGGGCTTAAACATTTTGATTGTGCATTATACTTTTATATTTAGTTACATAAAATTTGAAAGCTCTGGAAACCTAACCCACATAGATTTCCAAACATGGACACACAGTGATGTAAATGATATGATCAGAGTTGCAATGAGTAATGAAAGTCAACTGGATGGGCAGCTATTGCCAAATAAGGCCTTCGTTATTTTCGTAAACCCAGTTACTGTCCTTTTTTGAAAAACACCTGCCTGGGTAAGCTGGTGGAATACACTACAAAGCTACATAACAATATTGCCACCAACCTACATTTTAAAAAAAAGGGGGCCTGGTGCTCCCTTTAGGAGATGAGATACATAACCTTTTAAAGTTAAGCCAGAAAACTGGATAGGAAAACAGTATATAGGTGATAATGCATTTATTTTCAGTGGAGATCCAGTGCGGTATAGTGGTTTGAATATTGGATTACGACCCTGAAGACCAGGGTTTGATTACCCGCTCTGCTTTAGAAACCCTCTGGGTATGTCACATACTCTCAGTCCCAGAAAACCTTGAGATAGGCTTGCCATAAGTTGGAAATGGTATGAAAGCACACAACAACAACACAGGACTGGCCTGACTTAAGTGACTCTTCTTTTCATCTCTTTGAAGATTAACTCCTCACCTTAGTGAAACATAATAATGGCATGTAGCTGACCCTGACATTTCCTTCTTTCCTGTTTAACTGTCTCCTGTGGTGGACAGTGGCGACAAGTAGATAAAACAGCAAAATGGCAGAATTGAGGCATCTCTGTAACAGGCAGGAGAAATGCCCAAGGACAATCAGCACAAGGAAAAAGTTGTTAGAAACTGTCTATGATGGATAACGTTAAGGTTGTATAATCTAGCCTTTGTTTCCAACCTTGGCCAACCAGATGCATGTACAAAGCTTATAAGCAGAGCAAGACAAGAGGGTCATCCTTTTGCAGCAAACATCTGGCAAGGAGAAACGTTGTGCATCTGAATGTGGAAGCTGTATTTTGCTGTCATAGGTAGCAACTGCTGATATATGGCCTGACATCAATAATCTATTGTCGGGGAAAAGGAGGGGGTCTGCCTTCTTTTTCTGTTTTCCTATCCAGTTTTCTGGCTTAACTTTAAAAGGTTATGTATCTCATCTCCTAAAACACATGCTTCCATTCCGACTTCAGCTTCCCTTGCAGTCTTACCCTAGGATTGAAAAAAGGAGAAAGTCTGTTCACAGGTCTTTCATTTCCCTTGCTACACTTCTTCAA
This sequence comes from Ctenosaura bakeri, assembly GCA_948474755.1. Lineage (NCBI taxonomy): Eukaryota > Metazoa > Chordata > Lepidosauria > Squamata > Iguanidae > Ctenosaura > Ctenosaura bakeri. Next base: position 205,043 of record CAOLHI010001960.1, on the reverse strand, counting down.
CCCAGAACCTTCTAAATGTGTTGGGCTATACTTACCATCAATGACTGATGGCTATGCTACATGTGGATGGAGGGTATAATCTACCACATCGGTGATGCAGTATGTCCATATCATCTGTAGATGATGGGAATCATTGCCCAACACCTCTGCAGAGCACAAGGTTGAGAAAGATTGCCTTGCACAACAGCATGCACAAACGGTGTGCTTTCCTGCAGAAAAGCTACCTACATAAAGAGGACCAGCTCTACTAGTAGGTACAATGAAATGCTGACTTTAGGCAATAGATGATGATGGGCAGAAAAATGGAGGTGAGATTTTTGATGGAGTTGAATGTGCCATTCAGCAAACGTGTGCCACTAAGCACATGTGATTCTTGAAGATGCAGCAGAGAACACCATCCAATGGCCACTAAGACTCAGTGTACAATTTTGTCCTTCACCTCAGGCAGAAAAATATCTTCAGCCTGCCCTGAAAATAAGGGACTTGCCAAAGTAAATGGATATTAATAACAGCTTTGTTTAAAGTCCAGTCACTATTGCTCAGCTGCATATTGCAGCAAGCTCCGCTACTCAGACACCAAACCAAAGCCAGGAGAGTGAAACAATACAGTTTGCCAGAAATAAATCAGAAACAGCTTGCTGACTAGAACTAAAAGAAGAAGTCTTGATCGGGCTGGTTTTTAAATAAGGGAGTTTGGGGGTCGCCCATTCAGCAGGGAAATGTAATTTGGGAAGTTGTATGTGAGGCTTCTTGCCTTCCATCTTGAGATTGAAGGGCCAGTTTAATCTCCTATAGTATACAGTACATGAAGGGTACAGGATACATTTGGGAAAAATCGGAGACAGTTTATATGTGTGTGTGTGTGTGTGTGTGTGTGTGTGTGTATAAAGTATAAATAGAAATGTGAGAAACTGCAATTTGCTCACCAAGTTAAGACCACATAATAGCTTTGGAGAGAGATCTTGTGTCTGATTCAGTGACATTTGTCAACCAGATGCCCATGGGAATCTCACAAACAGACAGTGATAAGGATCCCTTGCTACCTCTAATCGTTAGAACATGCAGATGAGACCTCAGGGCTCTTAACTATTAATTGTTTTATCCTCTAGTTCAGCCTTCTCTAGCCTCATAAACTCCACATGAGCTGGGCTAAATATCCCATCATTGCCTAGTCAGCTTGATGGGGGGAGGGATGCAGAATGACCCAGCAGCCAGTAATGTCTACTGGGTCAATCAGGAGGAGATGGGCGGAATAGTGCATATTAATTTGGGGAGATAGTGTGCAAGATTATACAGTATAACTATTTTTTACAAAAAAGAAATAGTGTATGCAGCACCTTTTTCATAGGTTCCATTCCCTTACGCAAAGCAAGGGAATGTAGCCTGAGATGGAGTGCCTTTTTTTTCTCAGCAAGAGCCCAGACTAAAGAGGAACACTTTAATTTCCTGCTACAGCAGCCAAACAAATAATATATTAGTGAAGCAGCTTATTACTGAAGGTTATTGCAAGGTGAAAATAAGAACAGGACTCCTGCAATAATAAGGGACAGGACTCATGTAATAATAATCTTCAGCTAGGTTACAATAAAGGACAATGCTGCTGTCCCTTTAATGGCTGTGCAGAAAACAGAATTTCAGTGTGAGAAGCAACAATTGCTGAAATTCTTCTTTACACAACTGTTAAAAGTACAGGAGCTCTGTCCCTTACTTCCCCTGGCAACTCTAGCTGAAGCTAAAGGAATAAACCAGGGGTGAGAAACTTTTGACCATTCAGCTGTTTTGGACTCCAGCTCCAGTTAGGTGGATTTGTAACTGGTTGACCTACCAAACCCAAAGAGTGCTCACCAATGTCTCTTCTTCATCCTGGAGAGAAATGACTAGTGGGCTGCTATAGGGTTCTGTCCTAGGCCCAGTTCTATTCAATATTTTCATCAATGATTTGGATGAGACAACAGAGGGCATTCTTATTACATTTTCAGATGACACCAAATTAGGGAGGGTAACTAACACTCCAGAAGACAGGATCAGAATTTAAAATGATCTTAACAGATCAGAGAGCTGGGCCAAAACTGACAAAACGAATTTCAACAGGAAGAAGTGTAAGGTACTACACTTGGGCAGAAAAATAACGAAACGTACAGATATAAGATGGATGACACCTGGCTTGACATGTACATGTGAAAAGGACTGGCGAGTCTTAGTAGACCACAAGCTGAACATGAGTCAACAGTGTGATGTGGCAGCTAAAAATTTTTGGGCTGCATCAATAGGAATTAAAGGGAAGTGATATTATCACTCTATTCTGTTTTGGTCAGACCCTATCTAGAATGTCCAGTTCTGGGCACCACAGTTCAGGAAGGATATTGACAAGCTGAAAAATGTTCAGAGGAGGGTGATCAAAAAGGTAGAAGGCCTGGAAACTATGCCGTATGAGGAGTGGCTTAGGGAGCTAGGTATGTTTAGCCTGAGGAAAAGAAGATTAAGAGGTGATTTGATAGCCATGTTTAAATATTTGAAGGGATGACATGTTGATGATGGAGCAAGCTTGTTTTCTGCTGCTCCATAGACCAGGATCCTGAGCAATAGCTTCAAACTTCAAAAAAAGAGATTCCATCTAATAATTAGGAAGAACTTTCTAATGGTAAGAGCAGTTTGACAGTGGAATACGCTGCCTCAGAGTGTGGTAGAGTCTCCTTCTTTGGAGGTTTTTAAACAGAGGTTGAATGGCCATCTGTCGGGAATGGTGAATGCTGTCATGGTGTATTGAACTTGAGCACTCTTCTGGTCTCTTCCAACTTTATGATTCTATGATTCCTCCAAACACCAGCCAGGAAGATCAATGGCAAGGGATTATGAGAGCTGTAGTCCAAACATCTGGAAGGCCAAAGGTTCATTATCCCCTGGAAAAAACCAAAATTCACTGAAAGGGTAAATGGTGAATACACTTTTAGAGAACATTTCCTAAGTGTCTGGAAAAACTCAGGTTCTGAATATGACAGCCATTTTGAAATGTATGATTTGCTCGCATGACTTTATGGTTTCCTGAAGCCGGCCATGTTAATCTGCTAGAGCATAAAATGGAAAGCAGAAGGGAGTGGGGTGAGTTACAATCATATCTGAGACTGTTTTATTTCAGTGTGAACTTTTTGTGGATGTCAATCCACTTCTTCAGAGGCACTGATAGAATACAATATTACTACTCAAGTATTTATGCACAGTTACACAGGTGTGGAAGTGGCTTCCAAGAGTCGTATAAAACAATACAGGTCTTTCACATAGTTGAATATCATTACATTCTAAAGGTGATGCTGATGCTGATGATCTATATTTGTATTTCATTTTTTCCCCTTGGAAGCACTCAAAGCAGCTTACAGTACTTATAAAAGTAAAAACATAGTTAAAATCATAACATACAAGAATTAAAACACAGATTAAATAATCAAAATTAAAATACATATTTAAACACACAAACAAATCACAAATATTATATAAATTACGAATAGCACTTTTCATCAGCCAAGAAATGATCATATATTGAATGCCTGCTGAAATACCCAGCTTGTTGGGGGCATGTATAGAAATACATGCTATTTGTAAGTTGTTCGCCGCCTCGATCCATATGGAGAGGCGGGATACAAATAAATAATAATAATAATAAAAAGAAATAAAACCGTCTTTGTTTGTCTATGGAAGGAAGGAAGGGAGGGTTCCAGTCTGATCTCTCTGGGAAGGGAGTTCCAGAACCTGGGAGTGATTCCACTCTCACAGCTATGTACTGTGCTTAAAGACCTGGGCTATAATATTGTACTCCATCAGTGTATCTAAAGAAGTGGATACATATCCATAAAGGCCTTTGTCGAAATAAATCAGTCTCAAGAGTAATATTAGTTTCCTTCTTTTCCCTCCACACCATTTGCCTTATTGTGCTATGTCTTTGTTGCATTTTGATGTACCTTTACCAATTTTGTGCTGTAGATTTGTATGAGAGATCAACCAGCACAATAACTTTCCCTTCACTCTTCTTTTTATAGATTGCAGTGACACGGTATCCCAAGTGAAAGCCATGAAGATTCTAAAGCGGTTTGGCAGCACAGCTGGACTGTGGACCAAAGATCCAGTGGGTAATTCAGAAAAAATTTATGTGTTTGATGGCACCAGCAATGACACTGTTTATGTCTTTCCCAGAATGAGGGAGTTTACACTCTTTTCTGCTACTCGAAAGGCTGCACGCATCAAGTTACCCTACCCATGGGTTGGCACTGGACACTTGGTGTATGGGGGGCATCTATATTATATTCGTCGACATGGCACGTTCCAGGTAATCAAATTTAGCCTGGCGAACAGGACTATTGTTGATAGCTCTGTCTTCCCAGCTGAGGAGCAGATCCCTGTCTTTGGTCTTTCATCCTACAACTACATTGATCTGGTGGCAGATGAGGAGGGGATCTGGGCTATTTATGCCACACAAGAAAATGAAAGGAACATAGCCTTGGCCAAACTAGATCCGACCTCTCTAGACATTGAGCAAATGTGGGATACACCATGCCCTCGAGAGAATGCAGAAAGTGCATTTGTCATCTGTGGAGCTCTCTATGTGGTGTACAACACGCGGCTGCCCAGCCGATCCCGTATCCAGTGTGTCTTTGATGTCAGCGGTTCTATGGCACCTGAAGATGCTGCACTGGTTTATTTCCCCAAGAGGTATGGCTCTCATTCCAGTATGAAGTACAACCCCAAAGAAAGGCAGATCTATGCTTGGGATGATGGCTATCAGCTCATCTACCGCATGGAGATGACAACGAAGACTGAAATCTGAGAAAGGTCAAAGGTAGTGGTGGAAATATGTTCCAGTGCCTCAGTAGCTGCCCTTTGGTGACAAGTGCCTTATTACATGTACAGTAGCCACAACAACCACTGACTAGACTGGACTATTTTTGAAAAAGAATTGCTACCTGATAACATTAAATGCTTTTAAATAAGATATTGTCTGGATTTTTTTCGAGGAAGGAACGGTCAGTTATTTGCTTTTCAAATAGGTTACAAATGAAAAAAAGTCTTTTAAAAAAATTAAGAAGAATGAAGAAATCATCTTCATCCATGCATGTTCTGTCCAAAAAAAAAAAAAAAAAGGAAAGCTGGGGAATAAATTCAGAAAGAAAGATTTTGTGGCTGAACAAGTAGGAACTTGTGACTTCCACAAGGGTTGCACTGCTACACACACAGAGACAGAAAGTGATTGAGAGAGAGGGAGAGAAGGACTGGTTAGTTTAACAAGGGTTTAAAGCATATCTTTCTTCTAGCTTTTCTTGTCCTTGGATGTTATGGTATAATTGGACGAGTCAGGTAGCAGCTTCCTGCTTGCTTCTTGCACCTTATTATTGCCATTATTACTGTACACTCAACTCTCCTTTCTAGTAGTCACAGTCAGTCTCTCCCTCCTATTCTCCACCTCTTTCTGTTTTCCTTTTCTTAGGCATAAAGTAGCTTAGAAAACTTCCCTTTTTAGAGTCCAGCTGCAGAATGCCAAAGCAATGGCCATGCTTGGCTGGGGGATTTTGGGAGTTGTAGTCTAAAGTAACATTTCCAATCTCTGTCCTGGTTCATTTTTCATTTTGAGAGCAGTCCCTCTAATGATCCTCTATATTTCTTTGACTAAGCATTTCTTGCTAAATTCACTTTAATTATGTTAGTATAATAATCTTACAGTGTCCTTATCACAGCTATTGAGAAACAAAGCCCAGCTTTCATATTTGGCTATTTCTTGTTCTGAAAAATCCATGAGAATTAACTGTCTTTTGAGCCTTTAAATGATTCATTTGAGTGCCCTTCTTCTTGGGTAGCATTGAAGTTTTTGTATTAATTAGTGGATTTATTTTGTTCTGGCTTTAGTATTATTTCTTCTAATTTCTTTCCTTGCTACTGAATTCCTACAAGGAACGCTGTACGCTCCTATACCTGATTCCACAGTTTCTGCAGGTTGTTGACAAGGAGGCTCTTTTGACAGTTTTGGAGGTAGTGTGTGTTTGTGTGTTATACCATGGTCTGTGTATAGATGATGGTGCGGTGCACAAAGAGGGATGCTGTTCTTCCTGGGTTCTCATGGGGCATGTTTTCATTCCACCAGGAACCAGGCATGTTGAAAGCAATGGCCCAGATCATCACAGACGTAATTACAAATGCATAACTATGTATTGTCTCCTGACCTGGCTCCCCAAACCTACTTTGACAGCTAGCAGCTGCACCAAGCAATGGGAGTACATACTTTTTGAAATTGGGTTACTGCAGGATGACATTTCTAATGTTCTCTGATTGTCACATTGCAACTTGCTGGTGGGAGAGGACCAGAAAGATCATCTTGCAGTGCTCCAATCATCAGCAGAGCAGATCTCCATCACTCAGTGGATCTTAATGTAGGTTTGGGGCAGGCATATGTGATCATAGAAATAATGCCACGATTTTAAACATCACCAAACAGTTACCTATGTGTCAGTCCATCCTCAGACTTCAGTGGGCTTCATGTGAAATGAGAATGTGTCCTACTGAATGAGTGCAGCTGGCAGAGACAGACCTCAGGTTAGACTGAGTGAGGTGATTGCATCAGGTGGCAGAAGCTGGCCGTTCCCCTCTGCTGGAGAATGGAGTTGTATGTTTCAGGCCATCCTGTGTTATATGTCCCAATGCCATGCTGCTCAAAGTGGTGGTCCCTAGCACATTAGGAGAAAAAAATTGCTGAACTCCTAAATCAGATAGCCTAAGAAGCACTCCTCTAAGAAGCACTCCATTTTGTTTGCTTCCAACAACATCATCTCTTGGACTAGTCCTTGTGGCAACCATTGAGATTTTGGCAAGTGCTCTAGACTGCCCACTATTAGCACTAAATATCTGTGCAGGCTCATCTCTAAAGCTGCATGCATCACTGTGCCTTCCAGCTACCCATGTGTTAGCACTCACAAAGAACATCCCTTTGGGAAATAGTGTACAAAGCATTTAACTGACTTACATACATCCACAGAAATGTATTTATATATCAGTTTGAGAGCTTATGGCTTGAGTTCTCCCTTTCCTTAGCAACAGGGATTTGTTATGAATGAAAGTGGGGCTAGGGACTAAGATATGGAGGCACTAAGAACTGGGATGTAATTTCTATTACCTGGGATGGCATGTTTATCCTCTTGTCTGTCTAACTTTGTCAGAGTTCAGTGTTGCTTTATATAACATTTTAAAGATATGAAAAGGCATTTGATGTTTAGCAATGCTACTTCTCCTGGAGTAGTGCATAGGGCATGCATGTGTCAGTTAAGATTTGCATACTGTACTCATGTAAATACTGTCATTTTAACAAAAAATGCCCATTGTTTAATACTGTAGTAGTTCACTGTGGAAAGTAACACTGTGAATTAAAACTGAACCACACAATTTGAAAGCTGTCCAGTGGAAATGCCACTCTCCCTCACACTTGTAGCTGCAATGTTATCCAAGCATCTCAGCAGACTGAGTACTGTGCTATTACCACATATTTGAAAGCACATGAATGACATCTTGGTTTCAAACATCTTTTGCCCCATGGCTGCAACGTTCATTTTCACTGAGAAATTACTACTTTTCATGACTAAATTTTGAAAAGACTTTCACCATTACATCCAATTTATCCATTCTAGTTCAGTCATTAGTGCCATCACACCAGAGGGACAGTGCCAATGGATACTTAGTTGATGTTTTGTTGAGGCTGTCTCTTATGGCGCAGTGGTCTGGGTGCTGGACCAGGACCCTGGAAACCAGGGTTTGAATCTCCATTCCACCCTGGAAATCTGACCATAAATCTTACCCTCTTAACCTCAGAAGAAGGCAAAGGAAACCCCTCCACAAACAAATCTTGTCAGCAAACCCTATGATAGGTTTGCCTTAGGGTCACCATAAGTTGGAAACAACTTGAAGACACACAATGACAACAACACTCACAGTTATAATCAGACAAGTGAGTTCTCAGCACCTCAGTTATACAGAATCTCTGTCCTCAGCTACCATCTTTTTCTTTCCTTCTTTTCCTTTTCTTCCCTCCCACCTGCCAGCTTCTTACTCTTCTTTTCCTTCTTTCAGTTTTCAGCCTTCCCTTGTTCTTTTTCTTTCTAATTACAAAAAAAAAAAAAGGTGCTCAGAGGATTGGGGATTTGTGTCAGCACTGGACTGGATAAATTTTCCCCTCTGTTTGGCAGCATGCATTATTTTGCATGTGTGTGTGCACAAAGTGGCCACAATGGCTGTACAGTTGCCTCTCTCCAGGAAAAATCTGGGCTGTAGGATATATAGTAATAACCCTTGGAATGATGCTTCCACTCACATTATGGACATTAGAGATTATGGTGAATTCCCTGCATTCACTACAGCCAGAAAAGTCTGTTGTAAATAAAAAGGAAATTCAGAAGACAAAAGAGGGAAAGAGAAATAGTCTTTTATATATTCTAGTTAAAAGATAAAAATAGCATATGGGTTCTTAATGTACAAAAGATTTAAAGAGAACATGAGCAAGTTAAAATACGAATACAAAATATATCAAAATATAATACAATACTACAATGAAGCAGGATATGATACAAATAGCAGATGAGAGCAAATCAGGAAGTGAGTGTTCACTAAGAGAATGCTACTCTTATAGAGCCCTTACAACTGCTTCCAATAACAGTAGCAGGTGAAGGTCCTCTATAACACCAATAGACCAATTAACCCCATAATGACTAAAGTTGTAAGTCTTGTCAGTTCCAACAACCCCTTTTCAAAATCTTACAACAATGTCATTATAATCAGACATATTCAACAATTCATGAAAATATATAAATTTCTGTGCCATCAATGGCTTAGCCAAAGTATCTGCTATCATCTCATCAGTGAGACAATATCCAACATCAATCAATCCCTTTTGATACAAGTCCTTTACAAATTGACATTTTAATGCAATAGATCTACTTCTAGCTTTGGTACTTTCCCCTTTACATATTGTAATACAGGCCTGATTATCTTCAAACATTACAATTGGTACAGGTTCACTTATGCCAAAGTCCTTTAACAGATGAAAGATCCATTCCAACTCACTGCATGCACTTGCTGCTGTTACACATTCAGCTTCTGCTGAAGATTGGGCCACAATATTCTGTCTTCTGCTAGTAAAGTTGATAAGATTATTGCCATAATAAAATAGATATCCACTAGTTTGATTTATAATTTGTTGACTCTTCTCCCCAACTAGCATCCATGTACACAACTAGTCTAGGGTTCTTACAAGATGATAATTTTAATTTTAAATCCTCTGTCCCTTTCAGATATCTCGCCAGTCTCTTTATAGCTTGCCAATCATGATGATTTGGTGAATTCGTTTTTCTACTGAAAATAGTAACAGCTACTGCAATATCAGGTCTTGTAGTTTTACTCAGATAAAGTAATTTGCCTATTGCTTCTTGATATTCACCATGATTTTTAAGTGGTTGTCCATCTTTTACTTTCGAATAAGCTGGTTCTAATGGCAGCTTTACAGTTTTTCATACTAACTGACTCTATAAAGTCCGTTGTCTTACATTTCTGACTTAGAAGAAAACTACCATCATTGAGTCTTTTAATCATAGAATCATAGAATCATAGAATCATAGAAATGTAGAGTTGGAAGAGACCACACAGGCCATCCAGTCCAACCCTCTGCCATGCAGGAACACCCTCAAATCAATCCCGACAGATGGCCATCAAGCCTCTGCTTAAAAACCTCCAAGGAAGGAGACTCCACTACACTCCGAGGTAGCATATTCCACTGCCGGACAGCCCTGACTGTCAGGAAGTTCTTCCTGAGGTTCAGGTGGAATCTCCTTTCCTGCAGCTTGAATCCATTGCTCCTTGTCCTGGTCTCTGGAGCAGCAGAAAACAAGCCCCCTCCTTCCTCTACGTGGCATCCCTTCAAATATTTAAACATGGCTATCATGTCCCCTCTTAACCTTCTCTTCTGCAGACTAAACATACCCAGCTCTCTAAGTCTATCCTCATAGGGCATGTCTTCCAGGCCTCTCACCATTTTGGTCGCCCTCCTCTGGACTTGCTCCAGCTTGTCAATATCCTTCTTGAATTGGGGTGCCCAGAACTGGACACAGTATTCAAGCTGGGGTCTAACCAAAGCTTTCCATCCCAAGGTAATGTTTCACTTCTCCAAGCTGTTTAACTTCTATTTCTGTTTTTAATTTATCAGCTATTTCATCAATATTCTCCTTATGTTGACAACATATTGATAGATCATCTGCATAAGTCAAGATGTATTGATATTGTACATTTTTAAGCCTCATATATAAACATGGATCAGTCTTTCCTTGTTTAAACTCTTGTTGATATAAAAGTTCTGTTAATTTATCATACCGACTTTCACGTGATTGCTTAAGTCCATACATACTTTTTATTGAGTTTACAAACAAGATTCTCTTGTCCCTCCTTTTGAAACCCTTCAGGTTGTTCCATATAAATCTCTTCCAAAATATTCCCATTAAGAAAAGCTGTTTTGACATCTACATGTTCCACAAACATATTTCTTGAACTTGCTACGCTAAGGAGTATCCTGAGTGTTGTAAAGTTAACAACTGGTGCAAATGTATCTAGATAATCAATTCCATATCTTTGGGTAAAACCTTTTGCAACCAGATGTGCCTTATACTTATCCACACTCCCATTTGGATTGTATTCAATTTTATAAACCCATTTATTTCCAATAGCCTTTCTGTCAGTAGGTAGCTTAGTAAGGGTCCAAACCTGATTTTGCTTTAAGGATTGATATTCCTCCTCCATAGCTTCCATCCATTTTTCTCCTTCTAAGGGAGGTAATTTACTAATTTCTTTCCAACTTGTTGGTTCCTTTCTTGTTTGTAAATTCTCACAAAATCCATATCTTTCTGGAGCTTTGCCTTTATTAATTCTATCTGATCATCTTACAGCAGTTGTTCCCTCTATTTCTACTTCACAATTTCCCTCTATTTCTGTTTCACATGGTCTGGTCCCTGTTTCCCCTTCTGTTGAACTACTAGTTGACCAGCATCCTCTATAGGTAACCAACTGACCAATTCTTGTGAAACAGTATCTACATGCTCTAGATCAATTGCCATCATAGAGTCAACTGTCTCTTGCATTAAATTTCTCTCATCTACATGTACAACATTGCAACATTTAACTTCAAAAGCTTTAGGGTTTAGATGTGGAGCTACAACATGGTCAGTTTTTTGTACGATCATGCAAAATGACACAAAGTGCTGAGCAGACTTGGAAGAAAGGCTTCCTTTATTGTCCATTCTCTGACTTCTTATATAATAGGGAAAAACAAAAGGTTAGAATAAATGTTGATTCATTCTCCTCTTGTCTACCCACCTGAACACACAGAGTTGAAGCTTAGCCAAGGAAAAGGTCAGAGGAAGATATGCCTATATGGCTGGTTAAAGACTGAGAGATAAGCTATTTCCACACGAGGTTGATACATCCTAGCAGCTTTGAATTCTTACCCTCTGGTCTGCACGTTGTACCGTTTTAGCATCGTAGTTTTCCTTGTGGTTCTGCACATTTTCAGCTCCTAAAACTTTTTAAGATTTAAAGTGCCAGAACCACTTTTACTCATGGCTCTTAACATCTTAGACAGAAAGAAGCCCAACCTCCAAAAAATATTTTTAACTTAAGTTTAATTTTCTTCGAAACAAGGTGCAGCCCACCTCTTGTTTTGCAATTTTAGGAAACAAGAAGTGGAAAGTTAGATTTGGGGACTATCCCCAGAATCTGGTTATGCTGTTTGCAGGACCTGGGAGTGTAGTAGGAAAAAAAAGTATTCCCTCCATGTAGTGAACTAAATACAATTACAAGGCTAATACTAAAATATGAAAATCTCTGTTTAGACACTTAAGTTTACTTGTATGTTGCTTGCATCAAACCTTTCACAATATTTTGAAGTTTTGTAGGGTTTTATTGTATCTGTCACGGGACAGTGTATTCTTCTTCACTCTCTCGGTACTGTTCTGGGAAGAAAGGAAGCAGACTTCACATGCTTCTCTTGTCAGGAAGTACCTTTGAGAAATGCTTGCTCACATCTGCCAAGTCTTGGCTTGAATCTCTCCATTGTCTGCACAATGGAAATGCAAATGGAAGAGAAACTCCTGCCAACTTGATGACTTTTGCTTGTCAGATAGATCCGTCTGTTGCCAAGGATGCAACAGGGAGGTGAAACAGTCTAGCACCTTAGGTGCTAGACTGAAGGTTGATTAGTTTCCTATAAAAGTGTGGCTAACTTACCATTCTGCAAATATCAGACCAAGGAGAGTTGGAAAAGCAAAGGTCACATTCAGAAAAAGAAAAGTTCCTTATGCAAAGGATTGAATGGTATTTGTCCACCCAGATTAATATGCTTGGGACACAACAAAAAAGTGCTAAATAGAAGTAGAGAGAAACCTTGACAAGCTAGACAAACTGGTTGAAAGGAAGGAAAGTATTTGCAAATTTTAGACCTTTTCTCTATCAGGAACTATTCTGAAATTTCTTGGCTGGCTGCCCCATCATTTTTTCTGAGTTTGACTTGATTCCAAGTCTGACTGGAAATTTGTGGGACAGAGATTTATGCAACAGCTGGGGCCTGACTTAGCTCCAAGAATTTCCCACCAAGTGTGGAAACAGAGCACAGATTTCTCCCTTAGACTCTCGGGACCTGGTGGTTGGATTGTTCAGGGGTTGAAGCATGGGTGCATAAATTATTCTCTCTGTCTAAGATTTTAAGAGCCATAAGTAAAAGTGGTTCTGGCACTTTAAATCTAGGGGGAACAAGAGAGAAGAGAAAATCAGCAACTGGTGCTTGTAGGTGGAAGGAATACTGGAAAATCATGATGCTTGTTTACTGACATCCTATGCCTTTGACAGTGAAAAATTATAAGAAGCTGTCTTATGCTAGGTCAGGTTATTCAAATATCTACTCCAGTGTTGCCTACTATGGCTAGCAGAAACTTTGTAAAAGGCTTACTTTTTTAGACTCTTGCTCCCAGAATCTCCCAGCCAACATGGCAGCCAATAGCTATGCTGTCTGGGGGAATTCTGTGAGTAGTAGTCAAATAATAAAAAAAGTAACATTTCCAAGTTCCAGTCCTGTTTCACAGAGGACTTCCTGGTCATGATTTGCTTTTGCCATCACTGTATTCATCCCAAAAGAGATGAGTCTCCAGAAAAGCTAAATCTGTTGAATTTCTCACCTTAGAATCATAGAAACATAGAGTTGGAAGAGACCACAGGGGCCACTGAGTCCAACCTCCTGCTATGCAGGAACACCCATCAAAGCATTCCCAACAGATGGCCATCCAGTCTCTGCTTAAAAACTTCCAAAGAAGGAGACTCCACCACACTCCAAGGCAGCATATTCCACTGCCAGACAGCTCAGGGATACAATTATAATCAGCACTGGAACCTCTGCCAGAGATTATGGTGGCTGCTGTAAACAAGATATTCTCATAGTATTCAAAAACCATATTATAGAAACTAGAAACACTGCCTCTCATTCTGGAGGCAGAGATTTATGCTTATTAGGGACAATAGCAAGGTGATCTATTCATGCCCAGAGGTACTGTCATTCCTCATGCGTCATAACTAAGGTTGCTAGGTGAAATAATGATTTAATGATTGTGTAGCTGAGGGAATTTCAGCAGGTGTTGCTTTTCATGCAAGCAACACCTCCTGAAATTCCTTCTTCTACATATCCTTTAGAGGTACAGGAGCCCTGTTCCTTATTTCATCTGGCAAAGTTAGTTGTAACTGATTCTTGCCTCTGAAGATAGTACTTAAGAGGCTGAGTTCTATTGAGTTCAGTTCAAATTATTGCTGCACTAAACTAACAATGGCCCTTTCCACACACGGAGGAAAAAACGGGTGAAAACATGCTAGGAGAGAACTTACCTGCAACCGGGTAAGTCCGTCGCCACGTGGAGCAGTGCATTTTCGCTGCTCCACACTTGTCAGCGTCCTGCGGCATCCAAAATGGCAGCTGCCAGCTGGCAGAGGTTCTCCACCAACTGGAGAAGCTCGCCAGCTGGAAGCCCGCCCCCTGGCAGGTCTGCAGGCATGCCCTTGCGTGTGCCTGCAAATCTACACCAGGCGCTGCAACGCAGCTGCACGTGACTGCACGCCCCGTGACTTTTAAAAGCCTCATGAAAAGTGGTTTTTAAAAAGCACGCGGTGCTGCCACTTCTGGTTGCCCTAACGTGGATTGGGGTGTAGAATTACACTAAAGTGGTCCGCCCTAATCCATTTTATGGTGTAGACGACCTCCGTCAGAGGTCGCACTACACTGCTTTAATACCCTCGTGTGGAAAGGGCCAATGCTAATTTCTCAACATTTTCACCCACCTTAATTGTCTGCTTTGTTTTGGTTCCATTTTGGGGAGTGACTTGAAATTCTTTAAAAAGGGGAAAGCAACAAAACAGCCAACATTTTATTTTTGCCAGAAAACTCTGATGGAGGTGTTTGTGGAATTTGGGGAGATTCAAAATGGCAGCTGCCCTTTAAAAATGTTTGTCTCCTTTACCACTCACTGAGCGTCATGGTTATACTGGAGAGTAGTTGAATATCAATAGAAAAATATGTACATTTATAGAGTGGCTAAATTGTTCCTTCAAAATATATTTTGAGGGGTACAGCATAGTAAAATGTTTGAGCAAGAATTGAATCAGGTTATCAAAAATATGAAATTACAATATTTCATTCTATTCAGTCCTTTTTGTAAAATTCTACTACTAAGGAAATGGTTTTTACATTTGATCTCATCCTTGTAATAAGAACATCATAGAAAAGCCCAGAGAGCCTTTGAAGACCAAAGATTTAAAATACGTCTGTTTCCAGGCGAGTGGATCAGATGTTAATAATGCAATTCTGGGTGTGTCTAAGCTAACTTAGTAGTTTACTTACTTGCAAGTAAACTATTTGAAGAATCAGCCATATGATTTGGAGAAATAAAATAGGAACAGAGACCATTTTACAATGCTGTATTGTTTCCCTTCTCATTACTGGGTCAGTTTCACAAGTTTTTGGTGAAATCACTGTTTTTCCCTAGATATAGTTCAAATCACAGAAGGATATATCAGTAATAGAGTGATATAAATACAGACCATGTAAAAATTAGAAAAAGTTACTTCTTTGAATGACAATTTCTAGAATCAAGGCACTAGATTCTGGGAACTGTGGTCCAAAAAAGATATTTTTTCCAAAATCTTTATAAACATCCATATAGTATGTGTGCAGAGCAGAGCAAGAAATCAGGAAGTGCTGACAAAGGTTTCAGATGGATGCCAGGCATTGCTTCAAGAGGTAATCATGCTAGGAGGAGGGATAGCAAAAGAGTAGAACATGATTCAAATTCTGAAAATAATGCAGTTTCAAAATAAGAGTGAGGGGCCACTGTCCTGTTTGTTTGAAGCCCATATGTCATACACCAGCGCTACTCAAAGTGATGATCCTTGGACTGGTACTGGTTCCTGAGCCACTGGCTGTCAATCTGTAGAAATTTACTAGGAAAGAAAGAAACAAATGTACCCAATGGACACAAACTTTGTGCCAGTGCCTAGCACACTGGGGAAAAAAAGTTGCCAGTGCCCCACACCATATAGCCTTGTCCCACTCCACCTTTAGTAAGTTGTGGGTCATTTATGCCAACGTATGTTATTTCTACCAGATACCTCTAAAGCTGAGTCTGAAAAAAGAGCATGTAACAGGAAGAGGCAGAAGGGGCGAAGCTTGAGAACAATCCATCTAAATCAAGTCTAATGATGATACAGAGCCAACTAGGAAGCAACTCATTTTATAGCATGTTACTTTCATAACTAGTTATTTTTTGCAGTAACAATCTGAACAGGTGTTGCAACAGCCATGGCTTTCCTGTGGAACAGACAAATAGGTTGTCTGTTCCTTATTATTGGATGTGTGTGGTTACTAGTTATGTGCGATGTGGGAAAGAAGGATCACTTTGTAATTTCCCAGTTTCAAAGGTGCAATGTCTGAACTGGCTACCTGGGAAACCAGTGAGCAGTTTTTTGTATTTTTCCAAAGGCACAACAGTAATGTTGACTTGCATTGAAAGGTAAGTCAGAAAATTACTCTCATGGATTGCAGTAGCTGTAACAAACAATGAATTGGGAAGTGAATGTCATGAATAAAGTATGCAGTTATTTTTTTGATGTAACATTCCAAGCTTTGGTTTAGAGGATTATGTGTTGCCAGTAGTCATGTTCTCTCTTCATCTGTAAGCCATGTTACAAGATCTGTTGAGCTTTCAGTAACAGAACTGCTATGTTCTTTCTTTTATCAGTTTCTGCCTGTTCTCAGTTCCTATGGCCATTTCATTCTGATTACAGGCCAAAGAGGCCTAGTTGAAGAATCCAAGTCATATGGATCCTCTCTCTCTTTCTCTTGCTCCTTCTTTGTCATTCACACAGAACTTCCAGCGGTCCATAGCTATGTCCTTTTCATGAACCTGGTAATTCAAATCTTGTGCTGAAATTATGGCCAAATTAAAAAAATTAAAAAGGTGGGGGGCTAAACTCTTTGCTGAGATATATAAGCTATTAAACAGTCAGAAAATTCTTATAAGGGTGCCAAGCTTTTCCCTAGACACGTGATTTCAGTAATATTGAACTTTGCATCCTGTTTCTCAACTGGTTTTGTTGTCTCATTTGCTGCAGGGCAAAAGTTTAATTCCTGTTGGTCACAGCAGTTGCTTGAAGAAGATGGGGTGAAAATCTGGAAAAACAACAGAACAGATGTGGTAGTTGTAGGCTTTCTTAGTATTATGGAGCATTTAAAATATGTATGAGAAATCCAAATTCCATGGGTCAAATGTGGACTTTGGCTGGTTTCCATTTGGCTCTCTCTCTACCTGATTGTCTCCCTCTCCTTTGCTGCCCAACAGGTTGGTGCCAGAAGAGAGGAGACGTGCAGTGTGACACTGGGATGCTAGTATGTGCTGCCTCACAGATTGGTGTTAGAAGCAGGGAGGGATAAGGTGTGTAATAGGTTGGGGGAAGAGTGTGTGTATTTGCATATACTTAATATGTGGGAGAAAGAGTGTGGACTTTAGAGAGAGGAACCAGAATGATGGGGTCTGTGTTTGTGTGAATGTATATGCAAGTCACATTCTTTCAGCCTCAGAGGAAAGTAAAGGCAAAACCTGTTCTGAAGAAATCTTGCCAAGAAAGCCCCTGTGATAGGGTTTCATAAGCTGGAATAGACTTGAAGGCACACAACAACAACAGTAACGAGTATTCAAGAGACATTGATGAAGGAATCCAGGCACCATTGGCTCTGAGCATGCCAACCTCTGGCATGTGGCTTTGACACTGCTTCCCAGTTCATGCAGCCCTCATGGGGAAATAAACAATAAAATAAAATGTCTATTTGATCTGAGGCACGCCAGTAGGCCAGGTCTGTGGGTTTCCCACTCTGATTTTAAACTTCTTCTACTGTTATCTTCTGTAAAAAATAAGAGATAATATTGTTTTAAAAGCCAGGAAAAAAAACACTATTGCATGGAGCTTTGCTCTGATTTTTAGCCTGAGGTGGTGTTATAGAACTGAGCTGTGCTTTACTGCTGGGAAGCTGTTCTGTGGAAATGAAGTGTGCTTTGCAGCCCTGAAACCTATTGTCCTGAGCTGACATGCATAGAATTGAGTGGCGTTTTGTCTGGTAGGTGAGAAAATGTCCAAATTGGTTAAGAGTTATATCTCCCTCCTCTTGCTTTGCTTTGGCTCTGTTCTGTGCCCTTTGTCCTTCCCACTGCTGAAATGCAGCTCACAAGACCCTTCCCAAACTGAAATTTGCCCTTCAAATAATAATAATAAAAAAGTTCTCTTCCTTATTTAAAGGGAACAGATACAATCTCAGGCCAAATTCAACTCAAATCTGGATGCAACATTTTCTTTGTATGCATCATGAAGGGAGGGTATTTCCACATTGCTATATAAGATTTGGGAGGTGGGTAATTCTGCGGGGAGCTTTGGTTGCCCAACTGTCAAAGAAACAGGCATTTTCTCTAGGTTGCAAGCTGGCATCCCTAGGAACCCTGTCAACCTCTCTATTGTCTCTATGCAACCTATACGCATTGCTCAGCTTCTCCTCAGGCTGTGTCCCTGAGGAGGAAGTTTATTCTTTGATAACATTTTCTTGTGTCTGATGCTTTTCTCATGTTGTAAACAAAAAGAAATGCTGGCAACTCACTACCTGGCCTTCCGCCAAATAGTTTATGTGCTTTTTTCCTGAGTTTGGCTGGTGGGAGTTCTTGAAGCTCTAGGGGAGAGAAGTGCCTCATTTCCCTACTCTAACCTCCCAACTTGTTAATTTCTGAGCTCAGCATTTTGACAACTGGTGCGCAGGTGTATGTGTGTGTGTGTGTGTGTGTGTGTGTATTTTCAAATAAGAAACTAGTCTCCTTCCCAGTCTGGGATCTGAACCTATTACTCTGCTGCTTCATCAGGCCTTCTTATTAGAGCTGCTGGAAAGCTGGATTCTTTCATATGAATTTTTAAACAAGCTGGCTTGCCCACAAGAGTGTTGTTCATGGGCTTGTCCTTGTCAGGAATGAGATGATGGATAATGCAGTGGGTCACACCATTTTCCACTACAGATGCTCAGAAAAAAAGATGTTCAGATTTTTTCTTTTTTGTCTAATGGCAAAAATCACCCCATTCATTATGCCTGTGTAGTACATTGGCACTTTTTACTGTTTGCCGCTCTGTCTCTAAGCTTCATGTGACCCATCATCATGGGGATAATTGGCTAATGCAGGGACCCTAAAGATAGCTAATGAGGAAGTGCCAGAAAATTGCTAATTGAGCTCCTGTTGACTTGCCAGAAACACTGACACATACAACTAGGGCTTGGCTTTGCAATACTGGAAAAAAATAATGAGGGGGAAAAGGAAAAAAGAAGAATGAAAGGGATGTGAAGGAACATGAATATAGCAAAGTCACACCATGATGGGTTACATTTCTGCACTGCACTCTTATTGTGCTATTATTCCACTTTCAACATCCTATGGAATCCCGGGGTTTGAGGGAGGGACTTCAAAGGCCCCTCCCTAAACTGCAAACCCCAGGATTCCATAGGATGTTGAAAGTGGAATAATAGCACTGTGACAGTATAGTGTGGAAATGGCCTAAGTTTCAATCATGCATGTGGGTGTGCATGTACACATATACACACATGTACATGAGTAGCAGAGCCAGCATGGTGGTTTGAGAGACAGACTACAACTCTGGAGACCAGAATTTGAATCTCCATCCTTCCACGGAAACCCACTGGGTGACCTTGGGCATTTCATACTTTCTCAGCCTCAGAGGAAGCCAAAGGCAAACCCTCTCTGAACAAATCTTGCCAAGAAAATCTTGTGATAGGTTTGCCTCAAGGTCGCCATAGATCAGAAACAACTTGAAGGCACACAACAACAACAACATACGTAGTATTTAAAGAGATAACTGTGTTGGTCTTTTTAGTATAAAAAGAGACGAGAGAATCCAATAGCACCTTTGAGAATGGGTAAGAAATTTCTAGCATAAGCTTTCATGGATTCCAATCTACTTCATCAGATGCATCTGATGAAATGGACTGTGTTCACAAAAGCAGAAATTTCTGCCTAATTCGTTTCAAAGGTGCTGTTGGATTCCTTTATGTCATTTTATGTGTATGTGTATATGTGTATGAATGTGTATACACAAACATACATGTATGAGAAGATGGCTTTTTGGGAAAAAGCAACATAGCATAAGTGATCTAATTAGTTAGAATCTTAAGTTAATATTAGAGAGAAAGCCACACGCATAGTAGAAATGCTGCAGAATCCTCTTGCCCTCTGTAGTCTCTGCTTACCTGGAGAATATTGCTCTGAAGAGTTCTTCCAGTTTTCTGGAGGTACTGTCTGCTCATGAAGGAGCAACTTTAGTTCAGGTTTGTTTTTTTTGTTTTTGTTTTGGTATTTAAGCGATTGTCCCCAGATTTGGTGATGAATGATACATTCAAACTAGAACAAGTACAAAGAACAACAGGAATGGAAATGGGGAAGGGAGGGGAGGGGAGAGGAGAGGAGAGGAGGGGAGGAGAGGAGACTTGGGCTATTAAGCTCTGAAAGTAAAGGTTAAGGGAAAATATAATTGTAGTCTGCAAATAGAGAGCAGTCCCACAAGATTTATTTAGGTTACAAAAACTGAAAGTGCAAGAAGTAATGAATATAAACTAGAATGCAGACTTGTTTCTGGCAATTTTTTTAGAGGTATAAACTTTTGGAGTAGTCTCCCTAGAACAGTTATGGAAGGAAAAATCAAGAATGGAATTTATGGTTGCAATGGGGGAGGCCCCTGAAATATCCTCACCACATGGTCTCTCCTGTCCTTTCCATAATACCTAAGAATAGTACATAATATAATATAATATAATATAATATAATATAATATAATATAATATAATATAATATAATATAATATTTTGGATCCTCTCTCACAACCATTGGGAATGTGGAGACTAACTGTGTGATAATGTCACACTCCATTGTCTCAGGGCCATTTCATAATACACAGTTATAGCACTGTGATTCCACTTTAACTGACATGGCTGCATCCTATGGGATCCTGGAGTTAGTAGCTTTATAAAACACTGAAGCTCTCTGTCTAAGAATTCTAAATATGCCCCCTCAAACTGCAGATCCCAGGATTCCATAGGATGTTGTCATGGCAGCTAAAGTGAAATCAAAGTGATAAAACTGTGCAGCATGAAAGGATCCTCAATTAAACAATTATTCATAATGGCCAGCATGAATTGTGGAGTGGAGTAGTCTGTTCTGTAATAGATTAGTCCTGAGTACAAGTCTTGCCTTGCTGATTTGTTGCATTCTGTTACCATTCACACATGCATTGGCTCATTCATGGGCACAAATGTTTGTCTATAAGCACTTCAGATGTCTGAGGAAGGAGTTCTGGCCATTTCCACATCATGGTGTCATCCTGGCACGGGGACATGTTGAAGCTGGTCTGTGATGCATGCCATCACATGATGTCATTGCTGTTCTGCTCTTGTCACATCCCCAGCTATCATGATTGCATGGTATACCATTACTGGAAAAAAAAGTCTGGTAATAGCCTCCCTTCACGCAATGGTGCAATCATCGTACCACCAGTGGCAGTGTGGGAAGGGCGGAAGCATTATCAAGTGCTTCCTTCCTCAGTATAGCACAGGAAGAGGCTGGCTGCACTGGGGAAGGAAGGAGCATACTTCAAGCGCTACCCATCCATTGGGATGTTGCAGGATCCAGGTATAATGCAGAAATGGCCTCTGTCTATGAAAGCTTATGTCACACATTCTTTCTCTCAGTAAGTCTCAAATGTGCTACAATATCCTTTTGCATACTGACACAGACTACTAGGGCTATGTCTTTAAACAATATTTTACAAAGTATCTATAAAGTATAGGATGGCTGCCCAATGGAAGGATGGCTGCAGAGGAAGTGTGGGCAAAGCTCATCCTACTATTAGGCTGAGTAAGGTGGCCATTTCAGGTGGCAGATTTGGTGTGTCACAAAAGGGCAGCAAACTGTTAGTTGTAGACTTTGTCATTATTACATTCTCCCTGTAAAGGATGCTGAGCAGGATTTATGGGATTTGGAAGTGGAGTCCACAGTTATGGACTTTATTAGTATTATATTTTTCTTGTTGAGAATATGGACTTATGGGATTTTCTGTCTCATGTTACAGAATAACTTGACTGGCTTTGGATTCTATTATGTAGACTTAGATACACGGGAGGAGGGATGCCATTTGCTCTTCTGCCTCAGGCAGAAAATGTCTTGGGCCATCTTGGATGTAGGAGAGGATGGTGGAGAAAGAGCTCTGTTATCAACTTTTTCAAAATAAATTTGTGCTTACTTAATTACACAGACATTTATCCAGCTTCTCAGCTAAGCAATCAAGGGCATGAGTAAGGGTAGGTGCATGAGGGTATGATTAGAGAGGGATTTGTAACCTATTTGGGTCTTGCTCATGAATATCTCTGGACACAGCAGGCAAATAGAACTAGTAACATGCATTAACATTTAAATTGAGTAGACTCGCAAAGGCTGACAGCAGGAGAGAGCTTTTACTCATCAAACAACCCATCAAGTACAGCCCTACCAAGTACAAATACAGTGGACAATTTAAAATTTCCACACAGTCCCAGATAATTAAAATAAGCAAATAAGTGAAAGCCTGTTTCTTTGCTCCTTCCCATAATGGCAGAATTAATATGGGAAGAAGGAGAAGAATGACACAAACTAATGACACAAACAGCTGTGCCACCAGCACTCCTGCTCTGCCCTGCCTTGCCCTATTATTTTCTATGCCCAGGGCTCAGAAGGTTAGGTTTGAACATTATTTTGCTAGTGTTAAATGTTGGAAATTCACCAGTGCTAAATGCTACAAATATTAGATTAATGTATTGTTGCTAATTCTAATAACTGAACTACTTTAATTCACATTAATAAATTTGTAGCTTGCCACACTGGTTATTGGAACAGATCATAGGATCGCAACAGAATTGCCTGGAGGTTGTCACTGTTGACCTCTGCTTTATTATCGGCACCTTTCTGCATATCCTCCAATTGTCCCGATTTGGCATGGACAGTCCTGATTAACCCTCCGTCACTCTATTTTTCCAGCTGCTTTTAAAATGTTGCAGTTTCTCTTTCCTCCTTTTATTTTCCCACTGTGTCCTCAGCTTAACTCAGATGTTGCAAACTGAGTTCAAAGTGCAAAAGCAGTTTTCACTCATAACTCAGCAGAGGAACAGGAGAGAAGAGTGTGAAATCTTGCCCTTCCCAGTAGCATCAGAGTAAAGCAAACTGCTGCAGCTTCTCCCAGTTGTGTGTTCTTCCTCCTTAAGAACTTTTACTGTCCTGACCATATTCTGATGTTGCTTGGCTACACATGAGGGAATAATGGCAGTAAATTAAATAGTGGATTTACTGCCTCTATAGTAGAGGATCCACTGGTCAGACCACAAAATGCAACCCACAGTCACAAGTGATGGGAAAAATCCCTTTGGTAGATTTGTGTCCAGCTGAATAGCTGACGTGGCTATTGCTTTACCCTTTTGTTCAGAAGAATCACTTAGCCAAAAGAAATTATCTTGTGAAAACTGAAGAGGGCTCCTTTAATGGTTGTGTAGAAGAAGGAATTTCAGCAATTTTCTATAATTTCCCCCCAACACAATATCTGCCATATTCCATATATTCAGAAAGTGTAATGTAGTGCGGCTCTGTTGGCATGGCAACTAGACAGGTAGAGCACCTAGAGACATATGGAGAATATTGCTTTCTATCTCTTTACCTTTTTTTGTGCATTTTAAAGCTGGATATGAAGCTACATCTCTGACTCACTAATGGAAAAAGACTGAGGAAGGTGGGGGGCGTTGCTTGCTTTGTTTGTTTTTGCTTTCCCTTAGAATAACAGAAGGACCAGATGTGCAGTTGAGTAGGTACTAAGCTGAATGGAGCTATAGCTGTTGGGACCTAGAATAATAGGATCTAAATAAGTTTCCTTCCTTCCTTCCTTCCTTCCTTCCTTCCTTCCTTCCTTCCTTCCTTCCTTCCTTCCTTCCTTCCTGTTTTTTGCTGGTAATAAGCTGTACATTTTAGATTATTCATACTTCTCTGGTGGGATGTGTTAGTCACCAGACCATGAAAATTGCCTCTGGATTCCATCTGTAGTTAACCACACTATGAAGCACTGCTTTCATCCATCTCACACACTTATTGAGAAGTGTTTAAATCTGCTTCAAGATTTAGGTTCCATGCCGAGAGAGGAGGGTGAGACAGCAAAAAGAGTGTCATGGGAATTAGTGAGCATGTACAGGTATAGTGCTACTGCTTCCTTGCAGATGCATAAAAATGTAACAAGATACCATGTGTATATTCCTCTTGATTTGTCTTCTTTGAGAGCCAGCATGGTGTAGTGGTTTGATATACTTTTTAGAATAAACATGCATCTCCTCTAGCTCCCAGGGGTCCTTTTATACTACACAGCTGTACCACTGTAATTCCACTTTGACTGCCACAGCTCCATCTGATGGAATCCTGGGGTCTGAAGTTTGGTAAGGGACTGTGGCTGAGAATTCTAACTACCCCTATCTATATAGTCAGCCCTCCACATTTGCGGGTTTCACTTTTGCGGATTTGATTATTCACGGATTAGTTGCTGTCACCCTATGCCATTATAAATAGAGACTACAACCCTCGTGAGACTGAGAAACTGCAAGCAAGGCTTCTAAGTCCCTCTTAAAAATGCTGTGGGGCAGCCGTGGAGGTGCAGTAAGCCCCACTGGCCACCCACTTCTGCCTTGTGAAGGAACCCTGATGCCTCGAAGGAATCCACGCTGGGTTGAAGATGATCATACATTTTTGTGTGTTAAGTATGGTTTGGGAGGGCCTAGAGTTATTCATGGTTTTTCCACTTTCATGGGCCCCTAACTCTAGTGAATGTGGAGGGATGACTGCACTGTGAATCTCAGTATTCTTCAGGATGTTTCTATGGCTATTAAAGGGGAATCACAGCACTATAATTGTCAAGTGTGAAAGAGTACCATGGCACACAAATACTTATTGCTAATCAAGGTTGAATATAGTCACTGAAGGTTGAGTGCACTTTGACTTCTCTGCAGCATAATCGTATGCTTGTTTATTCTGAAGTAAATCATCTTAACTTCCAAGTCAGCATGTTATCACGGTTATGATATGTTGGGTGAGAGCACTAGATATCCTTTTTGATATCAAATAATTTGGCCTTTGCTTGACCTCTCTCTGCCACCCTACTCCACGTATTTGCAGAGGCCTCCTGGACGAGCACGTACGGGTGCGGCCGTTAATGGTTGTACATTCCAAAACGCCATTCAGGCAGGCAGTTTAAGCTTCTCCATTGTTTTAGGGAAAAACCTCCCTGCAAACCGGCTCTGCTCGGCTCAGATCTACACAAAGCCATGCAGCCAAGAGCCAAGCCATTCCTTTGTATCGGGCTATTAATGAACTGGCCACACTATTGTCAGTCAAAGCTAAACCAATCATGCAAAACTTGACCTTTTCCAACTCCTTTGTCCAATTCCAAATTTCCTTTGTTCTCACCGAGCATGACATAGCCTGTAGGTAAACTCCACCCTATAAAAAGTCTCCACTTTTGGAATGTCTTCGGACTACTTTGGACTTCCATCCCACCTTGCTGCCAGTTGTCTAAGGAAACTCCCCTCAGCGAGCCCCGCTGAGCTTTCTTCCCCGGAACCCCGCTTCTCTCCAGGACGAGACCAGGTGGCGTATTGCCTTTCCCGAAAAGCTCTCCGTTTCTATTTCTCAGTTAGTTAGTTTATGTTTTGTCTTGCGTGTTTCTTGTCTTTAATAAAATATTATTTGTTGCTTTAAAACCTTGTCTAATTGCTCTCTGACCTGACGCTGTATACATAGGGTTAAAAGATCCTTGCTAAAGTTACCCTGCCTCTTGTTTAGTTGAGAGCATGCTCAAGCTAAATTCCCCCAACTTGTGTTTTTATTTGGTAATTTGGGTGCCCCTGCTGGGACCCCCAACATACAGGGTAACAAGCATATTTACAATGCAATCTAAATGGCTACCTTTTAAAGCACTATACAGATGGTGGTAGTCTCAAGATGAATTTCTGGGTGACATGAGCCCCTGCAATCTTACCAGCCTACAGAGGAAGCAGATCTTGTTCCTAGTATCAACAAGTTTCTGTCTCACTAGGAGAGCATTTGACCATCCAGCATTAAAACAAAAAATGCTTCTGTATCAAATTAAATGGGTGAACATTTCTGGTTGAGAAGGAATTAGCATTAATGAAGCATGTGACAGAGCAGATGCATCAGAGTTAATTCTTCCTTTAACCTCTGTGTATTTTCTAACATCATAGATCTTAATGTGTCAACACAAGCAGTACAAGCAGAGTATCAAAGGTGACTTATAAACAAGGTGCCTGATTGTTGACTTCTTCACACATGTGGGTGTGGATGGATGTACTTTACTAGGGGATAATGTTCATCATTAGTAGTGCTTACGCAGAGGTTGTACACAGCAGGAGAGAAAAAGATTCCTTGCTAGAGAATGAGAAACAAACCTGCAGATATAAGTCCTTCTGGTAAAAAAGGACATTTGTGTTTTTTAGGCATGCCAGAATGTCCTTGCTTCAGAAACTATTTGCTCCAATAATTTTCTTTATGCCTTTTCCTCCCACTTCCATTTTCCCAGACTCACTTATATCCTGTAGCTACCACCACCTCTACTAAGTTATTCATTCCTATGAAAGTAATACCCCTGTAAGTCAAACAACTTTGAATAACTGGCATTTTGAATGGTTTTCCTTATGTACAGCTACTGAGACTAGTTTATTACAGGAGGAAGTTCAAATCTGTAGTAGAACTAGAGAGCCAGCATGCTGTAGCTGTTTGAGGATTGGACTATGGCCCTGGAGACCAGAGTTCAATTTCCCATTCATCCATCAAAACCCACTGGGTAACCTTGGGTGCATCACACACATTCAGCCTCAGAAAAACTTGTGATTGGTTTGCCTTAGAGTCCTGATAAGTTGGAAACAGCTTGAAGGCATACAACAAGTATTAAAGAGAGACACTGTGATGGATGGATAATAGAATATGCCTATATTGCTTAGCAGAGCTGTAGCGATGTTGGGTCAGATCTAGCTCTACAAACTAACTGGGCAATTAGTTTCAGTGAGAGTAAAGCGTAACTGACTTAAATATCCTGTTGGTGACATGTGGAGGCATAACTTGGGGTTATGCTTCTATATGTACATCTTTGTACCTTGCAGAAGGAGGCATCTAGCACATCTTGCATAAGGCCCCAAACCATGGACCAGCTGCAGGGGTGAACCCTGATTCTGCTTCCACCATAAGGCTTCTCCTTCCTCTCTCACAGTCCTTGAAACCAGTCAGATTGAGTCAGAAAAGAAAACCACCTCAACCAGTCATGGTTGAAGAGATGGAGCTACATCTGACAGCCTCTTGGCTGCTGGTGTGTGCTGGGGGAAGCAGCTTGGTAGAGAGAGCAACTTTTGTCCCCTCCATACTTTTGTCACCTCCAGGTGACAATGCTCTGCCAATATGATGTAGGAGCTTGACTTTATTCTGCATTCAACCTATAATGGTATTCATTTGTCAGCGAGATCTGACCAAAACTGAAAGATGTGCGTTGGGTACACACTTCATCATGCTTAGAGAAAACCCACTGAAATCAAAAGACAAGTTAATCATGACTATAATTAAGGGATTCCAACCATTCTGACTAAAAGATGCTGCATCTCTGAAAATTAAATACAGGATAGAAAATGTTTTATGCCAGCCGTTCTCAGCCTTTAGTCCGCCAGATGTTTTGGACTTCATTTGATTATTTGGCCATGCTAGTTGGAATGTCTAGAAGTTGAAGCTGAAAAGAACCAGAGGACCAAATTCTTAATCCAATCACTATAGGTGAACCATACGTTTTAAATTTATTGTTGTTGTGTGCCTTTAAGTCGTTTCTGACTTATACTGACCCTAAGGCCATCATGGGGTTTTCTGGGGCTGAGAGCATGTGGCACACTCAAGGTCATGCAGTGGTTTCCCATGGCCAAGCAAGGAACTGAATCCTAGACTCCAAGGTCATAGTCCAATGCTCAGACCACTACACCACGCTCACATTGTATTTTATTTGTTCTGTAATATTTCATGTATAGCCTAAGACATTATATTGTAATGGTAAGCAGATTGTAAGCTTCTGGGATCTAGTGTTGTCGTTGTTTTTTTACTAGATCCCTAAGATCTATCAACTGGTGTTAAGTGTTCACAAGGCAGCTCAATGGAACAGATATCAAATTTAAAATTAAGGACAAAGGGTATCTCTCTGTCATACTTAACCCAGGAATTTGTTCTCATTACCAGAACTGAATTTGGAGCCTTTTCACACAAAACCCACACCGATTTTATCCTCAGGTTTTCTTTGTTTCAGAAGAGATTATGAGATTGAGATATTTTCACCTGTCACTTTGTTAAACAGAAGTCAGAAATCCTTGTTGATACCAAAAGTCACTCAGACATTGATCACTAGATCTCTTTCTCTCTCTCTCCCTCCTTTCCTCCTTCCCTCCCTCTGTCTCTCTCTCCCTTCATTGCAAGGATTACCAGGTCTCAGGGTGCCAGCTAAGTTCTTAGGGAATAGATGAACCTCTCTGGGAATTCAGCCTGGAAGGCAAATCTCCAGTCAGTCCTCATGCAGGGATGGATTGCATTAGAAGCCAAGCAGAATTAAGGGTATAAATCCACACCAATTTTGCTTTTGTTTGTTCTAAGTATTGGAAAGTTTCAGTTTTGAACAAAGTAAAGTATGAGATACTGACAATTCTACTGAATTATGTGGCATTGGGAAACCAGGTTCATGTAGGTTTCCTTTGAATATTAAAAGGCATCATGTACAGGTCTGAGATTAAAAGCATGTGATGACCACATTCAGCAAGCCAAATTTGTAGAGTTTGCTACAGTTACATTGCTACTGGAAAATGTATAAGCATATTACTCTTCTCATGTTATATCTGCATGTAAAGCAGAACTTGGAAAAGTTACTTTTTGGACTTACAGCTTCCAGGATTTCAGTGGGAAATCTTTCTAAGCTTCAGTGTTTGAGATAGGAGTACACATTTGATGCCTTAGAATAACAAAAATAGCATCAGGACATGGGAAGCTTCCTTATACCAAGTCAGACCATTGGTCAGGCTAGCACATTATGGGCTAGATTGACTGGCAGCCCCTTCTCCAGTTCAAGATATCAGACAGGGCTCTTTCCCAAGAACTGAACCTGGATTCATCTGCAGGCAAAACATACGACCTAATACTGAGCTACAGAGTCCTCAATGGTGCAAATTACAATGTCTTTTCTGAAGAACTCAGATGTGAGAAATAGTGTGTGTGTTACATTTCTAGCAATGGAAGGATTTTTGAAAGTAAGGGGTGCAAAAAGAAATATTGTCATCCCTTTAATAGGATCTATTACCTCCCTGCTGCCTCCATACTTTCCATTAGGCTATTTGCACACTGCATTATTCCATGCCAGGTATAGACACACCTCAATTAACAAAGAACTGAAGCTCCTGTTTACAAATACTTTTTACTCCTGCCCAGTTCCCTTTCTTTCTCATTGTCTAGTTGTAAGGCTTTTAATAGTATTGCCACTAGGAGGATGGTGATGGAGGGCTGAAGAACCACAGGGCCTTTCCGCACTACAATGTTATAGTGCTATTATTCAACTTTCAACATCCTGTGGAATTCTGGAGTTTGTAGCTTACTGAGACCAAAGAGCTCTCTGGGTGAGAATTCTAAATACCATCCACTAAACTGCAAACCACTGGATTCCATAGGATGCTGAAAGTGGAATAACAGCACTATAACAATGTACCGTGGAAAGGCCCATAGACTTTTGGTGTTGTAATGCAGCAACATGTCTGCAGTAAATACTGCAATAAGCAAAGCTTAAGATGGGAAAGAGTGAAGTTGTGACCAATCCTATTTTAGTATTCTGTGCCTGCCTACAACTGGCAAGATAAACCTCAATTCCTGCCAGAATCCCTTACTGAGCATATAGGAACAGCAAAAGAGAGAAAAGGGGAGAGCAGATAAACTTGTCTTACCAGCTACTCCCAGCATGTCAAATATGCATAGAGCTATAGGTTTAGACAACAAGATAGAAATCAAATGAAAAGGGGAAGCCGGTGAAAGAAAAAATATCCCTGGATGTATTTTAGAAGATTTCAAATGATCTTGGAAGGTTCAGAATGTTTTTGCTTACTTGTGCAAGGCTTACCTGACCTGCTTGTTTCATTTCACATGTTCATCTTGTTCTGAATAAAAAGTCTGCAGAAACATGCTTTTTAAATCTTCTTTTCTTGTTTCTTTCTTTGTTATTTCTGCCTCCAGTGCCAAGTGTTCTGTTAAAGAAGTGATGCCTAGAACATACCTACTTCATTCACTGACATATATCTTTGTTATCTAGTTCCCTCTGCTTCTAGACCTGAAGCAGGTTGAACAGAAAGATGTTTTGAGTAGTGATACCAGTGGAAAATTTTCCTTGAAGTTCAAATGGATGGAGCCAGAAGCATTTCTTCCTAAACAATGGGAATGTGCACTAAAGGCTATAAATATGTGAACCTAACAAATGCAAATAGGTCATGCAAAACAAAACAAAATAAAACAGAACAAAACTCAACAGTTAGGACAAGGGTTATTGTTCACAATGCCTGAGAGTTTCCTAGATTGTTTCCCTGTGTTATGAGAGAACTATGACTTGAGTTCTGCCTAACACTTTCCATCTGATTTTGAGAAGCCTTTTTCTCCTAGCTTGGATTCTTGTCCCCGTGTGAATTGGTATTTCTTGGCACAGAATCCTTACCTCGTTTATCTTGCCACATGAGGGGAAAAAAATCAACTGTCCTAATTATTTACAGTCATCACTTTTCTTGTTGTTTTTTTAAAAAACGACTCTCTTTTAGAACAATATTATTGATCTTGGACCTGAGCATCGACAGCTCACAAAACCTTATCCCCTAGTTGGATAATTCTTCTGCTGGATCCATTGTATGTGGTGAATTTTTAATCCTTGCCAACTAAAATCTTTCAGATCTCTGTGCAATAAGAGAAGTTAGGTACGTTTAATTGTAATTTTAAGTTTAATTTTCTCTAAGAAAAAAAATGAATGAACACAATAGATCTGAGAACACCTGAGATTTTTGTAGTCTTCACCTTCTAGCCAAGAATGCAGGCCTCCAACCTACCACTTGGTGGGAGATTGATTTACAGGTCATCAGCTAGGGACAATGGCTGATGCAACCCCTTGCCATGATTTCACATTGTCATGATTCAGCCCTTACTATATGCCTCCTAGGGATTACATCATGACTTGCCAAGTCATTCCCCAGGTGTTTCCACATGCTCATCAAATGTATTTTCAACTGGGGCAAATGTCACAGCATTTCTATCCAACACCACTGGCCACATCTCATACCTGGGGATGTCACAACATTCTTGTTGTATGCTCTCCTCTGGCCTTGCAGGGTGACAGCCAAGTGACTTAGGAAAGGCCACCACGGGGCCTGCAGCATTCTTTCCACTCTTTTCTGGTTCTGCAGCACCACAGACTTCAATCCCAGATGGCTCTGCTGCTACTGATGCCTTTATTCCAACCATCCCACTTAGCCCACTGCCAGAAAGCAGATGCCATCCATCTTGATTCCCCCAGCCGAAGATAACGAAGGGGGAGCTCTGAGGGCAGAAATGGTGATTTAGACCAGTAAAGTAGCACACAAAAAGTATTAGCCAGTGTTGTATTGGAGCTAGCACTCAAAGGGTTAAAGGGCTGGGACCTTTTGACTGGCAAGGATGATGATGATTGTCGTTGTTGCCTTCAAGCCATTTCCTACCCTAAGGCAAACCTATCACTGGGTTTTCTTGGCAAGACTTGTTCAGAGGGGATTTGCCTTTCCCTTCCTTTAAGGCTGAGAGACTGTACTTGCCCAAAATCACTCAGTGTGTTTCCCTTCAAACCCTGGTCTCCAGAGTCATCAAACGACTACACCATGCTGCCATCTATTAATTCTTTGGGGTCCCCCTGTACATGTAATCCTTATAGTAGTGGGAGGGAAAATAGATTTTCCCACCAATGATATACTGTCTTGAGCTATCTGTGTTATAATGCAAATTATTTTCTAATGGGCTTGTGAAGAATTTTTTATTTTATTTTTTTTATTTTATTGATTATACATATTTTTATATATTATATATATTATATATATTTTTGTTTTTTACAAAATTAAACAACTCAACTCCAATTTAAACAAAGCACCACATTATTATCACAAAAAAAGGTGAATAAACCCACCCTCCAGAGCCAACTTTTTATTTAATCCATGTTCCAAAATTGCCATTCTTCTTGTGAAAGGGTAGCTTTACCATCTCTTATCAAAGCTTTTTCCAAAAATATTTTCCAAATTTCTTCAAAATCATTCCCTTTTACTAAACCTTTCATAAATCTAATTCTACATGTTAATTTATCATTGATTGCAATATTCCACACTTCTTTATAACATTCCTCTATTTGAAGTTTTTCATTTGTTTTCCATTTTTTTGCTATTATTAACCTCGCTGCAGTTAACAAATTTGTTATTAATTCCTTCATTACCTGGGTACACTCAACCTTATTATAAATAGACAACAACCCTATATTTGGACATACTGGTACCTCAACTCCTGTTATCTCTTTTATCTCTTTAAAAACCTTGAGCCAAAATTCCCTTGTCTTATTACAGTTCCACCACATATGCATATATGTACCGATTTCTTGACATCCTCTCCAGCATAATCTTCAATATTTCTCATCTATCTGGTTTAGTTTTACTGGAGTCAAATACCATTTCCAAACTATTTTATAATAATTCTCTTTTATTCTTATAGATAATTTTTTTAAATGACGTTGTTTCCAAATTTTTCTCCATTTTGTATATCTATATTTTGCGATGTCTCTTCCTCCCACATTTTTCTAAGATAATCCTCTTCTTGTTCTTTTGCCAATATTTTATATATTTCACTTGTAATACCCTTTAATATTTCATTTTCTTGCATATTTTCTCTTTGAATAATAATTTGTTCAAATTTAGTATATTCTTTAAAATCTTTGACATATCTTTTCATACTTTTTGTCCATTGCTCTAATTGTATATAATTCAACCAAGATATTTTGGTTTCCTGCAATCTCTCTTTCATTCTATCTTTATTAATCATTATTTTCATCCAATCTTTTAATCTATAAATTTTTTGTTTTTTTATTTCTTTTTCTATTATTTCTCTTAAATTTATTGGAAATTTTTCCATCATTACTATCGGAGTTAATGTTGATATATTCGGTAACAATTTTCTTTTGTTTTTCTTCCATATTTCTATTATATTTTTTATAAAGGGATTTTCTATCTTTTCTATTTCTTTCTTTGAAATATTCCTAAAAAATATATTTTCCAATTTCATCTCAATATTCATATCTTCTATCTCTAACCATTCTAAATCACCTTTTCCTGAAACTCCATCTATAATATACCTCAGTTGATTTGCGTAGTAATACCATTTTAAATTTGGAAGTCCCAGGCCACCTTCTTTTTGACTTTTGTACCAATATTTCTTATTAATCCTCGCTCTCTTATAGCCGTTACAAAAATTAATTAATAACTTTTGCCACTCTTTTAATTCTTCCTCTGATACTTTTATTGGTAACATTCTAAACAAAAAATTAATTTTAGGCAGTATTTTCATTTTTACCACTGCTATTCTACCAAACCATGATAATTTTATATTCTTATAATCCTCTAATTTTTGTTTAATTTCTGATTTTAATTTCTTATAATTTTTTTCCTGCAATCCTTGTAAATTTTTTGTAATATTTTTTCCTAAATATTTAATTGATTCTTTTACTTTAAGTAACATTCTTTTATTACTTACAAATTTTTGTACTTCTTCTTTAGTATAATTAAACAACATTATTTCTGATTTGGCCCAATTTATTTCTAATCCTGTCTTCTCCCCAAACTCTTTTAAATGTTTGTCTATCCTATCTATCTTTTTAACTGGATCTTTAACTGTTAACAACGTATCATCTGCAAATAAACTTATTTTATTTTTCTCCTTAATTCCAATTCCTTCCAAATTCTCATTTCTTATTACATTCGCTAATGTTTCTATAACTATTGCAAATAAAATTGGAGATAATGGACATCCTTGTCTCGTTCCTCTTGATATTTGAATCTGTTCTGTAATTCCATCATTTACCATCACTACAGATGTATTATGTGAATATAATTGATTTATTAACCCTTTAGATCTCTCTCCTAATCCTATATTATTTAAAATTATTTTTAACGCTGGCCATTCCACACAATCAAAGGCTTTAAATATATCTAGTGCTAAAATTCCAGCTTTTTGTTTATCTCTATCCATTATATTTATTTTATTTATCATTTTCCCTATTAAATTTGCCATCTGTCTTCCTTGAATAAAACCACATTGATCTTTATGTATATACTTATAAATAAATTTATTTAACCTCTTCGCCATTATTGCAGTCAATATTTTTGCATCTTGGTTTATTAAGGATATTGGTCTATAAGAACCTGGATCCCTAGAATCCTTTCTCGGTTTTAAAATTAATATTATTAATGATTGTTTCCATGATAATGGGATTTTATCGCCCCTTAATATACTATTATATAATACTTTTAATTTAGGAATTAAACATTTTTTAAATGTTTTATAAAATTCTGGACCTAGTCCATCCAATCCTGGTGATTTCCCTCCTTTTAAATTATTTATTACTTCTTCAATTTCCTCTTCTGATATCATTTCTTCCATCAACCCTTTATCTTGTTCTGGGCTGGTGAAGAATTAAGACCTATCAGCTTTGCAAGAGAGTGCTCCAAACAACATGGTTATAGCAACTGCATTTGAGAATTTACCACTATATAACTGGGATTAACCCTGCCTACAGTGCAATGGTGCTGATCTGCAACAGTCCCTCCTCCCATGGTTTCCTTCACCCTTTACAATACACAAGAAATCTGATTATGGATGTACTGCAGTTAAACAAACCTTGAGGTACCCCAAACCATACAAACTGCTAGTGGAAAAATAAAAAGCAGTACTCAGAACTCCCACGTAAAAGTTTTTCAGTTTTACTTGAGGCTAAACTCTGTTGTCACCAGCCTGAAATTTTTTCTGTCTATGTCTGCAGCAGAATTTAAGAATATTATGTTGGACTATAATTCCAGAAACCTTTGCCAGCTCTATGCAGTGTATCATTCTTCCAGCAAACCCCTAACACCACCTTCCCATTTTGGCCTTTGGAGATTTGGATCCAGGATTGTGGTCCTGCTTAGAAGAATTCAAGGACTATTGGATAATGTTCACTATACTTAAAATTCAAATTGACATTGAGGGGAAAAGGGATTTACATTGTAAAGTGAGCTTGTGTAGTGTAGTGGTTTGAGTATTGCATTAGGACTCTGGGAGATCCAGGTTTAAATCCCCCCTCAGTCACAGAAACCTACTGGGTGACCTTGGATAAGTCACTCTTTCTCAGCCTTAGAGGAAGGCAATGGCAAACCTCCTCCTAAATCTTGCCAAGAAAACCCTGTCATAGAGTGACCATAAGCCAGAATTGATTTGAAGATATGTGATGACAACAGTTGAAAAGCTAATTGGAAATATCTGATATTTTTATTTCGAATCAGCTGTATTGGTATAAGTTTAATCCAAAAAAGTAATTTTTCCATGCTATGATCTGTGGCCGTTTGAGTGTTCTCTTTCAACCACTCTTCAATATCTCATATCTGCATGCATTTTGATTCCCCCAGCCTTCCAGCCACACATAAATTTTCCAATATATGTCCATTTATAGCCACATGTAGAGAAAAGATGTCAATGTTTTATAGAGCCGAACAACTGCAGGCAATCCATTCTGGAAAGAACAAAAAATTACCATTACTGGAGGT
The DNA here is from genome assembly GCA_948474755.1 of Ctenosaura bakeri. Lineage (NCBI taxonomy): Eukaryota > Metazoa > Chordata > Lepidosauria > Squamata > Iguanidae > Ctenosaura > Ctenosaura bakeri. The sequence goes on along the minus strand of CAOLHI010001960.1, from coordinate 169,432 downwards.
TTCTAAAGATTTGCTTAGCAAAGCTTATTAAATGTTCTCTGTTTGTCTCAAAATCAATTCTTCATGTATTAAAAATAAAGGGGAAATGGTGTTTAATTAAACATAAAAGGCTGTTAATTAAAATCCTTGCGTTTCCTGGCACTCTGAAGTGTCAATCGCGCTAATAAGATATAAATTGTAGTTTGATAGGCCAGGTGACCCAGTACTACAACAGAACTGGTCGAAAGAGTATGGATGTTGAGATCTTTCACCATGCTACACTAGAGAAGAAGCTGGACTTCTATAATAGAATGAAAACCACTTGGGGCATACCAGGCCCACAAACAAAATTTTTGAGAAAGGATGGCCTAACTATAGGGAGGGTGCCCACTAAAGTTAAATGTAAAGCAAGTTAGATGGGGCAATATTTGTAAATACATATGTGCTGCCTTAGGAAGAACAAGTGCAGCCTGGAAAGATCATCAGCCATCCTGTCTGTGACCTGGGAAGAGAGTCCCAGAAGGATCTTTAAGGTGGCCTCAGCAGGTCTGCAACTGCACATCTAAATCTGACCAGTAGTGACAGATTTTGAAAGGTTGGAGGAAGAACAGAGAGTTCCAAGGGAGGGTTCATATTAGAAGAAGAAAAAGGAACTCTTAATGTTTATAGGTTAATGCTGGTTAAAATTCATGTTTTCAAGAATTGTTTATATTTTCCCTAAGCAGCCAATTCTGCCTTCTTTGGAGCACAGATTGCTGGACATGGGATGCTGAAGGACAAGAAGAATTCGAAGCTGTTCTCCACCAGAAAGAAAGGGACTGCAGGTAACAATCCTAGAAAGTGTTATTCTTATATGCAAACAGACTGATGTGTACATAAATAGTAAAGAACTGGACTGGGTATGTGATGGCTGGTGACTACTATTTCTTTGGAGTAGTGAATCCCTTCTGGGTTTTAGTTCAGATTGTGGAGGAACTATCCAACATGCTGAACCTTTTTTTGGGATAGGGTTCTGCATGTTGCATAACTGCTGTAAATATGGACTAAAACCCAAAGCAGATTCACTGCCATGCTAACATAGATGCCACCATCCGCTAGTGGGCTGGGGAATGTAGTGGTGCAATGGTGTGCTAGTTTCATCTTCAAATTTGACTGGTCTTGCACAAAATGAGAGGACATCTTAGATGCTTATGTGACATTGAAGAAGTTTCTGGCTCATTTTTCCTTGTGCAAGTGTGCTGTCAGGCTGTGTACCCTATCATTCTTTAGTGTTCTCATAGCTAGGCTATGAGAACCTAACCAACTTGGCAAAGCTGAGTCCAAATAGTAAGACCATGTTTAGCCATGTTTAGCCATCATGACCACAAATTATTGATCAGGGAACTAGGACATGATGATCTAGCTTTTTGCCCTAGTTCCATCCTACAGAATCCTGGGATTTGTAGGTTAGGAGGGGATATTTAGAATACTTAGCCAGAGAACTCCAGTGCCTCACCAAACTACAAAACCCCAGAACTCCATAGGATGCTGTCTTAGCAGATAAAATGAAATCTAAGTGCTATAACGACGTACAGTGAAAAAATCCCTGTTTCATAGAACAAAGCTGCACAATTTGCCAAATATCTGAGCATAAACATTTTGGTTTCAGTTGCTGGGTGAATAAGGACCAGAGGTCAGTCTCAGATCATGGCAACATTTAGTAGTTTTTATGCCCATCAGTCTCTTTCCACTCACAATCTCTGCAAACATCACACATAAATTAGAACTAGCAGATAGCAGTCATTGCGCAGTGTCAAGTATGGCTTCCCTTAGCTTGGCTATGCCGGATTCTTTATGATTAGCAAGGCATACAGCAATGGTAAGAACTTCTCCACTGTGCTTTCCGGGATGGATCTCACCAGTTAGGGGACAATTCTCAGTGACAAAGGCCCTTGGAGTTCTGTATTGGAATGAGGGTAAATGTCTTCTCCTATGTTTCTCATATTTACAGCAAGATCCTGGAAGGCAACTCCACGGTTCCATTGTCGGTCTGCATAAGAATAAGCAGAACAGTTAATATGATCACATTTGGAGGAGCTCTGTAAGCCCTTTCACCTTCCAGGCTGAAAGTCAGTGTCTATTAGGGGAAATGGTACAGTTTCAATAGCAATGCCTTATTCTCCATCTGCCTAGTGTAGGAACTGGCAGAACTTGGAAGCTTTAAAAAGAAATTAGCTACACTTATAGTTCCAGGGACCAAAATAGTTAGTTAGTGTTGTAGTTACAATTAAAAGGCAACAGTTCATTTTCCTTCTTTCTGTACAGGTATACCTCAGTCAGTAAAATAGATGTGTTCCTGGGTACTAGGTTTTTGACAGACAATTTGGTTCTAGAGACAGAAGTAACACAGAAAGAATATGGATAGGTTTCCACATCATGAAAAAGAACAGCGGCTCAACATGTTTCAGCAGATGTTTTATTTAGAACTAACAATATGAGCATGTGAAATGAAACAACCAGGTCAGGTAAGCATTGCAGAAGTAAAGAGAAACATTCTTGAAATGGTTGAAGGCTTTTTTAAAAAAAAATCATTTCCATTTTGGTGGCTAGACTTACAGATTTGTGCTCACACGGAGCTGGTGTTGAGGCATGCTTATCTGCTTCCTCTTTTCTCTCTGTTTTGTTGGTTTGCACATAATCAACAAGGGATTTTGGAGTAGCTGCTGTTTACCTCATCTATCAGAGGCAGACACGCACTGCTACAATAGAATCTTTCTCTTTCCCCACTTGAGCTTTATTGCACCACTCACATCCTGTTACAGCCTGACACCCAGAATCTACGATTCTCTAGTCTTCACTTGCCATCCTCTCAGTGCTGATGCAGCTAAAACACTTCTATCTAGACAGAGGATGAGGATGAAAGGGGCTAGGGTGCATTGAAAAGCATTCATAAAAAGGAGCTTTATTGTCAGAGATTTTAATGGAGGTATGCCTATATAAATAAAAGCTACTTTTATAAATAAAAGCCATCTGTCGGGATTGATTTGACGGTGTTCCTGCATGGCAGGGGGTTGGACTGGATGGCCTGTGTGGTCTCTTCCAACTCTGAATTTCTATGATTCTATGATTCTACTTTTAGAATATCTATCTGGATATAGCAGTAGGATCCAGTGCTGAAGCATGTTTTGTTCCTCTTGCACTGTTTACAAAACTAATATCTAAAGTTGCAGTTAAAAGAAGTGAAATTCTCCCTCATTAAGTCAGTAATGTAATTTAGTCATTCCTTTGTTTTGGGGAATTGGACTAATTACAGCTAGCTGGCTATTTTTAACTAGTTACTTCCAAGTTCAGGGCCCCAGAATCATAATATGCCTGGTGCCTCAGTGTGAAGTAGGAGAGAAGGTTCAGTGTGGCTGTTTGCCAGTGGTTATAGCTCTCCCTGTTTGTGAAGTGAAATGTGAATGTGCAGAATGTGAAGAATGAACCAAGGAGCTCTGCCTGGCTCTGGACTTCAGTTGCCCTTTTGGTGGTCCTCTTTTTTAACTGATTAGCAATGGTAGCCCTGCAATGCTACTGCTATGGTGTACGACAGTATCATGTCCAGCTCCAGGCAAAAGGGGCCTGAACCCACTCGTTTAATCCTCTGCTTCCAATGTCAGGCATCGAGGGAAATAAAATGGTGGCTCCAAACCAGTGTGGGGAATTCTGGTCAAGCATCAGTGTAATGGTGGGCCTTACTTTCCTCCGGGAGCAGTCCTGGAGTGCCAGGTGATCAGAGCTTGAAAAGGCTACTTTTTTCTTTTTACTTCATTTCCCAGCATGGCTAGGGTGACTGGAGAAGGGGGTTCAAGGAGTTATGGTCCCAAGAAATGTATTTTCACAGTGCATGTTGACGTCATGTCTTTAGGGGTTCAGTAGCCCCTAAAAGCTTCAATAGCGGTGAGAGTGGGGGCGGGAGAGGAGGAGCGTGTAGGAGAGTCCAGACTCTCGGAGAAGAATATTTCCTGTTTGCTTTCAAGCCAAACTGCCCAAGTATTGCCCCCATGCTGACAGATCACTACAGAAAGTAAATCAATCAAGGCCATTGATTCCGAGCTGGCAGGAGCTGGCATTTAGGGATTGGGTTCAAATTTCATTTCAGTTTCTTTTTGATATGAATGTAACAAAATGTCTTCATATCTGAAATGTGAGAGGAAAAAAACCCAACAATGTGGGCTGCACATTGTGAGTCAACATGCCAGAAAGTGGCATAACATCACTTTTAGCTTCCATTTTGGATCATTGTTGGGCTGGGGGATGAGGCAGGATGCTCTTGGGAGAGGGAGAAGTAAGCTGCTACATTTGTGACTAGTTCTGGGGGCTTTGGGACCCTTTAGTGGCCACGCTTTAGGGCTTCTATGGCCACACTTTGCCCTCCTGGCTCTGGATTAATTAAAAAGCAAACAAACAAAATACTGAATGTGATAGAAATAGAAACTGAAACATTCATCGTTCCAGACCTGAGGATTTCAGTGTTTAACTCTCAAAAGTCTGATTTTAAAACATGAAACAATATTTTTTGGTGCTGAAGTTGGCTTGCCAACCTCTGATTTCTCAAATGCTTCTCTTCTTTAACACCTCCATAGCAAGCTGGTATAACATCATCCTCTTCATGCTGGTCAGAGCTATTAACTTTATTGGGGGTGAATGGGGGAAAATGTTGTTTAAGTTTGTTTTTGAAGAATTTGCCAACGTATGTGGGAAAGAAAGGACATCGTGTGTTATGTACGTGTGTGTGCTTTTCAAAAAAGTAAATGAGGAGGCAAAGGAAAGTAACAGATTTCCCCATCTTCACTAGAAATTCAACAGTGGCAACAACTAGCTGGAGGCCTAAAAAGGGAAAGAAACTGGCATATCCTCTGGTGCCAGTTCCTCACCCGAAGAGCATTTTAATAATGCTGCAGTTCTGACTGATGAGGTGGGTAAGCTTGATGGAACTGGGCTTCTATGTAAGCTGTAAACTCCAGGCTTTGAGTAACACATCCAAAGCTATCTATCTCTGATAATTTATGTCTTCTTAGGTTCTTAGGGCAGAAAAAAAATTCTTGCGGGATACAGAAGTTAAAAGATAGGCATCCATCAAGTCTAACTACCTTTCCTTCATTGTCATACCACCAGCCTCCTTAGCTGAAATTCCCAGGTCTAAACAAAAAGTTCTGGGAAATGGAGAAAACAGGTAAATGTTATCAGAGGCTCAGTAGCCCCTAAAGCACATATAGCATGGAGTGTATTTGGGGAGACTAATTAGAATACATTGAATATGTAAATTGAATTTTTCAAGAAGGTAATTGAATCCTAGGGACTGAGGGAGTTCAAGGCTGGAAACCTGTTTTAAGTGCCAGTCTTCAAATACTTGTCATTAAGGGGGGGGGAATACTTGAAACTGTCTTTTAAGCACTTGTAAGGAGGGCATGTGTTTTATGTTCTGATACTCTCCAAGTGTTCCTTGGGACAATCATGATTAATCCTCTGTCATCCCATGTTTTCAGCTGCTTTAAAAATATGCCAATTTGTCTCTCCTCCTCCCACTTTCCTCCTTCCTTTTGGCTTACTTCTGTTGCTGCAAACTGAGTTCAAAGCAAAGAAGTAGTCTGCACTCAATTAACTCAGCAGGGGGAGAGGACAGGAGGGGCAGAATCTTTCTCATCATAGTAGGTTCAGACAAAAGCAAGCTTCAGCAGCCTCTCCTAGATTATGTGTTCTTCCTCAGTAATAACCTTTGTCATCTTGACCACACTCTGATGTTGCCTGGCCACACATATGCTGGTTTCATTGGTAAAGTATTGGATTGTTTGCTTTGCAGAGGATGCAATCTTCTATCTGTTGAGGACAATCTTATATGTTTGAAGGGCTTTTGGTTGAAGTTGAGGTTGAAAATCAAGAACCATAAGAAGAGATGTTAATAAAGACATTATGTGTTTATTGATTTGATTTATATCCCACCTGTCTTCCAGGGCTGGTATGCCAGACAGGCTCCATCATAATGAAAACAGGCTCCAATAAAAACACAGTATGTTACAGATGTTAAAATACAAATTACATTAATTGTACCATTAAATGGTAAATTGAAACAATTTTAAAATGCCAGACTAATAATGAATAAGCAATGAAATATTTAAAAGTCCAGCACATCCTTTATATAACTTCTGGGCATCACAGGTACTGAGTTGCTGAAAGTCTGATGGAATAGAAAGGTCAAAGGACAGAAAGGAAGGAGGATAATTTTACTTCCCTTGAAAAGTACTTCCACTGAGAAGGCCCTCTCATCTCATCACCAAATGTCCCTTATGGCACTGCAGGTGAGAGAACCAAGAGAAGGGACTCTCTTGATGACTTCAAAGGCCAGAGAGGCTTAGATGGAAAAGTAATACCCTATCTTATCTGATATTGGAAGCTAAGCAAGGCCAGCCCTAGTTAGTACTTGGTTGGGAGACCACCCATGAAGCTCAGGTGTTGTAGGCTGTATTTCAGAGGAAGGAACTGGCAGAACAGCTCTGAGTATATCCTATGAAATTCATGGGGTGCCATATGTCAACAGGTGACTTGAAGTCAGGAGCACACACACAGAGTCTTTCAGGTAGTCTGGATTTAAGGGATCTTTTACACTGTACAATTACTGTCTGTAAGTACCCTAGCAGCACCGGATCTCATCTGATCTTGGAAGCTAAATAAGATCAGCTCTGGTTGGTACTTGGATGGGGACTGCCAATTAATACCAGGTGTTGTAGGCTGTATTTCAGAGGAAAGAACTGGCAAAACACCTCTGACCATTCCTTGCCTAAGGAAACCCTATGAAATTCATGAGGTGGCAATAAGTCAACAGGTGACATGACGACACACGCACACATTCCACTTTAATTGGAATCCTGGGATCCGCATTTTTGGGAGAAGTATTTAAAATTTTCAGCTTTCTGAGACAGAAGGCCGGAGTTCATCTGGTCACAGTTTTCTCCACTATGGTGAAACGTAAAGCATTTTAGCTTAAGCTATAATAATTATTTCCAAATATGCATTTATATCTATGTATTAGGAAAGCAAATTTTATGGCAACCTGTGTCCTTTTTTGGTGTTGCATTTCCTCTTTTTTGGAAACAAGTGGCCAACTGACGTACACATGTTTACAGATGAAGCATCTCTCCATGATGAAGTAATGCTGTCTGTTAGGAAACCTAGTATAAAATAAGATACTATCAGTACCTGCATAAATGTGGTTCTTACTAGCATATGTTTATCAGAGTTTATTTACAAATTAATCACTTCTTGGGAAAAAAATATCCCCCCCAATAAATAACAATTATGCATATAGAAGAAAAGAAACACAGGGTTTTTCCCTCCTTCACTCCTGCAGTGGCTGGTTCTTAGATGGGAACACACACTGAATCGTATTGGCTATTGTTGTACATGTGTATAATTGTCCATTTGCTGTTTAGCTTCATTGCTGAAATACATCATGAAACAAACAAACCATGCTGTATACCATGCTGAGGCAGCTGCCTGTATGTAGCAAAACCACTGAGGCAACTGCTTTTCAGTCAAATAATGACAGAAGCATCTCTTATGGAACTCAGTGGTAAAGCACTTGCCTTTCTTATCAAAGGCCTCAGGTCCAACTCCTGGTATATGCAGTTTGAAAAGTATATGTTAATGTGATATGAACAACTACCTACCTGGGACATTGAAGAACTGGCATCAATGAGAATAGACAAAAGTGGGCTAAGAGACAAATAGTCTGCCCTGGTATATTTTTGTGTTCCCAGGTAATCTATGGCTTGTGATCAGGACCAGTTTCAGCACCAAGCACCATCTGCAACTGCCAGGACCTAAATATCCCAACAGGTCCACCATTACAGAATCCTTAGCTAATGTAGTGTCACTGTAGAAAGCTTAACAAGGTGAGTGGTGGTCTTGCAGATCAGCTACTTTTGTCAGATAACACCCTGGCTGTGGAGTGGATGTTACCAGCTCCCTCTGGCCAAATCTGATGTTGGACCCTACTGTGATGTGAAACAATACAGGGGCCCATTCACACTACACAACTACAGTTCTATAATTCCATTTTAACAGGGAACATTCAATGGAATCCTAGGACTGCTTTAGGGAAGGGAATTTAGAATTCTCAACCATAGAACTCTAGTGCTTCACCAAAGTACAAACTCCAGAATTTCATAGGATGTTGCCATGACAGTTAAAGTGGAACATAGTATTGTAACTATGTAGTGTGAATGAGCCTTAATGCCTGTCAGAAGCACTGGGGGGCAAAGTGTTTGTTCCCAGGGACTGTAACATGGAGGGAATTGTAGTGGCCAGTTGATGTAGTGGCCCCGGGAAGTCTGCTGTGCCCTCCATGGAGCATGGGATGCTGGGAAAAGTGATCCCAGGACTGGCAGGACCTGCAGAAAAAATTAAGGGAGACTAAAAATGTAATGCAAATACTCTTGAGAGACAGTCATGAAAAGAGTCTAATGGGCACTGAGGCTTTTCCTGTTCTGGGACTGCTCTGTGGTGTAGGTGCAATGGACTTTGGTGAACGGAAACACTACACCATGTACCTGTCAAATTAAGACACTTGGGGGGTGGGTGGGAGTAATATGGACCTAGGCCATCATGGACTTATGGTGTACATAATGTTTAATGAACCCCACAATCACTGTGGGAATGGGGATGCATTCAGAGGAGTTGGACACTCTCCTCAATTTTGTCCAAATGGATGGAAGCGAAATGAAAGGGGGTTTGCTGAGAAAATAGACCTACCAGGTTTATTTGGGAGTACAGGACCTTTGGGAAACTATACAGTTTGCGTTGGCCCCCACTGCTATCTACCCAGTGGTGCTAGGACTGAACTGGCTATGTTTCCATATGTGAGATGAAAAGCTGGGACTGTCTCCCTCTGGGAGTATGTTGAGGGCTCACATGGGCAACCAACCACCTGAACATCTCGAGAGTGTTGCAGGAGGCAGGGGGCAGACCCGGCCACTGACCAGCTGCGGAGAGTGATGGATTCAGTTATTGGGGGTATTCCAGTGCAATATGCAGACTTGCAGGAAGTGGGGTCAGAAAAGAAAAGTGATATGCTTCTGCCCCACTTGGACCATTTCCACACTACACTCTTATAGCACGATTATTCCACTTTCAACATCCTATGGAATCCTGGGGTTTGCAGTTTCAGGAGGGGCTGGCCGGCCCCTCCCAAAACTGCAAACCCCAGGATTCCACAGGATGTTGAAAGTGAAATAATCATGCTATAAGAGTGTAGTGCGGAAATGGCCTTGGACACTGATTGCACAATCAAATTGGAGGTGGGGGGCAAATTACCTAAAACAAAGTCGTATAGGCCCTTTTCGCACCTTACCTTTTTGCGGAGGTGGGGTGGTGGTGCTTGCGTGAGAAGCCTTCAGAGGAAGGCTTTTGCATCCCTTCTGCTTGGGCTCTGCAGCAGCTTCCTGGTCGCGCGAGCGCCCCACCCCTTCCTACCGCAGCACAACCTGGGAGTTGAAGGCTAGCGCTGAGGCAGGAAGCGCAACCGGCATGGCTCAGGAGGCAGCGCACGGCAGGTAAGTGCACTCCACAGCCCTGAGCGTTGCGCGACTGCGTGGCATTTTCGGCTTGAAGCCGAAAATAAAAAAAAATCTGTTAGCGGTTCGTGTCACGCTCTTGAGCGTCGCATAAATGTGACTGCGTCATGCAGACCGCTCCTCACATTTATGCGACACTCAAGGAGCCCTTTCTCTTAAGAAACGCCGTGCGAAAAGGCCCTATGTCTCCCAAAGAATATGTATTCTGTTTCTCCCAAAGAGATGGAAGTACTGAGGGAATTCATAGACAAAAACTTGCAATGTTTTTTTTCCCCGGCCAGCTAGGTCATCCATGGCCACTCCAGTGTTTTCCTGGGAAAAGAAGGATGGCTCACTGAAACTGGAGATGGATTTCAGAGGCTTGAATGCAGTGTGCATTTCCAATCAATTGCCTTTAATCACAGAATCATAGAATCACAGAGTTGGAAGAGATCACAAAGGTCATCGGAAAAAAACCCCCACTATGCAGGAATACACAACCAAAGTGTTCCCATCCAGCAATTAATGAAAAACCTGTTGTTGCAACAGGCCAGATTTTCACCAAGTTGTATTTGCTGGAGATGCATACTATTGGGTAGGATGCTGTTGGCAGGTTGTGAGAGAACATGAGAGGAGGAGATGGTGAACCTGTGAAAAGTGTTGTTTTAAGTAATCAGCAAATGGGATAGCAGTTTGCACTAATTTTGAAATGTAACGCCTTATATTGTACTGCAAATTCAATAGTTATTTAGTCTTGGCAATTGTCAAGGTGTGCAGCTGTTTTCTTTAATGTTCCTGAATAAAGCTTTTGAAACCTCTAAGCCTAATTACTGGAACAAGAAGTTGTATCACAGAGCCTGAGGTCTGAAGTGATGTTACAAAATGGGATGCATTTATATGTGGCAAGATAATTTGAGCAAAAGAGTGACCTAGCAGATTTTTGCTAACAGAGGCAAAAGCCAAATTGCCACTTTTGTATAAATACAAAGCCAACCAGGTTAGCAACTGAATCATACCTCAGCACTGGCAAAGAGACAGTTTCCTCCATTGCATCAGAAGACACCAAGCTATCTGGGAGGGAGGTGCATGACAGGAAGCTGACACAGGCCATTTCTGCACGGGCTAATAGAAACGGTGTAGAGCGTCCTCCAGGGAGGATGCTTGCACCTGGGAATGGACTGGGTTGGACCTACTTAATGTAGATCCACAACTCAGCCCACTCCGGAATGACCCCAAGTGGTGTCAAGCGTGCTTTTGAAAGACCGCTTAAAATAGGTTTTTCAAAAGCACAGAGCACGCCGTTCCATCCCTGCTCTCCGATGCAGATTTTCATGCTCGCAACAGTGCCATCCTGTGATCTGCCAGGGGTGAGCTTTAGGCTGGCGAGCTTCAGCAGTTGGTCAAGACCCTCGACCAACTGGAAGCCACCATTTTTGTCCCCAGAGCAGTGCGAAACGATGAGCATGCACTGCTCTGGAGCAGTGCGGACCAGACCGGGGAGCCAAGAAGTCCGGTAAGTAACGGCATGGGGCGATTCCCTCGCCCCATGTGGAAATGGCAACAAGCAGCTGTCTGTTTTCCAACACCACATTACTGCTCACCATCACCTAGAAATCGCCACCTAAGATGGCTGCCTCACTTTGCTTAATACTAAGGCCAGCCGTGCAAAGATGAATGCTAAGAGGCTTTTAGAATTTGATTCCTGGAGCTATTTACTATGCTTTCAGCTGGAGTAGGCTGTGAGAAAATCTAGGGCATATACTAATGGACATAGCTACTGTAGTTTGTTTTATTCTAGTACAAAATCTCTCACTGTAACTCAATTTGAAAGAAAACTAGAAAGGGCAGGAAATCATAGATCAAATGTGTGAGAATTACCTTCCCAGGGAGAATAGCATATATGTAAACCAAGTTTAGTGGGGGGGGAACCCTAATAGAATATATTATTATATTATGGTCATCTTCCTGTCTGACACAAGATAGAAATACACACCAGCTTCTGGCATGAATTTCAGTTCCATAAGAAGCCTAGCAATAACATGAAGATTTTCTTTGATTTGTCTTCAGTTGGCTTGTTTTTCACCAGCAGAAACATAGCTTTTCCTGTTCAGTAAGCTCCTCAAAATAAAACAAAACCAACCAATACAAACAGATTTCTATCTATTTGACCTTTTTCTAATCCCATGCACACTACAGGGGTGCAGATCCCACTGAAATCAGTGGAATGTTGAGTAAGCATGTGCACAATTATGCTGTGCATCTCTTAATCTTTAAGGCACTCCAGGAAGCTTTATTGGTTTTGGTACTGAAGATCAATACTGCTACCTCTCTGGAATCAAAGGAAAAACATCATTTCTTTCTGTTGTGGTTCCATGCTTTTACTATTTGTAAAGGTCACAGAGCAAGAGAAAAACTGAATTGAATTTGAGAATTAATTAAACTTGATACATTACTCACTCTGCAGTAGAAAATGGAACCTGGAAAAAATAAATGAAATGTTACCAAATTGACCGGAAAGCAGAAATGATGGGTTTGCATCTGAAGTGCAAAGTTATTTTAACTGACAGTTATCTGTATAGACTAATCTTTTTCACTGCTGGGAACATATTATTAGAGATCTACATTCCCCTCTGATCTCAGAGGGGTAAGAAGTTTCAGAGGTACAACTCTTGATGAGGTTCAGTTTCCTTTGGAAGAAGGTCCCTAGAAGCTTAAGCATTTACATATGGAGCATTTAATGTATAGATGTGTGTGCACATGTCTGTCTGTCTGTCTGTCTGTCTGTCTCTCTATGGACAGAGCACAGGTAGACGAAAGGTCAAACTTTTTAACAGACTGACAAATCTACTTAGTCATAACACATCCTTGACAGAAAAAGCACACACCTAATGGTCACAAAATGCTGCGACTTAATGGAACCCACACTTAATTCCCCATAGTTGTTGCCTCTCTTAGTCCCTCCTGTCATGCTCAGTAATTCATTCTATGGCACGTTGATATCTCAATTATATCATCCTCCCTATTGGCAGAACAGTGCTGAGAGGTTTGAACTTACTAGTGAATTATGATAGTTAAGGAAGTTAGGCCCTTTCCGCACGCGGTTAATAAGGCGGGCCAATGCGTTTTGCCATGGAGGTCTTCTGCACCTTGGAGTGGACTAAGTTCGGTTTATTTACCTTCGTTCTGCACATAATTCTGACTAAATGTGCCCCCATGTGGTGGTAAAGTGCGCTATTTGAAAACTGGAAGAAATCGGTTTTCCAATTTTCCAGATCGATCCAATTCATACTTTCACAGTAGTGCAGACACATACATTCACGTCAATGCGAATTGGTGGTCAAGGGAAGGCTCATGGGAGGGACCAGGGGGTAGTATGGACTTTCACATGTACACACATATGCAATGACGTACTAAACTATGAAAAAAAAAAGGACCAATCACAGCTGACAGGGCGGGGTGAGGGGAGTAGCGGGAGTGGCCACAGTGGAGGCAGTGTGGATTGATGAACTCGCACTTCTCTGAATCAGAATGGAACATACGTAGTAGCTGTGTGGAAGGAAATGAGGGAAAGTCCGCCTTGTTTCGAGCCCAGAAAATCTGGTAAGAAACAGCACGAACCGATTCACCAGCCTTGTGTGGAAAGGGCCTTAGTCTAATTGTCAGGCCCAGTGAAAACATATCATCCACCATTTCCCTAAAAAAAAAAAAAGGGATATATGGCTAGGACTAGCCTGTGTCAGCACTTCTGACTCTGCTGAGCCACTCTTGTTCAAACTTCAATTCCTACAACTTGAAGGTTTGATATCTAGAGAAATCTCTAGGAGTCCTTTTCACATGTCCAGTAAATGCATGGATCTGTGTGTAATTGGGACTGAGCTCACTGTTTCAAAACCAGAGAGACAAGCAGTGACAGCCACTCTCTGAACTAGTGAGACAGCCAGTGAGACATGCATACAAACATCTAGTGGTGATGTTGTAGTTGTTGTTGTTGCTGCAGCTTCAGCTGCACCTGCAGCTGTATGCCTTCAAGTCATTTCCAATTTATGGAGACCCTGAAGTGAACCTATCAGAGAGTTTCCTGGAGCTGAGAGTGTGTGAGGTGCCCAAAGTCACCCAGTGGGTTTCCATGGCCAAGTTGGGAATGGAACCCTGATCTTCAGGGTTGCACTCCAGTGCTCAAACCACTACGCTATGTTGGCTCCCTTTAGTTAGGTACTGACATATAAATCAGTTTATATCTATAGTGTACATCCTGAGAAATTCAACTTTTTCTTTTCTTTCCTCCTCCTGCTCCTCCTGCTCCTCCTGCTCCTCCTGCTGCTACTCCTCCTCCTCCTCCTCCTCCTCCTCCTCCTCCTCCTCCTCCTGTATGCTAACTTGACTCTTATTTTGGGGGAAAGGCAGGATGTGAATAAAACAAAATAATACACACTCAATTTCAGAGGATGGCAAATAGTAACATAACTCTACATTGAGAGTAGAAATCATGCAATCCAGATCTTGTTGTTGGGCTGCAACTCCCAGCATTCTTCATCACTGTCTATGCTGGCTAGGGTTGCCGTAATTTGCCGTGGAAGAACATTTGGGAAACCACATGATTCCTACGCCTGCTCTAACTACATATCCAAGGACTTGTTTTCTGATTCAACACATCCATTTCTTTAAAAAAAATTTAAAAAAAAAAACAGTTTATTAAAACAACTGTCAAGGAGAAAGAGCCGAACACTTCTGAAAATAGGAGGAAATGCAATGATAAGTTCCTGGGGAAAAGAAAGCGCTGGATGGCTGACCTCCCTGGCAACCTCAGTTGATTACTCCTTTCATCTGTAGTACAGCCAGGAAAAAGAGTGTAATGTGCCAGATTTAGGCACTCTGTGACTTTTGAAGACTTGAAGATTTATAGGCAACCACATTTTTCTAAAAAAGTTGAGCTATTGCTTGTTTGTTGCCTGTGACACATACTCTTTTGAGCCATTGATTTCACTCTAAGCTTTGTGAGAAGGATGGATTGACAATTATATAGAACAGCTATAAGTTTCCTAAGTAGGTTTTTGCACAGAAAGACATGCACAGAAACTAGAAGTAGGGGTTGTTCACCTCCATCCCAGGAATTGTTGAACTGAAATTCCCATCAGTTGTAGCCAGTATAGCCAAAGGGAAAGGGTCACGGGACTTAAAGCCCCAAAGTACTTGGATACTTCCTGTGTTTCTGGCCTAAAGACATTATGGATCATGATCATCATATGCTGGTATCAGAAAAGCATAGGCAAAGATGTTTGACACTATAAGACAGAAATAAAGGTTTAAAAGGCAAAAGGAAGAGTGACTGTGGGCATTACACATTACACAGTTATAGCATTATATTTCCACTTTAACTGGCCCTTTCTGCAGGATGACGCTGTTGTACATCACCCCATCACAATCCTGGCAGCACGTCTGCTGGGATGGGAGCATGTCTCCAGCGCTCCTCTCTGAACCCGACTGGTTGCTGGCAGAAGGGAGCACAAGCAACACACCCCTTTCTTCCACACTGCAGCTGGCCTTCTTCCCATGCTGCAGTGAGGAAGGAAGCATGTGATTGTGCTTCCAGCCCTTCTGCATGGCTGGCTGCAGCAGAAGACTCACAGGGGCCATTGATGGAGTTTTTCTGTCAATGATATACCCTGCAATTGTGCAGGCTGGTGATGTGAGAAGGGCAGGACCACAATGACATCATGCAGATGGGTTGCAGTCCCACTCCTCTCACGTCCCCATGCTGGGAGGATCCTATCTTGCAGAAAGGGCCACTGTTGGGGATACAGTCTGTGGAATTGTAGCATTTTAATTTTGAATTGCGAAAGGGTCCCCCATCCATATGTTATAGTAAGATAGGATTTTGTGAATCTTGGCTTTCTAGGGACACACTGTATCTATTTGATTTATTCCTGTTTGGCTGCAGCCACTGGTGGGCAAACTTAAGAGAATCTGAAATGGTGTCATAGCATCCAAATCTAGGCTTCTGGTTTGCTATGACTGTTGTAAGCCAGGATTGGAAAACTGGGCATGTTTTTTTAAAAACAGTCTTATGGATCCTGGCCCGTTTGTGAACAACAGACAAGAAGCCTAGTTGCAAATTCTGATTTGTTGTTCTCTGGTACTAGCACACGAAGCTAAGCAGGAAAGTAAAGTCTGCATATCCTGACACACTAGACATAACAAACCAGAATGACAGTGAAAATAATCTGAAAATACACCCAAGATCTCAGTTCTGAATACTGTCTTCAATAAATAAGCTGAATTTTGGATGATGGGCCCTTAGATTGTCTTGCAGTATAATTTGGCTGGCCTAGAGATATGTTAAGCTGGCTGCAGACAAAGCGGCAAAAGAAATAATACAAAAATCTCTTCTGCCATTCATATTCCATTTGGATGGTACACAGTTCTGAAAGATAAAAAGAACAAGCTAATGGCTCAATGAGCACTTAAGTTTACCTCACAGGCATACAAAATTATTAGCTACTTGGCTGCTAGAAAAAGAACTGGATTTGCAAAATACTGCACTTGGATGCAGTATCATCACCTATAGGAATGGAAGTTTAGTCAGAAATGTTTGGTAGCTGCTTCAGCTGGCTCTCTTCTTTTCTTGTGTGGCAATAACTGCAGCTAGTTTAATTGCTCAATATTTCATTACTTTAATAAAAGTTATATAAGGGGCAACATCCCTTTTTGTTCTTGATTCTCCTGAAAGCAATTCCCATTGGAATTGTATACCAAAATGGTATATTCATGTAAATATGGCTCCCTTGATTACTTGATCAAGTATTTGCAGGTGGGCAGGGATTTAAGAAAGGAACATTAATATTCTTTGATGACCTGAAATCTTTCTCCCTTGAGTTTCAAACGTTACATCCTTCAGCTAGTGGTGTAGGAAACGAAAGAATAGTTTGGAGCTCTTTGAATTTGGACACAGAGAAATTGTGTGTAGCTGAACTAGAAGTAGCTTGAGGGATTGTGGAAGGGCCATATAGTTGCTTTCAGAATCTCATTTAGGATCTGAATTAGCTGTTTTGCTTCCAGCAGAGCTTGGAGAAGTTACTGTTTTGGACAATGCCCAAAGTCCTCAGGGATTCCATTTTTGGGAAATTGTAATGAGAAAGTAACTGTTCCAAGCACTGCCTATCAGTGGGTTTTACCTCTGTGTCTATTCAGAAACAATCAGTTTCCTCCCCTACCTGCATTCCAAGTGGCTTGTGAGGAAAAGGCAACTTTGCAGTCCCCACTTTGAAAAGGGACCACATCACCAGCGTGCCCCTTGGGAGGGGGCGGGCCAGGTAGTACCTTTAAATTGTGGATCCGCCTTCCCTGCCAGCCTCTTCATTGTTTCAGGTGACCCACCCTACCGCCCTTTTCTGTAGTGTAAGCTTGCCGGTCACTTCAGGGCTGTATAGGAATTCCCCCCCCCCAAAAAAATAATGTTTTTTTCTCACCTACCCTACACTGCAAGAAGGGACTGGGCAATTGGCTTTCAGGGTGGCATCTTAAATAGGAGTTAAATTGGTCTCCTGGCAGGTGAAGGGGGGGCATTAAGGCATCAGGATATATCTTTGGCACAAGGTGGTGTAGGATAGGCCTCTGGAACTCACTCTCCTGGTCGTCAGGCAGGGAGTGAAGCGCAAAGAAGAAGGGCATCTTTGGGGCATGTCCACATATTTTATGCTCTCCTTTCTGGGCTCTGTGGCGGGTGGTGGGTTTCGTAGGGCACGCCGTCCAGAGGAGGTTGCCGAGGTGGCAACTCAGGATCAGGGGTTTGCCCTCGGGACCAGGTATTTTGCTATCATGCACCCCTGTGAGGTCAAGTTTAATGTCATGTCCAAGTCAAGTTCAAGTTCATCTATAAATAGGGAATAAATTGCCCATAGTTCATCCCAAGTCCTGTTGTGTGGTCTCTTCATTTTGAGGGGTGGGCAGCAAAAGATACAAAGATAACCTGGGTTTCTAGTGCTCTTTCTTATCCTTCAGAAACAGCCTATAAAGCCTTTTTGTTTGTGACATCCTCACCTCTTGGAGAAGTAAGGAGCACTGAACAATATGTATATGTATTTTAACAGCAGGGAAAATAAGGACAAGCTTTTCTTTGTTTGCTTAGGTCTTGTTTATTTTCTCACCTTTGCTTTATTTTCAACAAGCATGACTTTCCTCCTGATGCCTCCTAAGGTCTTATTGATGGAGCAAACTGATCTTGCATACCGCGTTAGAAGCTAGAGAAGCAAAAATAAATCCAGGCAATTTAAACAAGTATATTACAAAGCTGCTATTGTAGTGAAACAAGAATGAGGGATAATTTCTCAGTTTAATTCTTTCTTAATGGCTGGTTGGCAAGTATAATCACAGGCTTTTAAGCTTCGGATAGGTATTTCTGCCCACGTAACATCTGGATGAGTTCTAACTCATCTCACTTGAATTACAAAGTAACAACAGAGTCTACCAAGGGATTTGTACAACCGTACTGGGAGTAAAAGTGCTCTCTTTTCAGAGGATCGGGTAGGTGTCAGAAAGAAAACAGAAGCATGCAGCAACCCTTTAACTTTATCCTTTCTGGTGAGAACAAAGAAGGATAATGGCAAGAATCCAATCCATTGGAAAAGCTTTGCTTTTTCAGAGCATCATTTATGAAAAGGTCTCTCTTTCACCCACCCCTCCCACCCATGTAGAACATCACTCTCTGCAAGACACACTAGCACATCATGATTGGAGATTATGTATTCTCATGTGCTTGGATCCAGATGGGTACTATGAGACTGAGTTTGAAGTAATGAGGTACTTTTTGGAGTAATGAAGGCATAACAACATTCCTTTTGCAAATAAATGTAAAGTCTGGTAACATTGTTGCTTTTTGTGTCATAAGTTACACACGTTTTCTCACTAAAAGATTTTCTTGGGGCATTTGAAGGTATTGGAAAAGAACCTGGACATTTTCTTACTGTTATTAATGTGATTTTTTTTTTCTAAAAAGAGAATGAAAAGTTAAGAGCAACAAAAGAAGTAATGGAATGAGTTATAAAAGTTATTTTGCAATGGTAACAGAATTTGTTTTAGTTCCTTTTGGAAGTGGTCTGAACAGACAGCACGAAGAAATACTTTTAAAACAGAGTGAGACTCACATGGTCCTCCAGATATTAGTCAACTGAAGCTCTCATAACTCCCAGCCAACATAGCCAGTGGTGAGAGATGTTGGCAGCTGCAGTCCAACAGCTGGAGGGCAACTTTTCCCCACCCCTATTTTAAAAGACAGTCTTCCAAGCTCTCTTTGGAGCACTTTATGGAATTTTTGGCACTCTTCTCCTTTCAACACCAGATTCCAAATGGTTTTGGAAAGAGACCAAGTATAGTTTGCTGTGAAGTATGGGGAGCTGCTGCTCTACAGACCAAAGGGCCTTCTGGGTGGCTCCCTCAGGCTCTAGAATGCTCTTCTTCAGGAAATTATAATCTACCCTTCCTTGTTGTCCTTCCATCAATGGGCAAATATTTCTTTTCTTTCCTGAGAGGCTTTTGAGAACATTTCTTAAAGAAAGGGCTGTAAATAGAGTCCTATACTATTCTAATGTTACTGTTTTAACTTGCTTTTTATTATTTTTAATTGTGTGCTTTAAGTGGTTTGTAATGTTTAATTTCATTTTAATGTTGACCTTTTCTTTGTTTTAACTATGTTGTATTTGTCTCATTTTGTATTGAGCCTTTAGAAAAGATCAAGGGTAGATAAAGATAATGACGATCTTAAAGACTGCCAAGAGCTTGTAGCTAGCTGTTCAGTTGTTATTGGGGAATTAAAGTTGTTCAGTTGTTACTTGGCTGTTTCTCAGTTGTCACTCAGTGATGCCTTTTCTTATGATAGCCCTTTCACTGTGAGGAAACTGCATTTTCCAGTAATGTCTTGCTACCATTGCTCCATGCCTGTTTTCAGCATTCCTGTTACACGGATGGTAGCATGAGTCTTTTGGTGTATGTGGGTGATTGCTATGACCTCATTAAAAATGACCATACATATAACCCACTTCATACACACAGCAGAGAAAGAGTTCCGTGCATCTTTCCAAATACTTTTTACAATCTTTAAAGCAGTGAATCCTGTAAAAGATGTTTTGTAATCTTTAGAGGACCCTTTCCAAACCATTTTCTTCCAGATGTTTTAGATTTAACATCTGTCACATTCTGCAACCAGTGGTCATGTGAGCTAAAGCCAATAGGAATTGTACTTGAAGTCATTCAGGGTCCATCAGGTTGGGAAAGACCACCTTAAATATTCAGCATTCCTCATTTTACTACGCTACAACAGTGCTAATTTGCCTCTCTCAAATGAGGTGGAATCTCACTTTTTTCATGTGGAGTTCAGTCTAACTGCTCCCTATTGCATGATGTTCTCTGATAGTCACTGCTGCTCCTGACTATACCACACCATGGCCAGTACATTTACTTTAAGGTGAAATGTCCAGAAGTCTTCTCCTCCCTGGATCCTATGTACAGTGGCAACTCCTATCCCATGTATTTTCTGCTGGGACAGAAATTCAGGGAGAGCCAGCATAGTGTAATGGTTTGAGAATTGGACTATGATGCTGGAGACCAGGATGTGATTCTCTGCTTGGCCATGGAAACCTGTTGTGTGACTTTGGTTTCATCATACACTCTCAGCCCTCAGAAAATGCTGTGATAGGTTCACCTTAGGGTCTCCATAAGTTGGGAATGACTTGAAGGCGTACAACAACAGAAATTCAGGCATCATTTTCTTCTCTCTAGCCAGAATCATAAAGTCATAAAGTCCTAGAATCACAGACTTGGAACTGGCCTCATGGAACATCAAGTCCAAACCCCTGCTCAATGCAGGATCTCTAACTGTACAGCTTCTTTTTGAAAATGTTCAGAAAAGGAGACCCCACCAACTGTCTAGGCAATAGGTTCCATTTCCAAATAGCTCTTACTATCAAAAATTTCTTTCTAATGTTCAATCAAAATCTATTCTCCTGAAACTTCAAATCATTAGGCTTAGTCCTACTGTTTGAAGTAGCAGAGAACATAACTGCTCTTTCCTTTCTGTGACAGCTTTTAAGTTATTTAAAGAGTGCAGTTATGTCACCCTTCAATCTTCTCATCACCAAGCCTAACATGCCCAACCTTTTCTCATGTGTTTTGTTCTTCATACTTCTTATCATCTTTGTTGCCCTTCTCTGAACCTTCTCCAACTTGCCTATATCTTCTTTATAATGAGGTGCCCATAACTGAAAACAGTATTCCAGATAAGGCCTGGCTAGCACAGAATATAGGGAGACCATTACTTCTTTTGATATGCTTGTATTAATTTCAGAGCGAAATAAGAAGTCCTCTTGTGGCACCTTTAAGATTAATCACTTTATTTTAGTTCAGTTCATTTTGTTTGTTCTGTTTGTTTTATTTCACAGATCTGTAGTTGTTGTCCACAAAAGCTTATAGTAAAATAAACTGATTAGTCTTAAAGGTTCCACAATTCTACAATAATTCTATGCTTACTGGTAAAAGTGAGAGTGAAAAAAATGTTGGATATCTGGCCGCCCTGGCACATAAAACATTGACATCGGGACATCTACATGTGAAATATTTTCTCAGCTTTCACTAAAACCGCATCAGTTTTGAAGGGGTAGAAAGAGCTTCCTTATACTTTTTTTTTTTTGGGGGGGGAAGAATGCCACACAGTTATTCTCTGCCTCCCACCGTTCCCTGTCACTTCTTTTTCCTTTATTCTCCTCCTTTCCTCTTCTTTTCTACTCATGTTTACCATTTATTGTTACCTTTCCTCTAAAGTGTTTACACTGCAGTATGATGTGCTTTTGTTAAGTCTGTAATTTAATTTTTACAGTTCACTTGAGATCCTAGTGTGATGTTCAAAAACATACATAAACTGACTACTATTTTTTACCCCCTCTTTTTTTATTTGCTTCTTGTTTTGCCTTTAAAAAGTTTAATCAGAGCTAAGAAAAGAAACCAAGTTTGATTTACATGGTCCCCATTAGGGAGGTCTCATTATACTCAAGGGCTGAGTGTTACAGAGATTAATCATACCCATTGTGAAGAAATTTCCTTTGTTCTAGCTTGAAATCTTCCAAACACATACCCATATAAGAGCTTGTTCTTTTACAACCGGAGTCTAACGTGCCATTTTCTTGGGCAAATCAGGAAAAATAAAACTAAAAAGCCTTTCAGAACCCATCATTTCACCTGATTGTTATAAGAAAGGATGTAGCTGAACCCTCCATTTTAAAAAGGTTTGTCATATTTTTCATTTTTTTAAGAAATTGTTTTAAAATACTATCCAGATTTGCTGGAAGTGCAGTTACCACAAACAGCAGAAGGTACTTGTGTGGAGTCTGATGTGTTCAAGAGCAGGCTCAACCTCAGCCACTATCTTATATTCCAGAACTTTCTTGGTTCTTCTCTAAAGCTGTAAAATTGTGGTCACAGACTAGTCTTGGAACTCAATGGCACAAAGTCAGATGGCAAGTGACCAAATATATCACCCAAGCTGTGTCTATACTAGAGCTTAGAAGAGTCAGTTTTTGAACTACAACTCTCAGAATCCCCTAGCTATCAGGACCATGATAATAAATTGACTGGCTCTGTATATGATGCACCTTGACTTAGAGGGAGGATTTGGTGTTGTACTTCAGCCAACAAAATGGGGTGTCTAGGCATCTTGACGCAGAAGACAATGGTGGTGGTGGATCAATGGAACAGACCACAGCTAAACAAGAGATATTGCCGGACCACTACCCTCACTCTGATTGTTTCTCAGAATCACTGAACAGAAAGTCTCATTAACCTCCTTTGAAGAAGGATTTCCTTAAAATACTTCTGTCAAGGTCGATCCAACTTTACTTGAACAGTTTTGTTGCTATTGTGCTCCTTCCAGTAATTTCTGGCATATGGTGACCCTAAAGCAAACCTATTATGGGTTTTTCTTGGCAAAATTTGTTCAGAGGGGCTTTTCCCTTGCCTTCCTCTGAAGCTGGAAGAGTACGGTCACTCCATGGGTTTCCGTGCCTGAGAGGGAATTCAAACCCTGGTCTCTAGAGTCACAGTCCAATACTCAAACCACTATGCCACACTTGAATACTTTTAAAGGAAGATAATTCCATAGCCTTTCTAGCCTGCTTGCTCCATCACCTCAGAACTACTCTTCAGAATGAACCAAGTGATTGGGAAAGAGCTATATCACATGCACCAGTTACAAAATAAGCCCAGCCCAACTTTACCTTTTGCGAATGTGTATTTATACTGACTGTCTCAGCATCACTTAAGGGGCAAACCTTCATGGAAAGTCTGGGAGGTACATTTCCCATTTGCAACTTCCCATGGCTCCTGGGGGCCAAATGCCTCCCACTTTTATGAAATTAATGTAACCATTCATTTCCATTTTGAGAGAAAGCTATTCTGTCCTCTCCCCTGCCATTTTTGAGGCAGAGAATAGCCTTAAAATGGAAAGTTGTGCTCTATGGAGGCTTCTTGCTATGTGCTTCTCTATTTTTGGACTGTGGTATTTTCAGTGATGCAGGATTTGGAGGGGAGGTCTAGGAGAGCTTGGCTGCCACACAATGAGGCCTCAGCAGGCCACACCCACAGGCTATACAATTCCCACTCCTGCTTTAGGAAAAGGTGAATGTTCCGCAAGTTGTGTTTCAGGCTTCAGATCCACTGAATAACTTGAAATGGAATTCCCAGACTTAGCATTGAACTTGGCTGATGATTTGGCTGGACCTATCTAGTTACATCAGTGGAGGCAACTGACCTCTGGAGAATTATGGACTACAGACCCAATCACCCCTAATCGTTAGTCATGCTAGACCGTAGTTTATGTGATTGATTGTTCAGAATATCTGGAGGACCGCAGGCTGCCTCATTCTGTAGTGTGTAGTAGGGAGGAAATGATGATCTTGAAATACCTCAGAAATAGGCAATTTCAGGTGGTGTACCACAGAAAATTTGATTCAGAATGAGTATCCCTACCTACCTGACGTATATGGATTAATTTATAAGGAAAGGTTCTCAGCAAATGTCAGGTCTTGTTTCAGCACCGAGAGCATGACTTGAGGACGTTCTAGTATCCTCTAGCAGTTAGCAGATACTCCACGCTCAAGTAATTGAATAACCTCCCCTTGATAAATGGCTCCTTGTACTGTGGCTCTGATATTTTTGAAGATCTCTTAGCTCCTGCACATCTGGCCCCATCCTTATTGATCTTACTGATCTTTCTTTACCCCAAATTACTATCCTTGACCAAGCTATGTTCTGACTTGTCTGATGCTTGGAAAGAATTCCAGCACACTAAACAAGTGAATCCTTGGGGTTGCATCACAACTAGCATGACTCACTGCTCAGCAGCAACTTCCCTGCTGGGGAGAAATGACCTTGCCTCTTTCGGCTCCGCAGCTCTTGTACAGTGTATGGTATGCTGCATTTTTCCATGTGGAGGAAGTATTTTCTTTAGATGCATTCACACACAACCATCCTACCCCCACCACGAAGGAGGCTTCAATCACAGTGACATGATGCGGCTGTTTCTTGATCAGTTTAATAACAGGCCTAGTTACAATTGCCTGATATTTGGGGTAGTTTTCCTTTCTCACCAAAACCCATCCCCCCTGCCATGTCTGCTTAGGAGTGCAGTTATTTAGAGGTGAAATGAGAACATTGCTATAATACAGCTTAGCATTTAGAAAAACAGTTTAGGCATCCAAAGAAAATGAGAAGGTAGAGTTGCCAAGGGGATGCAAACAGAGCAAATATATGAGTTCTAATGTGAATGATATTTAATGTCTTACTCTTTGCAATGCTAGAAATGTGGTAACTAAAGGGAAATTTCATGGAGGAGGGGGTAGAATTCTTACTGAGAGGGGCAATGTTCTCATTTTGCTCTTCTTATAGTTATACACCATGTCCATCCTGGGTTCATTGTCAGAAAAGCCTTAACCATCTATCAAAGTGAGCTTTTCAATTTTTTTTTTAATGAAAATATAATTTTGTTCATTAAAAAAAAAATTTTTTTTTGATGAAAATATAAGCCTTTGAGGAGTGGGAGTGGAATCTTGCAGCCCTTCATATATTTTGGACTGCAGCACCAAGCATTCCTAACTATGGCTGTTAGAGCTGTTGGGACCTGCAATCCAACTGTATCTGAGCAACAACATGATTCCCCTTCCTTTTTTTTAGAGTAAGCAAGCCACTTTAGATACCATTTTGGGAGAAAAGTAGGGTATAAATTAAATAGATAAATACTAGAGGAAGAAATGCACTAAAACAGCTGGTGATGATATAGTGCAGGGGATGCCAAAAGAAAGAATGATCATAGAATCATAGAACCATAAGGGTCATCCAGTTCAACCACCTGCCACACAGTAAATACAATTAAAGCACTCCAAACAGCCATTCAGCCTCTCTGTAAAAACTTCCAAAGAAGGAGACTCCACCATACTCTGAGGCAGTGAACTTCACTGTCAAACCGATCTTACTGTCAAGAAGTTCTTCCTAAGATTTAGGCGGAGTCTCTTTTCCTATAGCTTGAAGCTATTGCACTGTTTCCTAGTCTCTGGATCAGTGGAAAATAAGTTTGTTCCATCTTCCACCTGACATCCTTTCAAATATTTAAACAAGGTGATCATGTCCCCTCATAATCTTCTCTTCTCCAGGCAAAATATATCCAGCTTCCTAACCTGCTCTTCATAGGGTATGGTTTTTACCATTTTGGTTCCTGTCCACTGGACATTCAGGGGGCTGGACTTGATTACCTTTGTAGTCTCTTCCAACTCTTCCAGTTCTATGATTGTCAACATCCTCCTTGAATTGTGTTGTCCAGAACTAGACAAAGTATTCCAGGTGAGGTCTGACTAAAGCAGAACAGAGTTATATTCTTACTTCCTTTGATCTAGACACTATGCTCCTATTGATGCAGCCTAGAACTGCATTGGCTTTTTTAGTTGCCACTTCACACTGATGGCTCATGTTCATGTTCCCATTCATTTTCAGCTCCTGGACTCCTTTCACATGTACTGTGATCCAGCCAGGTGTCACCATCTGTGTATTTCATTTTTTTCTGCCTGAGTGTGATATGTTGAAATTCATTTTGTTAGTTTTGGTCCAGATCTGTAATCTATCAAGGTCTTGTTGAACTCTGATCCTGTTTGATGAGATACAAGCTACTCCTCCTAATTTGGTGTTATCTTCAAATTTGATAAGCATGCCCTCTATTCCATTATCTAAGTAATTTGTAAAGATGGTGAATAGCACTGGGTCCAAGACAGAACCCTCTAGCACCCCACTCGTCACTTCTTTCCAAGATGAAGAGGAGTCATTGGTGATCACTCTTTGGGTTTGGTCCATCAGTCAACCAGTGACAAATCCACCTGACAGTAGCATTGTCTAGTTCGCATTTTACTAGCTTGTTTGCCTGTAAAATGTGAGCTAGACAATAGCCCTTTCCGCACGCAATTATTAAGGCGGACCAATGCGTCTTGCCATGGAGGTCTTCTGCACCTTAGAGCAGACTAGGTTTGGTTTATTTGTTTTCATTCCGCACATAATTCCAACTAAATGCGCCCCCATGTGGTGGTAAAGCATGCTATTTGAAAACTGGAAGAAATCAGTTTTTCAATCTTCCAGATTGATCTGATTCATACTTTCACAGTGGTGCAGAAACATACATTCGCGCCAATGTAAATTGGTGGTCAGGGGAGGGCTCATGGGAGGGGCCAGGGGGTAGTATGGACTTACACACATATGACATAGGCAATGACATACTAAACCATGCCAAAAGAAAAAGAAAAAGAAAGGGCCAATCACAGCCGACGGGGTGGGGTGAGGGGAGTAGCGGGAGTGGGCACGCTGGAGGCAGTGTGGATTCATGAACTCACACTCCTCCGAATCAAAAGGGAACATACACAATAGCTGTGTGGAGGGAAATGAGGGAAAGTCCGTCTTGTTTTGAGCCCAGAAAATCCAGTAAGAAACAGCACGAACCGATTCACCAGCCCCATGTGGAAAGGGCCAATGAAATCAAGATATGCTACATCCACAGCATTGCCTTCAGCTGTCAGGCCTGAAGTCTAGCTCTGTAACTCTCTCTCTATAACTCTATGTGGCATAGTGCAAAGCAACAATTCTCTGCATTACTGTTAGCGAGCAAAAGTGTTTCAGACAACTGCAGTTGCTTGCTGAAAGACCTGGCTCCATTTTTTCATTTTTTTTTTAAGAAAAACAAATTTAGCAAGTAAAGAAATAGAAAATACAAATAGAAAAATAAATAGTAAATTGTTGTTGATACCATTGTATTGATCAATATTCAGATTGTCTCCAGTTTTCCAACTGCAGGCAAGTGGCCACCTAGTTTCTAGTAGCAAAAATGCGAAAATGACATATGTATGAGATAAAATAGCATTTGCACCAGAAAAAAAAATCAACTGTGCCAAACTGAGTCTGTTAATTGGCAATATAGCACATTCCTTGGAAGACTTGTCTCCAGAACTCAGAGAGCTTTTCTAGAAAGAGGTAGGAGAAGGTAAGCCAGGAAAGGAACATTCAGAGATGAGGGAGATGGGGCAGAGCCCCACAGGGCATCAGGGTTTCTCAGATTGCTCCATGACCCCAGGGTAGAACCTCTGTAGGACAGATTAGACCTATCAGATGGAGGTCCTTCTCACCTGAGTTAAAATAAAAGCAGCTTAAGATAGGTCAGCCCAACATGTGTTGCATGACAGTGATAGTAGTGCTAATAGAACACTCAAAGTTTCTTAGAACAAGTAAAAATGCAATGAAACATAAAATCTGCACAAACATGAAACTGAAGATAATATTAGAAAAGAATGTGGCACCTTAATACCGATCAATTAGTCTCATCTTTGACCTGGTGTTGGGACTGAAATTTTTCATCAATGATCCCTCTGTAAAATCTATTACATGAATATGAAAAGCAATTCAGATAGTGAAAAGTCACAGAAAGTCAACAAAAACAAAATGAAATCAAAGTGTGGAACAATTACAATAATCTTCAGACACACTCTATTTAGGAGCAAAGAAAGCAAAGACTGAAAAGGGTTGGGAGAAACATTAAGAACGCCTGGGCTCATATGACAATCTGAACCTCTTTGCAGCACTAGCCACACTCTATAATATTATCATTTCTTTCTTGTATATATAGGGTGCTAATAGTATTGCTTGGGACTTCTGCATTATTCTGTACAGGTTATTACATTGCATGTTATCTCTTGTTAATACAAGGCATTCATAATTTCCACCCCAAAGATACAATACACTGAATTCTGACAGTATTTCTTTTAGGTTCTTATTAGAGTCTTTTCCCTACCTGATACCCTGTCTGAAGGATAGATCTGTTCGCTGTTGAGAACTAAGTGGAATCTCATTTGGAGAAGCAGCATAACATTTGATGATGGAACAAACAACAACGTCTTGATGGCTACTGTTAGAAATAAAAAGGTAGAATAAATGGGCCCCTTAGTCTGATGGCAGCAGAGGTTAAAAAAAAGAAAAAGTTACTTTATGGGACAAAAACTGCCCAAACCCCACAGCTAGCATGACCAGTGGCCATGCTGGCTGGGAGCTGTAGTCCAGAAATAACTTTTCTAAGATTTGAATACAGTATGCCAATTCTTTCTGTTTATACATATTTCCTGTATAGGGTTATTTGGAGCAACTGTTACCCAAACCAGTGAGCTAGAAATGTTAAAATGAATAACAGTTTGGACTGGACAGAAAGAAATAGTTTCCCAAAATAACTTTGCTCAAGAACTTGTTACACATGACAGAACTTTGACTCATCCACCAATGTCATAGTCTTTATAGAATTCCCTTCCCTTTTCTGTGAGACAGCAAAAAGTCCAAAACTCAGATCTTTACAGAGCCTGACCATGTAAACCTGTCAAAAAAGTTTGTAATACAACTGACTAAAACAACATTTCATTACTTTCCAGGACAGTTTCAATTACTGCCTTGGAATTTGCAATTATTTCCATGCTTTGATCAAGATGGATTATGTTGCAAAAACTCATTCCAATTTGCAATAACATAATTACATCTTGAGTCAGCAAGGATCTCCCAGACACAAAGAGAAAAATCTTTGCCACACAGCTTGAACTTGATCTCTGGGGGAAGGTTTCATGCAGCTTAGAATTTGACCGTGTTTTAAGATGCAGTTGAGAAGAAGCTTTGAGGAGACTTAAATATTAAGCTTAGCAATTCATGCTGAGTGGTTTTAGCCTTTTAAAAAAATAATTTTAATTATTTTTCCTGCTAATTGTTGTTATAGCACACCAAGTCTTGGCTACTATTCCAGGATTGGTGGAAACTTTATGGTTTATATATAAGTATTTTGTATACTTTGAAAAGCAAAAGCCACATGGTTCTCCCTCTTACTCTGTCTTAACTTCCTCTCTTTCCTTTGCCCAGATCATTGTACCTTGATATTTATTTATTAAAAATTATACACCATGCCTTCTTCTCAGAGAGGATTACAGTATGTCAAAAATTCAATACACTAGAAGAGCTTAAAACCTAGCAAAATAGAGAGG
Organism: Ctenosaura bakeri; assembly: GCA_948474755.1. Classification (NCBI taxonomy): domain Eukaryota; kingdom Metazoa; phylum Chordata; class Lepidosauria; order Squamata; family Iguanidae; genus Ctenosaura; species Ctenosaura bakeri. Next base: position 140,307 of record CAOLHI010001960.1, on the reverse strand, counting down.
ATAAAAACATGTTAGCCAGCACTAAAAATAAAAAATAAAAACGAAATCTACAAAGTTTTTTTTTTAATGCCTGCGTCAAAAAGGGTTTTGATCTGGCATGAAGATAAATACAGTGTAAACCACTATGTGAAAGGTCTCTGGAAGGACATTCCAAAGTCAGGAGGCTGCTACAAAAATAAAGCTCTCCCTTTCTTAGATAATTAGTAACCTTTCATAATAAAATACACACAAAGAAGGGCCTCCTCCAAGGATCTTAATATATCAATAGATAAATACTGGTCCTTTAGATATTTGCATCCCAAACTATTTAGGGCTTTAAGCCCAGGAGCTTGTATTGGGCTGGGTAGAAACAGGCAGCCAACAGACCTCCTCGGCACTGATATATCCTGGTTCGATCCAGGCAAGGTAGCTTGTTTCTCCCAAAATTTGTAAACTTGACCCCAAAATGCTTAATCAAGCTTTAAAAACTGAATATTCTGGACGTTCTGGAGTAAGGCATTCAATTACATGGATGCTACAAATCTAAGGCAGCTGTGAAATGGTTTCTAACCTGCCAGTCTAGGGCAAGAATGGGCAAATATCAGCTTCAATTGGAATTGCCAATAGTAAAGAATGCTTGAAGTTGTAGTCAAATAACAGCTGAAGGGCTGCATTTTGCCTGCCTTGTGCCAAGGTCCTACATTGCAGTGGTGGATTATAAAGTTCCATCAGGGATATGTCTTCTATCTTCCCCATATGTCCAACCTACCTTTTTCCTGTCGGGCACCCAGCCCATTCAGTGAAAAAAGGATATCATACCTGTGGACTGCAGAGGACCCCAGGGAGGATGCCTTTTTCTTCCCAGATGAAAAAATAGGAATTTGGCTTGGGGAGGAAATGGTAGTGGATAGAGATGCTGAATTCCTTCATCCACCATAACAAAAGAAATTACATACACAGGGATGTTCCAAACAGAATGCTAGACCAAGTCTATGGCAACTTAAAATCTGAGTTATTTGAAAGATTTCTGTATCACTCCTCAGCAAAACTTCTGGAGTGGCTTTCAAAACTGATTAAGCACCAAAATGAAATGTAATTTATAATACCATGTTTAAAAGCAATAACACTGAAAGATCTTTAAAAAACCTAGAGAAATGAAAAGAACTTTTGACTAAGAACTTATTATTGGTTGCAGTACTGACTGGCAGTATAATGGGATAGATTTTTTCATCATATTCTGAATCACATTCACAGCACCAGAAGACAACTTCTTCCCTGAAACAAAAGCCAGTTTTTGATAATATTGGATTGGTCACCAAAGACAGGTAAATGGTACACAAGGAAATTATGAAATTGTAGGACAGTTGAAGAGAATGAAGGAGATTAATATGGTATTCTTATATCATATTACCTGGAGAATGATCTTATCTGGATTCAGTAAGACTTATGGCTGAGTAGACACATAATGGTTTGTTCTATTACAGTTGGAATTTTAGAGGTGATATGTCCTCAGAAGTAATCTAATCCAATTTACTTTTCAGTGTGGGAATCCTGCAACCATAGGCAGTGTATGGCCTCAGCAGGGAGATGGGTTGCCTCACCCCAAAATTTTGGGTTGAGTTTCCCCCTGTTTAATCACAAGCACCTCCCTTGCAGCTGCTGACTCCCTGGATAACCATCCAGCCTCTATTTAAATCTTTCTCCTAAAGGAAATGCTATTCCAAGGCCATCTATTCCTCTGTCAAACTCTTGTGATGATAATAGGTCTCGAACTCAAGCCCTATGAGGGAGCTGGGTAAGTTTGGTCTGCAGAAGCAGAGATATGATAGGCCTCTTTAAATATCTGAAGAGCTGTCATGTGAAATGTAAAGTCAAAGACTTTCACGACCGGAATCCATAGGTTGTTGTGGGTTTTCCGGGCTTTGAGGTCGTGTTCTATTAGTATTTTTTCCTGACGTTTCACCAGCATCTGTGGTTGGCATCTTCAGAGAATCTCTTCAAAGGATCCTCTGAAGATGCCAGCCACAGATGCAGGTGAAATGTCAGTAGAAAAAACTAATAGAACATGGCCTCAAAGCCTGGAAAACCCACAACAACCTTTGGTCCTTTTTTGCACACAGTTTCTTTTGCGAGAGGGCCCCTTGAGTGTCGCATAAGCGGACATGCACCTTTTTATTTTCAGCTTAAAGCCAAAAATGGTGCGCAGTCGCGCAATGCTCCCGGGGCCCGCACGCACTTACCTGCTATGAGGTGCGTCGGGAGCTGGGCCGGTCGTGCTTCCTGCTGCAGCGCTGGCCTACAATTCCCAGGTTGCGCTGTGGTTGGAAGGGGCGGGGCGCTCGCGCGATGCTCGAGTAACCAGGAAGCGCTGCAGAACTCAAGAAGCAGGGAAGCAGCAGCATTCCTGCTGAGGCTTTTCGCACGAGACACCCACCCCCAAGCCACACAAACAGGTAACGTGTGAAAAGGGCCTATGTCATGTGAAAGATCGGGCAAACTTGTTTCGTCCTTAGAAAAAGACTCATACCATTGGATTCAAAATGCAAAAAAGGAGATTCCAACTAAACATTAGGAAGAATTTCTTGCCCATGAGAACATTTAACAGTGGAATAGATTACTTCTTGACATGGTAGAATCTCTTTTGGAGGAAGTTTTTAAACAGAGGTTGGATGACCGCTTGATAGGGATGCTTTAGCTGTGGATTCCTGCAGTGGAAGGAGTGTTGATTAGATTATCTTTTGGGTCCCTTCCAATTCTATGACTAGGAAGATTCTGCTAGAGAAAATCAAATTCCTTGGATTTCACCCATTAATTTTAGTCCTGCTTGCTGGAGTAACAGAGGATGAGCTCCTCCAACTGCTGCATTACAACCCTTCCAATATGTGAAAACAAGAACCTCATTTGCTCTTCTCTTTTCTCCAGGCTAACATTCCCCAGTTCTTTCAACCATTTCTCATAGAGCTCAGTTTCTACATTTCTCATCTTTCACCATCCTGGTTGTCCTCCCCTCTGGCTGATCAGCAACCTGCCTGTGGCATTTAACAAATCCAAGGAAGCAGTGTAGTACTTCCATGGAACAGTATGTTTAAAATGTGTTTAAAATATGTGAGATAACAGGTTGTGTATATACATTACTCCTTTTAGTCAAGTCAAAAAGTCTTTACCCATTATTGCTTTTAGCAGAAAATTATACAGATGTATTTTCTCAAGACAGAATTTCTCTTGAAGGGAAATCTAATGTTACCAGCACTCTAATCATAACATGTTGTTACTGGGAAAAAACAATGCATCATCTAGCTAGTGCCTCTATTGTTGCTGTTTTTGCTATGCTAAGTATAGTTATGTAAGCACAATTCATGCCCAGTGCCTGTGGTAGGACGGAAGATATAAGTGATTTTACACTGCATCATGTCTGACCTGTAAATAAACAAGAAAGAAAGAAAACTGGCAAACAGTAGCATGAAGTGAGAAGCTGCACAAGTCTGGGTAGAACCAGCCGATCACAACTTAACAGAATATTGCGAAAGGGGGCCTATAGAAGAAAGAGTTTTAACATAGAGGTTGGTCTTCTATAGAGAGATAGGGCCAGGATGAAATTGGGGTAGGGAGTGAAGGCTAGTTGGGAAGAGAGAAATGGATAAGATCTGAGTAGCATTTGGGGAACCAGGGAAATGGAAAGAGTTCAGGGAGTTCATGTTTAACCTAATTTATATATAATAATTCTCTACTGCTTTTATTTTCTATAACTTTGTCTGATTGTTTTCATTTCAGAACTGAAAAGGAGATTTGGTCATGCTTTACCATACAGAACCCTCTGATCAGCACTGTCCCTTGTCCATAGTAGGGATCAGCTTGAGGCCTGAGTGTCCAGGGAAAGATTCTAAGGGCAATGTGAGTGATAGGAGACCAAGTGTTGGAACTGCAGGACCAACCTGGATAAGGGATCCATTACAACCAGCAGCATTTCCCCTCTCACTGATAGTGGAGTCTGGTTATTGAGATGTCAGTGGGGTGGTGAATTCACTCTGGGTTTTAGAAGCAGATCTTTAAAGGAGCTGTCCAAGGTGCTGAAACTTACCCCAAATAGTTTCAGCACTTTGGACAGTGCCAATCTGATTGTGGACGTATGGATACTTGACAAGATGATGTGAATGCATTTATATTCTTGGAAATGTACAGTGGTCAGTAGGAGGCAGTTTAAGTGGGTGTTGGACTGCATCTAGTGGCTTATATTCAATACCACAATTACAGATTCCTATCCTATGTATCCATAACTACTCTGTACTCACTAATTCTACATAGCCACAGCCCACCTAAACAATTAGCAGCTGCAGCCACTTTAAAAGCCAGCCACTGGATTGGTGAAGGAGGTCCATTCAGCTGGTGATCAGAATGCAGAGAGGATGATATTTCCCCTTCTTATCAGTGAACAAGCCTGGTAACACCAGAAGCAAAATACTTCTTGCAATTCTCAGTTGCTACAAGCTTGCTCACTTATGGGAAGGAGGTGGAAACATCATCTTTCTTGCACCCCAGTCATCAGCTGGATGGACTTCCTTTGCTCAGTCCAGCACCTGGCTTTACAGGTGGACAGTGTGTGTGTGTGTGTTGCTGGGAAATGTCATTTCACAGTTTCACAGTGACAGGGTTTTGTTTTTTTTCCAGGTTGGATCATCATCATTATAATTATCATTATTCTGATATTGCAAGGGAAATCTGCAGGCAGAAGATTACTTATGCACTGCATCACTATGAACCCAGATATTTATTTGAAGTGGCTGGATTTGCTATAGATGAGAATGCACACTCCCTTCCAGAACTATTATTCACTGTTTGAAACTAGTTGTGGACAATAAACGTCTTTCTCACATTTACCAGTGATTGCTAGTGGCTTTCATGTTATGCAGGTCAGTTTTAGATTGAATTTTAAAGGCTCTATACATAATGTTAAATCTGTTTAAGGAATAGGGTTCAACAGCTTGGTTAGTTCTTTTAAAGTTGGAACTAAAATCCAAAGAAGATTCACCACTACACTGCAATGGAAACCATCAGCCACTACTAATTTCTATCCAGATGTAAATCCTATTGAGCTTAATGGAATTTGCCTCTACCTAAGTGCATATAGAATTGAACCCCAGAATGGCCTCGTGCCCCTCCCCCCCTTATCCAGTCAGTCCAATGAAGAGCATATTTCCCATGGCATTCATTGGGATGTGTGCCCTAGGAAAAAAAAGAGTTTAGGACTGCAACCAATGAAAGTGAACATGATATAGACATATGAAGTCAATGGATCCTGCCTCTGGAAAAGTGGGAAAGGAGTGAGGCACAGTAAAGAGCAGGAAAGAAAAAGCAGAGGAGATGCTGAAGAGGCAAAATGGCTGGAAAGTAAGACTGTTTGAATATGGTAAAGGCCAGGGGCAATGTTTGCACATGAGATTTATCTTGGGAGACTGAGATAAATTTTAAATGTAATCTCAAAGATAATTGTCATTTTTAAAAAATCCAAATTATTTGTTTGATTAGCAGAGGGTGAAAGCTGCAGCTGGCAGATCTAGGTGGTGTGACTTTCCATCATTTCTGTGATTGAGTAAGTGCAAGAATCTGTAACATTCAAGTAAATATGCTCTTTGCTTAGTGATAGGTACCTAGTGACCTGAAATTTTATGCTATAACCATGGTAACAGAATAGGTGATGGAGGGAAATTACTGCTATTATCACAAAGATCAGGTCAAAATAAATAGAAATTACCAATTATTCTCTTTCTGATGAAAGAGAGAAGCCTACTATTAACTCCTTTAATTGGTCACTTAGAGATTTCATGTCTAATAGCCATCTAAGTCCTCACAATGCAAATAGGACTGATTTTCACTGGCAATCTCTTAATAACTTGATTGAAGGAGCAAACTGAATACCTATAATACCTATAAAACAGACAATTCCAGTGCATAATATTCTTCAACCAGATGTGTTCCATCATCCTCAGCTGATAGTTCAATTGGGTATGCTGTCCAGGGATGATAGGAATTGTGGTCCAGTTCATCTGGAAGAATGCAACTGAAAATTGGGAAAAGATGCAGTATAAGATCCATGGTAGACAATTGAAAGACAATTCCCCATTCCTGTGCAGCTTAAGGTCAGCCTGTCACAGTCAGCTGTCAGGATAATACAGGTAATATTGACTGGTAAATGTAAGAGAGGCAGCATGATGTAGTTTTTGAGCATTTGAGTGTGTCACACACTCTCAGCACCAGAAAACTTCATGGTAGGCTCATCTTAGGGTCGCCATAAGCTAGAAACAACTTGAAGGCATACAACAACAACAACAACAAATGTAATTTCTACTCATGGCAAAGAAACCACATTTACAGATACAGTAACTGTCTGTGCCTGGGGAGAGTTTATCTCAGAAGAAGGTAGAAGCTTCTCATCTAACAGCTTTCATATGTATTTTGAGTCATTTCAGGTATTCTAGGTACATTCTTAGGGTAACTTCTGGATCTTGCCATGTTCCTGTAGGCAGGAGAAAGTGAGTGGTGTGCAAGTTATGCCTTATCTGAAATAAACTGGATCTGGCCATTATCATACATGCCATGGTGGTCCTATCGAGATTGAATTACTGTAACATGCTCTGTAATGAGGCTGTCACTGAAAAGTCTTCAGCTGGTATAAATTTTACTGGTCATATCATCCTAGCTTTTTCCTTCCAGGCTTCCAATTCTTCACCATGTGCAGTTTAGAGTGCTGGTTCTTACACTGCTGCTGCTGTTGTTGTTGTTTGTTGTCAGGTCAATGTCAATTTCGGGTAAACCTATGAACAAGATCCAAGATCCCCAAGATCCATGGGCATCAAGAGCTTGAAAACCTGGGGCCCTGGCTTACTTGAATGAATTAATCCACCTATGTTATCTCCCTCTTTTATTACTGTTTTCCACTTTTGCAAATATAATCTCTTCCAATGGGTCATGTCACCACATAATATGTTGAGAGCCTTAGTTTAGTCATTTTGGCTTCTAGGGAGAGCTGAGTCTAGATTTGCTCCTGGGTTGTCTTTATGGCAGTCCATGGCATTCACAGAACTCTTCTCCGGTGCCACATTACAAATGAGTTGATTTTCTTCCTTTCAGTTTTCTTCATTGTCCTGCTTTCAAAACCACACATAGAAACTGGAAATACTATGACCTGGATGAATCTGACTTTAGTATTTGTTACTACACTTGAGGATCTTACTGAGTTCCTTGACAGCTACCTTTCCAAGTTTTCCTCTGATTTCATGACTACCATCTCTGTTTTGGCTAATGAGTGAGTTGAAGTATTTCTGTTGTTGTAGTACACCTTCAAGTCCTTTCCAGCTTGTGGCAACCTTAAGGCAACCCTGTTGTGGAGTTTTCTGAAGCTGAGAGCGTGTGGCATGCCCATGGTTGCCCAGTGGTTTCCATGGCTGAGCAAGGAATCAAACTCTAGTCTCCAGGGTATTAGTCCAACACTCAAACCACTACACAATACTGTCTGTTTGAGTTGGGGTATAGAAAATCTTAAACTACTTCAGTATCTTCATTACCTGTTTAAATGTTAGGTAAACCATCTGGTCATTATTTTTGTCTTTTTAAAAATTAAGTATGGGCAAAGTGTGACCCATGGGTTGCACACATCCTCAAGGTCATTTTTTGCACCTCCCAGATCTCTCTTGGATCCTCCTGATATTCTCTTCCCAATAATGGTTCTCTATGTGTGTGGGGGTATGTAAAATAAGATCAATTTCTGCTCTTTGAAACTTTAAGGAGCAGTGAGTTTGCATTAAATGAAACTGGTTGGGCTTAAGTGGATGGTGGTGTGACCTGTGAGAAAGAGACACTGGCACTCCAGAACATGCTCTAAATGGTTTGCAGCCAGAATATTTGAAGGACTACCTTCTCCTATATCAGCGGTTCTCAACCTATGGGTTGCGACCCCTTTGGGAGTCATAAGACCCTTTCACAGGGGTCACCTAAGACCATCAGAAAATATGTATTTCTGATGGTCTTAGGCTCCATTCCCTCCTCGGCGGTGGTGAGCAAGCGTGAGCCACGCGTTCGCGTCCTCCTGTCCCCTTTTGCACACCACCACTCCTGGGCCTTTTCCACATGTTACCTTATCATGGAGGTGGGGGGTGCTGTTTGCGCAAGCAGTAGGCTGCACTGGGGGAGGAAGGGGCAGTGCGGTCGCGCAACCAGAAAGCCAGCTGCGGGATGAAGGAGCAGCGAAGAGAGCGCCTGGCGCAAGACCCTGCTTGCACGAATGGCACCCCCCCACCTCTGCGATAAGGTAACCTGCAGAAAAGGCCCAGGAATGGTGGTGTGCAAGTGTGAATCACGCGCTTGCGTCCTCCTGCCCCCTGTTCAGAAGGGACTGAAATCGCTCCCCTTCTCTGCTACCGGGAGAACCTCCCATCTGATGGGCCAGCTTGGGGGGGTGGCAGCAGCACGGGGGGCAGGCCCCCTCCTTCCTACAGCCCCTGCCCCACTTGCCACAGAGGGGGGCGCTGTGGAAGGGCCGGGGGGCGCAAGGCGGCGCTTTTCCGGGGTTCCTGGCTGGCAAGGTGGCCTTTGCTGGGGGGAGGCATTGTAAATAATAAATAAATAATTTTATGGTTGGGGGTCACCACAACATGAGGAACTGTATTAAAGTGTTGCGGCATTAGGAAGGTTGAGAACCACTGTCTTATATGCAGTGACAGAGCTTGGAGTGTGTGAAAGGGGGGCAGGGTGGTGCGGCTATGGCATGGGGGCATGATCAGGGTGCATGGGGGTGTGGCTAGGGAACGCGGGGGCATGGCTACGGGCTAGGATGCCCCTGAAACATTGCTGCCCGGGGTGAACTGTCCTCCGCCTCCGATCCCTGCGCAACTGTCTATATGATTCTGTCTCTCCATTGTGTTCACTATCAGAGGCCCTGCAATGTTTGGCACCACTTTTAGACTCATGAAGAATTGGAACACAAGACAGAGCCTCCCCTGTTGGGACAAAAAGACTGTGAGGATTTCTCCACTTTAAAATTTGTGCAAAATGTTGACACTTAAAAAATTTTTTAGCATTTAATTTAGATGAAAAATTTGTCCACTTTTCTTTAATGTGCTCCAATTATTTTATTCTGCTCATAGCTTTACTGTAATTGATTTTAGTAATTCAGGTTTTATATGCATTTGACTTGTTACAAATCACCTTTAATTTCTTTTGCAAAGAAAAGCAGAATTTTCTAAATACAAACATGAATAAATGCGTGAATTGTCTTACTCCTGTCAGGTTGTTTCCCTGTGTGAATTAAATTGCTTAGTTAATTTACAGTGCAGTTCTACATATGTTTACTCAAGAAGTAAATCTCACCAAGTTCAAGTGGGCTTACTCCCAAGTAAGTAAGAAGATTTCAAGCATTATTTCATGTCAGTAGTGATTTCTCCCCCAGAAGAAGAAATGAGAGGAAAAGATTCAACACTGTTTATCTTTTCCTCTCATTCCTTTCATATCTTTGCAACTTTAAAGTATAATTCTCTGTTTTCATTCTGTGCTTTATTTGGAGAGTTTGCAAAATCAAATGTGCAATTCTATATTTAAACACAAGATTTTCCTGTTCAGGGAGTGTTTCTCCCAAATGGACCCCTAAATTACATCTTCTGTCTCCTGCTGTGTAATTCTGCAGTTCTTTCTGTCAGAGGCCTTGGAATTTGCTGTGTTTAAAGCATAAAGGTCTGATTGCTGTTATCCAGCCAGAAAGAGAAGTAGCAAATATATATTTATTGCTAACTGAAAACAAGTGGCTTGTGAAACCTTTGACATTCCTTCTTGCTTTTCTTGAGGACAATGAAGGAGACACACAGTACACAAACATGATGGTCTGAGTAATACCACAAGCACTAATTTTAACTTTGGTTATATGTTTAAGAATGCCATAACAAAAGGCTCCCTTGTATTCTGAAGGGGGAAAAGAGTGCCCTAAATATAGTAGTCACAACTAATGGAAGCTGTCTGTGTATTTAGTGGAAAAGCTATTTGTAATAAATATGTTGGGGAGACTACATAGGAGCCAGCAAGTACACAGCAATGTCCATGCAATGATTCCACATCTGGTGTGTAATTATGGTTACATAATTATTTTTGATATAATTTTTTCTCTGTGGGAACTGTAGCAGTCTTAGAGTTCAAGCACGCTGTAGTTTTTTGCTTGAAACAAAGCTTTGAGGAGGGGTTTGAGCAAGGGAACAGAATAAAACACAACCAAAACACAATGAAACACTGTCAGTTACAAGATCACTTTCTCCAGTATCACAAAGGATTTATGTTTCATTGTAAAAGGTCTGCTTGCGGCAGTGAGTCTTTTACTCCAAGTCTCAAGTCCAGTCTCAAGTCATTGCAAGATACTTTCAAGTCAAGTCTCAAGTCTGGGAGCCAACTTTATACCCCAATGTGTATACCAGAATTTCTGGACAGAGTCAAATAATGTCAGTTTTAACAATTTAAGCAGAGTTGGTCCTCCACATTTGTGATTTTGCCATTTATAGCTTCCGAAATGGGGAATAAGATCCTTCTTATTTCCCATTTGCAAAGCTCAGCCTTTTTCAGAAGTGGGGAATGGTATCCTTCTTACTCCTCATTACTGCAGCTCCAAAATCTTTAGAAGGAAGGATCCTTCCTCCTCAAACCCATTGCCTAACACATTTTCTGTTCCCTTCTGAGATACCCACCCTGCACTATGGCCACAAGTCTTGCCTTCTGCTCTTAGGAAAAGTTTTCGAAAGCTTCCCCTGTATGTAATAGGGACAGGCTGCTGAGCAGACCTTGACACCACCTCAAGCCCATTGCCTAACCCATGTGCTGTCCCCTCTGAGAAATGTGTCCACAATTTAGGCTTGAGATATAGGCCCCGCATTTGCCATGTGAAAGGGCCCCTGGAGCGTTGCGCGATTATGAGGAGCGGTTCATGCAATGCACTCGTAATTGCGCCATGCTCCAGGGGCTGGCAGGTGCCAATCATGCACTATTTTATTTTTGGCTTTGAGCTGAAAATGGTGCGCAATCATGCATCACTCTGGGGCCCCGTGCACATTTACCATGCGTGCGGAGCTCTGGAGCTGCAGCGCTTGCGTATCCTGCCCCAGCAAATCCTGCAAATCCTGCCCCAGCAAATACCCTGTCCCACCCTGGAAAATCCCAGGGTGCGCTGTGGAAGGAAGAGGATGGGCTATCATGCTACCTGCTTGCTAGCAGGCAGCAGCTGTGGAGCTGAAGCAACAGGGATGCGAGAACCTCTCGCAAGAGGCTGCTTGCACAATCTCCGCACCCCAGCTCTGCAAAAATGTAAGCTGCAGAAAAGGCCATACTGTTATGTGACCAGTAAGTTGTAAGGTTTCTGAATGAATGTATTATATTACTGAACCAAGGGCAGCAAGTCAGTCATTAAAAATATGCAAGTCTCAAGTCAAGTCGAATCAGTGTGTAATTTTTGTCGAGTCAAGTCTGAGTCGAGTCACTGAAGTGATTTAAGTCTGACTTAAGTCTGAGTCAATCGACTCAAGTCTGCATCACTGGCTTGTGGTATTCCAGAGTAGCGTGGCTGACTGGGTTACAGCATGTGGCAGGGCCTTAACATACTGCATAAGAAATTCCCTTCTGTTAGAGATCTGGTTTTCTGCTTCTCTTGTCTTTTGGACCTCAGTTTATTTTTACAGTGGTAATTTGCACAAGCTTTTGGAGAGCAGGCAACTGTTTTATTTGGCTTTTTACTGATTGATTGCATTGTTTTTAATGTAATTGACCAATCATTTGCAATGTATAGATTTAGCTAGCTATGTAAGTTTGTGATCCCTGTTGTTGTTGTTGTGTGCCTTCAAATTGTTTCCAACTTATGACAACGCTAACGTGAATCTACTACAGGGGTTTCCTGGCAACATTTGTTTAGAAGGGAGTTGCCTTTGCCCTCCCTGAGAGAATGTGGCTTGCCTACGGTCATTTCCATGGGTTTCCATGGCTGAGCAGGGATTCAAATCCTGGTCTCTAGAGTCATGGTTCAGCATCCAAACTACTAAACCATTCTGGCTCTCTAATTTGTGTTTATAGATTTTTTTTATTTGAGGTTTTAACTATATTTTTAAATGTACATTGCTAACTGCCCAAGCTGCCTATGTGGAAGGGTGAGATATAAACCAAATCAATAAAAAGATACAGAATCCTCCTTCTCACTCCCTCTGTCTCAGCTAGCTATCTTCATCATTAAAGGAATACGTTAGGAAGATTTTATTTGGGTGCAAGGGAAATATTGGGGTTCCTGCTACTGGGCTGGTTTTGTAAGCTGATCTCTCACATTGCTAGATGTGTTTTGCAAGCTGATCTCTCACATTGCTAGATTTTGTGCTCGGAGACTTTGTAGCAGTATGTGCGTTTGTGTGAGATGGAATGGGTGTTATTTGGCATTGGTGTGGCTGGAATGTTGAAGGTGGGATTACCAGTACCGAGAGCGTAACTTTCTGGAGAAATTGAAACCAGTAACAGACTGTGGAATTATAAGTCTTCACCACTGCTTTGGCTAACTTCCTACTGTTACTGCCATTTTCTAGCCCAGACTTGTGGGATGTCAGATATCATTTTGATATCGATAATTTGGCTTTCTTCTACCATCCCTCTCCACATGTCTGCAAGGTCCACCGGACAAGCCTGCAGTCAGGCTTGGCCCCTAATTGCTGCAATATTCCAAACAACACAGGCAAGCCAGAAATAGCCATCTCGCCGCTTTAGGAGACCTCAAAGGCAAGTACTCTATTATGTATGCACGATACTTACAAAAAACTCCCTGCCCCGAGCAGGCAACTTGACAAGCTGAACACTCAACTGACAAGCATTGCGCATCTGCATACTGGCTATTCTATTGTCAATTCGGACCTAACTAAATTCTAAATTCTGACCTTTCGGAGGCTTTGTCTCCAGCCCTAAACTCATTGTTTTCCCCAAGTACGAACTAGCCTGTGGTCACATTTCTCCCTATAAAACCCTCTGGTTTTGTGAGCTTCTTCGGATCACTCCGAACTTTCATCCCGCCTTGCTGCCACTATGTCTGGCGAGCCTTCCCCTCAGTCCCACGTACTGAGACTATGCACCTATGAACTTCCGCAGTGATCTACCCGGGCTTCAGGAAAGGTGTAGTATCACCCAAATCAACAATCCCCTTGAAAATTCCTCTGTCTCACTCCTACCTTTATTTTCCATAGTTATCTGTGTGAGTGTGCTGCATACACGGTTTGATTGTATTTTAATAAAGATCCCATTTATTATTTCAATCCTGTTTGCTCCTTGACTTGGCCTGACCCCGTAGACACTGGGTAAAAGATTCCGCTGCGTTGCCCTGCCTCTCGCAGCACTAACTTGTGCTCTTGCTAATTTCCCCACCTTTTGATATTTTGAGAGCGCATTTTGGTGTCCCTCACGGGACCCCCAGTAAACAGGGTAACACTACCAATTGCCAGGTCATTGGTTAGCTCTGTCAGCTGCATTTGTGTCTGGAAAGCAGTGCCGATTCTCCGTGTGTGGTCTGTCATGGACTGACTGCATTGCTGTGGGTTGTGGGCAGCTTCTCAGTGGTTGCTTTTGACTCATTCCTAGCAGTGTAATTTCTAAGGATGATGTAAATGTTATATGTGTCTTTCCCCAGCTCGCCTTGTTTTCCTATCCATTATAATATGGCCCTCACATCCAGGACCAAAGAGGACTGGATGCTATGGGTTTTCTGTTAGGGCAATAGACTTTGCCCGAGCCTGATCTCAACATGTACAATTGTTTTGCCTAGATTTGTGGGAACTTATTGATACATGGCACTGGCTGCTGTAAGGAGTTTGGTTGGGAATAGATCTTTCAGTTGTGGAGGAAAAATAACAAATGTTTTATAAAACCTGGAACAGCGTCTAAGAATTCTGGCTCATATTCTGATGGGTCTACAGTTCAGTCCTCCTCTGTGAAATCAATCATATCATGCCTTTGGAAAGGTTTTGAGATAGGATTTTGAGTCTGAAAATGCAAAATTCAAAAATGTGGGAGCATGGCAGAATGGGCAGCCAAGAAGAACAGAAGTGTTAGCAAGTCATTCAATATAAATATCATGTAATTTTCGCAAACAACAAAACAGTGGAGCCCCTTGATAGAACTGCTTATTTTGGAAGATGAGGTCAACATGTAATCCAGAAATTAATGGTGCTTTTCAGAGTATTTTTTTAACAATGAAAACAATTGCATTTAATCATGTATAATTTGGCAGGTGTTTGGACCGTGTCATTGCCTAACTCAGTAGAGCATTGTAAGGTATGTTGACCATGCAAGCTGTCACATATACATAAAGCACAATTGTGTATTGCAAGAATGACTTTAGAGCAGCTTACTTCTAAATCAAAATAGCACTCAGAAGGGACTAAAGAAAACGTTACATTCTAAAATAGTAACTAAAGAAAACATTACATTCTAAAGTAGTGAGGACAAAATCACAAGCACTGCAAGGAAAGTCATGAGCTAGAAAAATTATTTCTAGAACTAGGTCTTTGGTTCTGCACAGTCATAATAACTGAGCCAAATGATATTTCTTGGCCTGATGATCCTGTCACATGTGTAGCCAAAGACTTCCTCTCTTCTTGAATTGTGGGGTGTGGACCCACCTCGACAAAACAATGAAAAGTGTTTTCAAGTTGTAAAATGGGTTCAGAAATATAGAGGTAAAATAGTACAGGCATACTTTACTTAAAACTTCTGACGGATGATTATTTTTACAAAGTCTTTTTATTCCCACCCACCACTGCCTTATCTTCCTTGTATTCTGTTTAGCTTGATTTTTTTTTCAGAAGTAGAATCAGCATTACAAATTTGGTGACAAAGGGCTAAAGAAACAGACTTTTGATGCTGGGCTCCAGCAGCATGTCTGTAGTGAGCGATGCAATAAAACCAGCTTAGAAAGAATGGGATTCTATTTGAAAGAATTCCTATTGTAGCTGAGTGCCTGCCTACAACAGGCAAGGTAAATAGCAGCTGGTTTCAGAATCCCATAATGAACATGCACGAACAGCAAAACAGAAAAGAGAAAGAAAACTGGAAATCAGATGTTTCCTTCTCCTTCATCAGCTTAACCAACACGTTAAAAAAGCATAAATTGATATGTTTGGTCACTAAAGTGGAAATCATGGGAAAGTGGAGGCCGGTGAAAGAAAAAGTCACCCTTGTTGCATTTTGGAAGAAGCCTTCACGTGGTTTTTAGAAAGTTCAAAATGCTTTTGTCTACTTACGTAAAGCTTCACTGACTGTTTCATTTCACACATGCATATTGTTAGCTTTGAATAAAAGGTTTACTGAAACCTTCTGAACTTCACTTCTTTTTTGTGGTGTAGGAACCTATCCTTATTCTTATGCCCAGGAAAATATCTACTCTGTTAAGTAAGGTGTACCTGTAAAGGTTTCTTGAAGTCAATCCTCTTAAAGATAAAATGCAACAAAAGGCAAGTTTTTTTTTTTTCATCTGATTCAGACTGAAGAGGCTTGAAGACTGTTTTTAAATATGTGCAGCCAGACACAAAATGTGCAGTTCCAGAAAAAAGTATGTAGCTCAAAAAACCAAGTGTGTAGTTCAAAAATAAAAACCAGGGAAAAGCTGTATTGTCTTAGCTGATACAAAACATTCTCTCTCTCTTTTTTTAAAAAATATTTCTATTACATAACATAAAACTACACATAAGGGAATTCAAAAAACTTCCCTAAAAACTAAACTAGCTAAGCTACAAAAAGACAAAGACAATACCAAATAAACCTAAGAAAAAAGAGGGATAAAAGGACATACACATGACTTTCAGCACCCCAGTTGATAGTTATACAGTAAATTAGTAAATATACTTCTTCAAGGTTAAAGTAATTATATATGGTTTTGTTAAAGTTAATTCAAACTACTAGAATTCAATCCCAAAACTGAAAATCTACCCCAACAATTTCTCAAATACCTCATCACCACAACCCAATCTTCCTTAATTTACTCAGTAAAACTCTGTCAATGACCCCCAATTGTGCAAGCCTTCTGTCATAGCCAGCCATGCAGAAGGGCTGGAAACGTGATCATGCACTTCCTTCCCTGCTGTGGCATGGGAAGATGATTGGTTGCAGTGTGGAAGAAAGGAGCGTGTCCTTCACAGTACCTTCTGCAGGCAGCCAGTCAGGTGCAGAGGGGGGAGTGTTGGGGACATGCTCCCATCCCAGCAGAGGCGCTGCTAGCATGACGCCCAGATGATGACAGAGCAAGGTAAGGTGCTGAAAGGGCCTTACTCTCTATAGAATTTTGGTTCATAGTTCACAGATGAAAGAAATCATTCTGGAACCTTATAAACCTTTTATTTGCAAGTAATACAAAGGTTGATGCTAAAGGTAGTTTGTTGTTAGAAAATATCCAATACAAACAACATTGTTAGCTTACATCAGACATTTTTATTTGTAGGTATATCCAAAGCAAAGGAGCCAGCCTACTCTGCAATGAAAATAGCCACTATGGAACTAAAGAGTTGAAGAAATAACAAAACAACAAGAGATACATGAGGACAAATAATTAAGTTTAAAGATCAGGGTAGTTTTTATCCAGATTATGAATGTCAACAAGAAGTCAGCTACATAATTGACATCAGGTGGGAAATATGAACTGTTAGGTCTCCTGAAATCCTTATTTGTTCTTGATAGAATCATGCTCTCTGTCTCCTCTTGTTGGAAAAGTCAAAAGTCAGCCAAGTCCTATAATGGTACTGGGAATCATGTGGGCCTCCAATTATTGCTGGTCTGTGCTAGTTAGGACTGTTGGGACTTACAGTCCAAAACCATTTGGAGAAATGCATGATTGTTATCCCTGCCCTAAAATATGCATGAATATACATATACATACATACACATGGTTTTTTCCCTTCCTTCCTTGCACAGTACTGTGATCAACAGAGTACTTCAGTCAAGCAATCATGGTAGACACAATGAAACCTCCATGACTTACCATCATAGAAGGTTATTCTTTCGCTTTCAAGACAAGATATGGGCCCTTTTCGCATGGGCTTTCTCTCGTGAAATAGCCCCGTGAGCTTCACGGGAGTGGGAGCGTCGCTCTGCACTACGCACTCCCACTTCCGCGGCGCTCACGGGGCTGAAGCGGCGCAAGAGCGGATTTTTTTATTTTTGCCTTGAAGCGAAAATAAACGGCGCTCACGCGAGGCTCCCGGTGGTGTCCCGCACTTACCGGAGTGCGGAGCGCCGTCGCAGGCGGGCCTGTCGTGCTTCCTCCCCGCTTCCACCCCTCGCGGCGCCTACAGCTCCCAGGGGGCGCTGCAGAAGCTGGGGGCGTGGCTGAAGAGCGCCCGTCGCGCAAGAAAACTCCACATGAGGTAAGGAGGCAGGGGGAAGTGGCAGCGTTTCGGGAGAGGGTTCTCACGTGAACCGCCCTCCTCCGTCGTGCAAGCACCAGCGCTGCGAAAAGGACCATGGTCTCTCTGTCCTCAAGCAGAGTCTTACAGCGATCTTTCACAAGTCGCTTATTTCTCAGGCCCAGTTAACTGAGATATACCTGTAAAGATTTCTTGAAGCCAAATCCCTTTAACTTCATGCAGGATTCAATATAGTTTGTACTGAGAAGGGTGTGAGCTGACATCAGTATTGCCATTTTTGGGGTGTTATTGCTGTTGTTATTGGCTATGCTTTGAGGTTTTTTAAAGCAAATATTCTTAAGGCAAATAAAGTTTGCTGCCTCTTATCTGAAGATTGCATATTACATTCTGCTGAATTAATGCTGCCATGTCCCCAGTTCTAAGGATTTTCTTCCACTCTGTCGAGGCCTTCAGTAACATGTCTACCCAGAAGTAATACAGGTAAAGTGGTACAGAATTGCAGTCTACTTTGTAATGTGACTCAAAGGAATTGGAAAGAAATGCACAGATATATTCTTGCAGCACTTGCTGTGTGTGCAAATGTTTATTATGTACTATTCTGTGGTTCCAGATTGTCTTTTTATTTTATTTTTTTGTATATATTTTTATTAAAGTTTTACTCAAAATAAAAAAAACCCTCCCTGCTTCCGAGCATCATTTTTCCAGTTGAATTTGTGTTTACATCCCATTTATACATTTTTCTATTCTAAGATTAACACATTATACTTTTACATTCAGCTTATACTTATTCTATAACATCTTTAATTTTCATTACCATTTTTCCAACACTCTTTCTTATTCTTCCCCTCATTCCTTTATCCAGTTCAGAACTTCTTGCCATTCTCTTTCAAAGTTCTCGATTGATTTATTTTTAAGTGAAAAAGCCAACCTTTCTACCTCTACCTGTCACAATATGTAAAGGGTTAATCTTACCTGATGCTGCGCTGCTTCTTCTGACCTTGCCCTTTAAGCTCAAGGTGTAGACTGAAATAAGGCTACGCAGCTGTATGTTAATTTATGTGTTTGACTAAGGCACTTGTAAAGTACCTAATAATATACAGCTGTGTGGAGTGTATATAAGCTGTTTGGAAAAGCATTCTTTCTCCCCCTTTTTCTCTTGTCTCCTCGCTGTGCTGGTTTGTATGTCACTCTGCTGTTTTACTGTTTAACTTTATGATGGGTTTTTGCTAAATGCCTTAATTTGTTACCCGTAATAAACCTTTTTGTATTTTTCCTTATTGCGGTCTGAAGTGGCTGTTTTTCCTCTAGGCTGTAGTTTATGCCAGAGGTTCTTTGGAGGTCCTTGTTTGCTTAAACAAGTACCCCAGTTTTCAGGCTCGCTAGGCAGGCAGCCGACACTACCATATCCAGAACTTTTAATTTCCATTCTTTTTATATCAATGTACTTTCCTTCTTTCCAGTGTTGTGCATATGTCATTCTTGCCACAGTTATAACATATAACAATGTTTTCTGGTGAGATCTTATTTCTCTTTCCAGATTGTCTTTTAAAATGGATTAGAATCTGACATTTCTAAAGCCTGCCCTAGATAATGTTACTGGCCCTCCTGTAAGTTTTCTTAAAACATGGCAGTAAAGGACCTGGAATCTGATCAAGGACACCACACTGGTGTTTTCTAAATTGGTTCCTTCCTTTGCTGATATCTGTCCAGTGGGTGAACATGTAGGTGCATAAACAGGCAAAAGCAAATGCCAGTTTCAGTGGGATATCTGGAAAATGGTACAGATCTGGAAAATGGTACAGAGTGGTACAGGTTATCCCATGCCCAGCACTATTACTGTGATCTGATTTGGATGCAACTACAGCTTCCAATGTGATGTAGTGGCCTGAGTATTGGAGACCAAGGTTTGATTGCCCACTCAGTCATGGAGACCCTCTCAACCCCAGAAAATTACATCATAGTTTTGCCTTAGGGTTGCCATAAGTCGGACTCAACAACAACAACACATTAGTGATAATGAATCTCCTGCTACTTTGTCCAGTCTGACTCTGTGTCTAGACTGGAGGCTACCTCATGCACAATAGTGCTTCTTTATAATGCCAGAAGAAGACTTCAAGACAGCAAGGAGAGAGGAGGATTCGGACTGCCACACCTGGAAGTATACTATCAAGTATGCTGACTAGAATGGACTAAAGATTGGATTCAATTGAAAAATCATAAACTATTAGAATTAGAAGGATTTAATGTTAGCTTTGGTTGGCATGATTACCTCTGCTATAACAAAGCAGAGGTAGACAGAGAATTGAGAGATCATTATGTGAAGAAAGCTCTAATTAGAATGTGGCAGACTATCAACAAAATTTTTTATAGTAAATTACCAATGTGGACGTCACCCCAAGAAGCCTTCAGAAAATCAGAACCAAAATTAGGAGGAATACTAAGGCCCTTTCCATACAAAGTGAGTAAATTGCTCCGTGCCGTTACTTACCGGTTCTTCTCTCTTCGAAGCAACTTTCCCTTAAGCCCTTCTGCAGGGCTCCTTTCTTGTTGCAGGGTGAATCGGAGCAGTGCAAGGTCCGTAGATCTGCACTGCTGAGGCTGAAAATGGCGGCTTCCTGTTCTTTGTGAGTCCAGACCAACTGCTGACGCTGACCACACCCATGGCCCGCCCTCTGCTGGTCGCAGGCTCACATTGGTGCAAGCCTGTTGTGCAGAAACGAAATGGCATGCTCCACAAGATTGAAAGACTGGATTTTTCTGGTCTTCACTTAGTACGCTGGAGGACCACTTGGGGGCGTTTTTGATTGGACTAAGGTGTGGAACTGAGGTAAATAGTCCGAACCTAGACCAATCCAAGGTGTGGACGACCTCCGTGACAGGATGCCTTGGCCTGTTTTAACTTCCTCGTGCGGAAAGGGCCTAAGATATAAGGATTTAATAAAATAGGAAGGACGAGTACCAGTGTTAAAGACTAGAGAACTAAAAGAGGAGAACATCAAATTGAATTGGTTCCCATACCAACAATTAAAAGAAAAGTTCAAAATGGATATAACAACCACTGGATTGGAGACAGAAGAGAATAAATTAGACAAAATCCTAATGAAAAATGGGGAAAAAACAATTTCAAAAATTTGTAGACTTCTACTGGAAAGAGAGTTAGAGCAGGAAAGGATCAAGGATTATATGGCAAAGTGGGCCTAAAATATCAGTCACAACGTAGAGTTGGAAAGATGGGAAAGAGCATGGAGCGAAGACATAAAGTTTACTCAAAGCTTGAGTTTAAGAGAGAATTTTTATAAGTCAATGCATCAGTGGTATATGACCCCTCAAAAATTAATGAAGATAAAACAAAAAGGGAATGGCCAATGTTGGAAATGTGGAAAAACAACAGGAACTTATTTTCATACATGGTGGTTATGCCTCATAGAAAAAAAAATATTGGAAAAAGGTTCATGATAGTATCACCAAACTGCTTGATATTAAATTTGAGATTGCTCCAGAAACATATTTATTAAATATGATCATGAGGAACAGCCAAATGAGGACAAAAAGGAAAATATTATTAAATTTAATAACAGCAGCAAGCTTGAATTATGCAAAGCACTGGAAAGAAGGAATAGAGCTACGAAGAATGGAAGATTAAAGTGATGGATATTATTGAAATGGAAAAACTGTCCAACATGCTGAAAGGTAACTCAAATCAACAATTTGAAAAACAATGGAATGAAATTAGTAGATGGGTGAAAGAGAAGTAAGATGAAAATATAGACTTGAATAAAAGATTGAAAAAGGTAACTCTTATATTAAGGTGGGAATATAGACTGAGTAGGAAAAATTAAGGTAGATTACAATAACAAAAAGAGATTGCACACTAAGGAGGTTTAGAATAAGAAAAAAAAAGAGATTGGAGGGGGGAAAACACACAATAAGGAAAGGAAGGCTAGAGGGGGGAGGGCGGAGGGTGAATTGATGGCAAAAATACATTGCCAATATATAATGTATTGTTAATATGGGGGGGACAGGATAGAGAGGGAGTGAGGAAGAGGGTCGATTGAATAATATATTAAGGAAGGAAATAATTATTTAACATTGTACAGAAAATATTAATAATAATAGTAAAGTTACGTAAGAAGGGTGTACAATATGTAATATTGTAAACAACAAGCAATATATATAAATTTTAGCTTATATAGAATTTTAATAAAAATAATAAAAAAATAATGCCAGAAAAAGGACAACTAATATGTATATATATGCAAACAAAGATGATGATCTGATTAACTATGTAAGATATATTGTCCTCCCAGCTGTTCCAAACAAAAGCTTATAAAAGTTGCTTTTTGGGGGGCAGGAGGGGGGAATATAACTTCCTGACTCATCCAAGCAACATGGCTAGTAGCTGATGGATTCTGGGCACCATAGGCCAAAAAAAAAAAAAGTAATTTTAAAATTACATTACAAATATGTTAATCTTCACTCACCTTGCAAATCCAAGTTGCAAATATAAGGTAAGAAGTAGTCAAAATAAACCAGTGGGTTTAAATAACCACAGTGCTTGTCTCATCACTCTTCAATAAGATTTTAAAGATGCTCCCCTTGGATGGGGCATTTCTTCTGTTTCTTTTTCACAATATTGCAGAGGGTTTCCCTCCACCTCTTTCTTGTTAGGAGCAAAGCATGGAAAATTTTTGGACTACAAATCCCAGAATCCTTCAGGCACTACCCAAGCTGACTGGGGGTTCTGAGAAACCCAGTCCAAAAGAGGAATTTTCCTAAGCTGTGGTCTAGGCTTGCTTGTGATATAAACCTGGGATGCACTACCACAGAGATACTGTCTGTATCCCTCCTAATGGGTGTATATACCTGTCACACAGGGTGCTACCCAACTGTTTTTCTGAAATATAGTAGAAAAGTGAGCATACGTTTTGAAAGGAATTTAAAAAAAACCCCAATTTTTGTTAAATAACAAAAATGGCCATGAATGGAATGAAATAGTTTTGACATTCAATCTGCTTATGAAAATGATAACCCAAAAGGAGGTTTTCTCTGTCCTTCCAGCCTGTTCTGCCTTTCCAGTGACAAAGCTCACTCATTTAGCCTTGTGTTCTCTTGGATAGGCATTAGATAAATGTCACTGCTTTTCTTCATTTGTTTCCTTCTAAGAATTGTTGGTATTTGTAGCAGTGAATGCCCTGCTTGTCGCTAATCATGGGGAAGTAGAGAGATGGTGTGATTTATTAGTTGGACTATCAAAATTCATGGATGGACAAAATGGATCTAAGGATGAATGTATCCTTTGCAATTTAGTTGCTTTGCTGATCAAACTGAGTTCATGCAAATAAATAAACAAAGTGATCCCTGGTTTGAAACCTTACTGGATAGTTTCTCCACTACACAAAACACAGATGGGTTGCAAAGAGATGTTTCCTACCAGTCACAACTGGGAATACAAAATAGCCTCTCCATTCTGTATAAAGGAACAGAATGGGCAAAATACTCTTTTTTAAAAAATAAAGTTAAAATTTATTTTAATTAAAACACTACATAACCTTACTTAACCACATAAGTACAAAGTAAACAAAGAAAAAAAAAGTACAATCACATAAACACCAAGCCTAAGGAGAAAATAGACAAAAAATAGTGTTTACAAGAAATACACTTACTAATACTCACTATGAATAATAAATAAACTTTTCCAGCTTTCTCAACACAGATTTTAATTCACAGATATAGCAAAAATTTCTGTAAATCAAATATCATTTAAAAAATAACTTCCATTATTATTTTTCTGATATACTAATGATTAAAGCCTGTCATTGACACATTTATTTATTTATTTATTTATTTCCCGCCTCTACATATGGATCGAGGCGGTGAACAACTTACAAATAGCATGTATTTCGAAACATTTCTATATTGTTCTTTTTGTCCTGCAAGAAGCGTATTAATAGATCCCAATCTTTCAAAAAAGTCTCTGATGTTTTTTCTCTTATCAGTGGTATTAATTTGTCCATCTCTATTAAGCCTATTAACTTAACCAACCAGTTTTCTTTTGTGGGAATCTCACTGATCTTCCATTTCTGTGCATATAAGACTCTTGCCACAGTTGTCATATATTGTACAATATTGCCATGTTTTTTGTCTAATGACTCTTCCATCAGTCGCAGCAGGTATAATTCATGAACATTTACATTCAACATATTTTTCACCATGAGATGTATTTAATTCCAGAATTTTTTTGGCCTTATCACATGTCTACCACATTTGGTAGAAAGTTATGGAGAAGAGTCCCTCAATCAGCCAAGGAGGGTGACTATGTGGGAAGGTTTGATTCCCAGCGGAAGCCTAATGAGAGGCAGAAAAGTAATTGAAAGTAGAATCTAGTAAGAGAGTATGACCTAGATTGGGGCTTGAGCCTTTGGTGGGAGTATAGCCAAAGGGCTTTTTATTATACTTGTGCTTTATATGTGAGCCTAAAGATAGAAGTGAAGTGTCTAAGAATTACACTGAAAAAATTGTATCAACCTCAAACTGCATTTGAAATATGAAATGCTACTTTATTCTGATTGTTATCTTAATAAATGTTACAGTTCGCTTTTATAAATACTTGGCTGAGTTGTATGCAGCATATAAGGTATCACAGAAAACATGCTACCGTAAAGTTATTGTGTAGTTCTAAACAAACACTGAAAACCCTTACCCTTTTACACAAAGGTAGTATTATTGTTAGGGGTGGGGAGGCAGAGCTGTGTAATAAAGAAAGGGTGCCATATCAGATTGGGAACTGCCACACCAATCTGAAAGAAGTAAGTGCCTGTCACAGTAAGAAGTTGATAAAAGCCCCAAAGTGACAGCAAGAAATGAAAATAGAACAGGAGAAGGGAAAGTTCATTGCACAGTTTGCCTGTAGCCCCCAACCTCCTTTTTCAACCCTCTGCCAGACACAGAGCTCTCAGAATTGTGCAAACCATTTTTTAAAAAAATCTATAGAATCATAGAATCATAGAAATTCAGAGCTGGAAGAGACCACACAGGCCATCCAGTCCAACCCCCTGCCATGCAGGAACACCCTCAAATCAATCCCGACAGATGGCCATCAAGCCTCTGCTGAAAAACCTCCATGGAAGGAGACTCCACTACACTCCGAGGCAACAGATTCCACTGCCGGACAGCCCTGACTGTCAGGAAGTTCTTCCTGAGGTTCAGGTGGAATCTCCTTTCCTGCAGCTTGAATCCATTGCTCCTTGTCCTGGTCTCTGGAGCAGCAGAAAACAAGACCCCTCCTTCCTCTACGTGGCATCCCTTCAAATATTTAAACATGGCTATCATGTCCCCTCTTCTGCAGATCCATCTTGGTCCCTTTGTGTTGTCATGGCTTTAAGATTGCTTCAAAGTTTACATATCCACCTGGGGGGAAAATATGTAAATAATCATATATGAATGCAGCATAGGAAATGACTTTGCTACAAGTGTGCTGATACATTAATTGTAAAAAGGGGTGTAAAAGTAGCCAAGGATGAATGATTACGGCTACCATCTAATTACAGAATTCATAGATGAATCTTAGTCCAGGGAGGAGGCAGAGTCGGGGGTTTCAGGAGGTCTGGAAGGAGTCTGGGGGCTCATTAAAATGTTTCCTTTTTAAAACTATTTAATGTTTTAATGGTTCAATTGTTTAATATGTTCTAAGACTTTTGCCAGATTGAAAACTGGAAAGGGCTCTGAACCTTTAATGGTTGTGTAGAAAAGGGAATTTCAACAGGTGTTGCTTGTTATCTGGTTCCAAAACAAGCAAGACCTGTTGAAATTTCTTATTCTACACAACCATCAAAGGTGTAGAAGCCCTCTTCAGTTTTCAATCTGGCAACCTTACCTGGGAGCTTGTGATATATGGTTGGTCATAAATATTTTAATGAATAAAATGAAATAAAATAACCTTGAGAAACTACATGCAGTCCTATTGGCTGCATTGTGCCCATCCATTTTTATCTGGATGGCCCTTAAACATTCATTGAACAGAAAAGTGGCAAAAAATAAGCTGTGGTAATGTGTGAGAGGTATTCAGGCTTCTTTCAAACAACAGTCTGTTCCACTCAATGTACTCAGTAGCAGCATGACTGCCATTCATTACAGGATCACAGATATTCTTAAACCATGAAAGAGCTATACAATTGCTTCTGTGTGCAGAAGAGCTTCATAGAACCGGACATATTCTCATTCTCTTGTGAACAATTTGTGGTTCAGTAAAACCCACCTTGGATGAATGCTTGCACTCTTGAAATATTCTAGCCAAGCTAGCAGTCCAAGCAGTCTAAAACCACCTGTCCAAGCCGTATGTTGCCAAGGCTTTTCATTATACCACTGAGAGGTGTGGTTTGAAATGAATTTTGACTCTTAGCACTACAGTCATAATGAAGTTACTTATTAAAATATAATTCTCCTCAGAAACACACCTTGGGTCTTTTGGGCCCAGATATTACATTTTCTTCATCAGCCTTTGTTATTACGGTTATGATATGTCTGGTGAGAGCACTAGATATCCTTTTGATATCAAATAATTTGGCCTTGCTGGACCTCTTTTTGCCATCTCACGCCACATGTTTGCAGAGGCCTCCTGGACACGCATGTACGGGTGCGGCCGTTAATGACTGTACATTCCAAAACCCCATTCAGGCAGGCAACTTAAGCCTCTCCGTTGCTTTAGGGAAAAACCTCCCTGCAAACCGGCTCTGCTCGGCTTGGAGTTACACAAAGCTTGCAGCCAAGAGCCAAGCCATTCCTTTATGTTGGGCCATCAACGTACTGGCCATGCTATTGTCATCAAGAGCTAAACCAATCATGCTAAACTTGACCTCTGCCAACTCCTTTGTCCAGCTCCAAATCTCCTTTGTTCTCACCGAGCATAACATAGCCCATAGGTAAACTCCACCCTATAAAAGGTCCCCACTTTTGGGACTTCTTCGGACTACTTTGGACTTTGGTAGTCTGAAGGAACTCCCCTCAGCGAGCCCCACTGAGCATTCTTCCCTGGAACCCCGCTTCTCTCCAGGACTATGAGACCAGGTGTCGTATTGCCTTTTCCGAAAAAGCTCTCCATTTCTATTTCTCAGTTAGTTAGTTTATGTCTTGTCTTTCGTGTTTCTTGTCCTTAATAAAATATTATTTGTTGCTTTAAAACCTTGTCTAATTGCTCTCTGACCTGACGCTGTATACATAGGGTTAAAAGATCCTTGCGAAAGTTACCCTGCCTTTCGTTTAGCCGAGAGAGTGCTCAAGCTAAAATTCCCCCAACTTGTGTTTTTATTTGGTAATTTGGGCACCCCTCCTAGGACCCCCAACATACAGGGTAACACCTTCACCTTTGGAAAAGTGTGTTATATTTGTGTGTGTGTGTGTGTCTGTCTGTCTGTCTGTCTGTCTGTCTGTGTGAAATAACTGTTGATTACAAAGGTATTAAAATATTGCTGGGAAACCTTTGTGTCATTTGTTCATTAGAAAGCTTGAAAAATTATCAGAGAAGTGTTTTCTCTTTTGGTAAGACGTAGGGCCTTTCTGCACTACACTGTTATAGTGCTATTATTCCACTTTCAACATCCAATGGAATCTTGGGGGTTGCAGTTTATGGAGGGGCATTTAGAATTCTCAGCCAGATTACTCTTTGACCACAGTAAACTACAAACCCCAGAATTCTACAGAATGTTGAAAGTAGAATAATAACACTATAACAGTGTAGTGCAGAAAGGCCCTTAGTGCTTTTAGTTGAATTATCTGATCTGAACAACAGTGGTTGATACTTAATATCTCAGGCTTACACCCACCCTGGCCTCTGTAACATTACCAATAGCCATCCCTACATCTCAGGTTTTGACCCTGGAATCTCAAGGTGTGGAAAGTCCAACCCTCTGTTCACACAGTGGCCAGGCAGCTGCCTACAGGAACCCCACTAACAGAGCATGGGAACAACTGCACCCTTCGTGTCCTACTCCCCAGTTAACATATACAGAGAAGCGCATTGCCTCTGATAGGGGAAGTGATGTACAATCACCCTGAATAGTTGCCATTGATGGCTTCTTTGTCCGTAAATGCATCCAATCCCCCTGAGCAAGATTGCTTCCTGGCAGTCATTACTACATCTTGTGGCACTGTATGAAGAAGCACCTTTTGTCTGTCATGAATCTCCTACTATTTAACTTCAGTGGATGATTTCAGGTTCTAGTATCATAAGAGAGGGAGAAGCCTTTTTTCATATCTTCATAATTTTATGCATGTCTGTCATGTCTCCTCTTATTCACTTTTCTCCCTAGACTGACAAGCCCAAATGCTGTAACCTTTTCTTATACAGAAGTTATTCCAGACCTTTGATCGCTTTGGTTGGCCTTTCAGACCCATAATTTTCATATCATTGCAATAACTCCTTTTTTGTCTTTTGTCTAATTGTGACCCAAGACCAGAACTCACAGGATCCAAACAGCCCATTCAGACAAGGGCACTTTTATGTGTACTTCGAATGGTAGATCCCTATGAAATAACATAAATACCTTTTTGAATATCTCAGGCCATTTCCGCACTAGCCTGTTATAGCTCAATGATTCCACGGTCAACATCCTCTGGAATCCTGGGGTTTACAGTTTCAGGAGGGGCCAGCCAGCCCGTCCTGAAACTGCAAACCCCAGGATTCCAGAGGATGTTGAAAGTGGAATCATCGCACTATAACAGGCTAGTGCGGAAATGGCCTCAGTCTCAAAAAGATAACGGCCAGTATTCTACATGAAAGAGCCTGCATGGTGTAGTGGTTTAAATGTTAGACTACAACCCCGGAGACAAGAGTTTAATTCCCCACTAAGCCATGGAAACCCACTGAGTGACCTTGGACATGTCACACACTCTCAGTCTCCCATGATAGGTTCACCTTAACCCCATGATAGGTTCACCTTAAGGTCATTATAAGTCAGAAATGACTTGAAGGCACATGGCAACAACAACAATTCTACATGAGGAGCCTAAATGTCCTAAAGGTACAGACTCTGTCTGATCATGGAAGCTAAGTAGGGTCAGCTCTGGTTAGTACTAGGATGGGAGATCGCCAACAAATATCAGGTGCTGTAGGCTGTATTTCAGAGGAAGAAACTGGCTTAACTACCTCTGAGTATTCCTTGCCTAAGAAAACCCTAT
The DNA here is from genome assembly GCA_948474755.1 of Ctenosaura bakeri. Classification (NCBI taxonomy): domain Eukaryota; kingdom Metazoa; phylum Chordata; class Lepidosauria; order Squamata; family Iguanidae; genus Ctenosaura; species Ctenosaura bakeri. Next base: position 111,757 of record CAOLHI010001960.1, on the reverse strand, counting down.
GAAATTCATGGGGCTGCCATAAATGAACAGGTGATTTGAAGACACACACACACACACACACACACATTCTACATCAGCTACTTAGTTAAATATACTTAACTAAGTAACCTGTCCTGGCCCGACCTCCAAACCTGATAGAAGTGTTGTTCACCCATGCTCTGATCACTGGCAGAATGGACCTCCTTTTCGCTATGCAGCTGATGCCAAGGAAAGCAGGTTGGGGGAGATTTATAATTGCGGCAATCGGGTCACAATCATGACTAAATAGGCATCACAAATACAGAACAGTTAAGCTGATGTAAAATACTGGCCATTGATTCTACAGCACAAAAAGCCAATACTTGAGAAGTGCAGCATGTTTTACTCCCACAACTAGTGCACTTGTTTTAGTGAAGTGCTCTCCAAATGTGAAACTCCAAATGTAAATTGTTATGTCATGGACAGTTAAATCCATGGCTCTAGGGAAAGTGCATTTGGATACAGAATATTTGGGATTATGATGAGGGAACATCTTGAAAACTTATTTATTTTCCAGATCTAGCACCAAGATTCCTTTATTTATATTCTCTATGACAAATGTCTCTAAATCAGGGGCAAGTGCAGCCCTGGAACTGTATGTGGTTCCCACATTCTTTTGGGTCCCTCAAACCTAGGAGACACCCCAGATTTCCCTTTTCCTGACCAAAAAGGGGAAATTGCCTCTTCTAGCTTCCAAGAGCAGCAATTCAACTTTTAAATAGATTGCAGGTCCATCTGAGCTATTTAACATGAATGAGGTCAGCTTCTGGAAACTTCTATTTTCTCCCCCAACTCCCAATTTTTGGCAGACGGTGCAGCCTCCAGGGTCCTGAAGGCAGAGAGTTAGCTCTCAGACCTGTTGCAGTTGGTTTGTTCTGCTTGAAATGGAAAGGAGTAAGTAGTGCATACACTCCATGCCCCATTTCTGTGCCAATCTGTATTTAATAAAGGTTTTGATAGTCACTAGAAATGAAGAGGGTCTGGAAGCAACTGTTTTTACAGACATAGGGGTGATGTGAAGGGCTGACTGTTCCAAGAACTACAGGATTACAAAAACAGGAGGGGAGAGGGAATACTTTGAAAGCTTTTGACCTTGGACATCTGGATAATTCAGATTCAGTGTTTGTGTGAGCAAAGTACAGCTGTACTCAATAGAGCTCACAGCTCCTATACTCCCCCCTTCTTCTGCTGCTAAGTGTGGCTGTGTGGGAAGTTCTGTAGCTTAGCTCTCTTCATAATCACATTCAGCCCCGGATCAATCCATCTTGCAGTTTATTTTTTTTGCAACAAATGATCCTCATCACAACCCTCGCTGCAATCTCGTAGACAATGGTTCCTTCCCCAGGAGGTCTCAGATTTACTACACATATAACAACCTCCCTACCGTCCCTGTCAGCAGCCCACTAGAAAAGTATCCTAGTCTTGATTATCAGTAAAACGATTAAATGGTATTGCTTGGGGACTTGATCCAAGGGAACAGGGAATTATAGGTCCCTGGTCTCTTCAGCAATGCTGTTTTCCAAGAAAGTGTTTAGAACTCTGAAATAAACCAAATGAGTAACATGGAAGATTGCCTGTGCAGAAGCCCAGATTGCACAATGGTTTTTCTCTCCTCTGCCCATGCAAAGCCTGGAATTCCTCCTAAGAGGGTGTGTTGGGGGAACCCTAGTTAAGATTATGGGCTGTGTTTTCCAGGACTGGAGTGGGGTGTGGGAATCACTGCAATTGTAAACTTTGGCCCTTTCCGCACGAGGCGAGGGAATCGCTCCATGTGGTTACCTACCGCTTGTTCTGGGGTCCGAAGCAACGTTGACTATCCCTGAAACCCTTCCGCAGGCCTCCTCCTTGGTCCAGGGTGAATCGGAGCAGTGTGAGGTCTGTAGATCTGCACTGCTCCGGCTTCCAAAGCGGTGGCTTCCGGCTTCCAAAATGGTGGCTTCCAGTTGGTCGTGGGTCCCGACCAACCGCTGAAGCTTGCCACGCCTAAAGCCCGCCCTCCGCAGATGCAGGCTCGCATTGGTGTGAGCCTGTGAATTTGCACAAGGGAGCAGGAACGCAATGGCGCGTTCCAGGAAAATAAAGACCTGTTTTTTCCGTTCTTTGAAAAACATGCTGGAGGACCACTTGGGGTCGTTTTGGAGCAGACTCAGGTGCAGATCTCCAGTAAGTAGTCCGTTCCTAGTCCACACCAAGGTGCAGATGATCTCCGTGAGAGGATGCACTGCCCCGTTCTAATTGCCTGATGTGGAAAGGGCCTATGTGTAAATGGTGTGAGGCTTTTCCAACTATTTCCCTCTGCAGCCCCGTAAAGCACAGCTCAAAATAAACAGTAGGAGAGGCTTTTGAGGGCTTTAGGGTGCTGCAGGTGGGAGAAAATGAAGTGAAGGACCTGATATGTTACCTGTCTTTCACTCGTAGAATGTAGGCTGTCATCCAGTGGGTAGTGAAGCTACAGTTATCTTTGCCTGTTGATTTCTTCAGATTAAGGAATGGCTAAAAAGACAAGAAAAATCAAGTCTGAAATTTTTTGGTGAGCTGATTATGCTACACCCCCTTCATTGTTGTCTTAGAGCTAGCAATCTTTGTATGTCTATACTTGCTGTTAGTTTACATGTTTGTTTGCTTTTACCGCACCCACTCTCTTTCTGCCTCACTCTAACCCAAAGCCAGGTTTTCTTTTCTCTTTCTCCCCCATTCGACAATGTATTTGATTATGAACAAGTATTCAAAGTAAAGCTATTTTTACATATTTTACAACGGAGACTAACCTCCTCCCTTTTCTCTTCTAGTCTCTCTGTGTGCATGTCTGGGAGTGAGCCTGTTGGTTGTTCAGGTTCTGCCCGTCGATTACTCTGCTTGAAATCTGCTACTGTCTCTCACATTTCCCTACCATTTGACTTTCCAGCTTTACCACTTGTGAGCACTTCTTGCTGCTACTGCTGCTGCTGCTGTTGCTGTTGTGTGCCTTCAAATCATTTTTGACTTATGGCAACCCTAAGAAGAACTTATCAGGGGGTTTTCTGTGGTGACAGTGTGTGATACACCCAAGGGTACCCAGTGGGTTTCCATGTCTGAGTGGGAAATCGAACTCTGGTCTCCAGGGTCATAGTTCAATGCTCAAATCATAGAATCATAGAGTTGGAAGAGACCACAGGGGCCATCGAGTCCAACCCCCTGCTATGCAGGAACACCCATCAAAGCATTCCCAACAGATGGCCATCCAACCTCTGCTTAAAAACCTCCAAAGAAGGAGACTCAACCACACTCCAAGGCAGCATATTAGCATATTCCACTGCCGGACAGCTCTGACCATAAGGAAGTTCTTCCTGAGGTTCAAGTGGAATCTCCTTTCCTGCAGCTTGAATCCATTGCTCTTTGCCCTACTCTCTGGAGTGGTAGAGAACAAGCCTGCTCCCTCCTCATCATGACATTCCTTCAAAATCACTACACCATGCTGGTTCTCAAAGGCACTGCATCCTATTATTTAATACTAAGCTATATTTAAATATTCCCCTTTCTGCAATGAATACAAGGTGATGTATGTGGCTCTCCCTTCTCCCTTTTTCATTGCAATATCCCTGTAAGACAGATGAAGCTGACAGAGCATGAGTGGACTGAGGCCATTTCCGCACTAGAGTGTTATAGCGCTATGATTCCACTTTCAACATCTTATGGAATCCTGGGGTTTGCCATTTCGGGAGGGGCCAGTCCACCCCTCCCGAAACTGCAAACCCCCAGATTCCATAGGATGTTGAGAGTGGAATCATAGTGCTATAACACTCTAGTGCAGAAATGGCCAAGTCACCCATGATTGCTTAATGGGGGCTTGAATTTATACCTCTACCACAGTACACTGGCTCTCATAATATACATATTATGTTGAGATATATATATATATATATATATATATATATATATATATTGTATATGTTATTATGTTAATCTTCCCATGCCAGGGCATATTATTAAAAACTTAAACCTAGGTGGGGGGGGGTGTTCTCCGCCAACAGCAGGGTGCACTGGGAAAGAGAGATTCCCTTCCCTGGTAAGCCATGTCACTGGCAAAAATCACACCATATGCTGTAGTAAGCAATAGGAAAAAAAAATACCAGTTTTTCAATGGGAGCTTTGCTTTGGTCATCAAGTGCAGCATGGAGAGAGAGGGATTTTCATTAGGATTAGATCTGGGAAGGATCAAACCTCTTCTCCCCATGTGCTGTTGTTTGAACAGAAATCTCTCTTCTTCCATTCCACACCTAGCATTACATTACATTGTCCTGCCCTGCCATGACTCCAGGCCATATGGTTAACATAATTGGTGGGAATAACAGGGCTCCATAACAAGAATATAAACTGTCTTTCTGAGGAAAATACAGCCTACTCACAATCCATTAGACAACACCACCTTAGTCACTGTGGATGTGAAATCACTGCACATCAACATCCCACACAAGGGTAGTATTCAAGCCACGAAGAATACCACAATGAATGGGACTACAGTAGACTTGGTCACCCAACCCTGTTGCTTTGTACTCACACATAACTACTTCACTTTGGGGAATAACTTGTACTTTCAGATCAATGGTACTGCCACGGACATTCATGTGACACCACAGTATGCAAGTATCAATGCTTCCTTGGCTCCTGCATCCAGAATGTTCCCCTCTCCCAACTACTTTCTTCATTTCCTCCTTTTTATGCTGAAACAAACCAGCATGGCATTCTCCTAGAAAACATAACAGGTAGCAAGTCACTCTCTTAGCCTCAGAGGAAGGCAAAGGCAAACCCTCTCTAACAAATTTTGCCAAGAAAACCCTGTGAAAAGTTTGCCTTAGGATCTCCATAAATCAGAATGACTTAAAAGCACATTATAACAAAGTTAAGCCGCTAAACCATCAGGCATCCCAAAGTCTTCTGTTTTTGCCAAGAATTCCACTCTTTTGTTCTTGTCAGCCCTTCTGCAGTTCTTTGCACCCAGGCATAATGCCAAGGCCTGCATGAAGTCAAATACTATTGTTTTTCTGAGAAGCCTCTGCCATATGAGCCTGCCAGAAATTTGAAAATTTCAGAAGAGGCCCTGGTTGATGGGTACATGTGACCAGGCTTTCTCTGTAGCAGCACCTCAACTGTAGAACTCCCTACTCAAGGACGTTAGGCCGCTTTATCTGTTTTAAGCTTGGGGGGGGGAGAAAAAACAATGCTGTTCTGCATGCCATTCAGTGTTTGAAATGGTTGTTTTAACTGTTTCAAAACTGGATTATAGGGTTGTTTTTAGACAGCTTTTACTCTAAAGGCACCAGTTCCCCTCTGATCTTGAAAGCTTAGCAGGATCCTCTCTGGATGGGAGACTGCCAGTGAATATCAGGTGCTGTAGGCTGTATTTCAGAGGAAGAAACTGGCAAAACCACTTCTGAGAATTACTTGCCTAAGAAAACACTATAAATTCCATGGGGTTGCCATAAGTCGACAGGTGTTATGAAGGCACATATATACATACACTTAGGGGTTTGTATAGAATATATTAATGTGTTTTTAAAATGTTTTCATCTCTGTAATGTTTTAACTTGTTTTTATTTGTTCATTGCCTCAGGAGCCTTTGTGGGCTTAGAGGCAATACAGAAATAGGAGAGAGAGAGAGGGAGAGATAACCAATCCTTTAGTCTCATCCTAAGATTTGGTACATACATAACAGAAATAGATGTATATTCTTTACCTGTTTCCCTTTCTGACATCTTTCTTTTCTACTGGGTTAAATGATTGATTGCAAACTTCTAAGTGGCCTGTTGTCTTAACGCTCTGCAGGGCCAAGTAGTCTTACGGATCTATAAAAATCAGGGGACTATTTATGCACCACCTTAAAAAAAAAAAAAAGAAAAAGAAAAGAAAGGAAGAACAGAATGTATCATCAAGGTAGAGACCAAAAAGAGGATATAGATTTGCATAACAATTGCATTTCCTAATATAGATAGGCAGAAAGATAGATATAAATTTAGAAATAATTGCTATAATTTAAACAGAAACACAGTGTGCCTCACCAAAGAGGGGAAGATTCTCATTTGGTGACTGGTTCTTTGCCTGCCCAGTCAGTCTGCTGTTTTGATGGTTAACTTTAAGTTGGATAGTTTTGATGGTCAGCTTGAAGATCTTCTTCTGCTATCTCTTGAAATGGCCCTTTCATTTTAAACTAGAGCCAGACGGGATAGTCTCTTAAAGAAAGCATACATTAAAGCAGAGGAATGTCTCTATAAGGTAGAACATAAAGTTACACTATGCATAAATACAGCAGGGGAAGCAGGAACATTAATAAATAGTACATGTAGTTCGACTGCTTGGAGGAGTCTAATAAATATTTTAACTCCCAGATGCTGCAGTCCTGTAACCATATTTATCTGGAAGACAATCCCACAGAATGCATTGATAGTTTCTTCTTCTGAGAGTGTAAGGTTAAGAATGGAGGTTGAAAGAGATTTTAAGCTTTTTGGCTTTAGTAACTACTTGTTTACTCCAATCTTCTTGCTAGTGCAAGATCCAGTCTTGCTAGTGCAAGATCCAAAGTGCTTGTGTGTTTCTAATGTCTAGAAATTCACATTCATCAGGAGGTATTAACAGCATAACTCTCAGAGCAAAGAGCCTGGAAACAGAAAGGGGAAATGGAGTTAGAGAGAAGGTCACTGAGCACGCTCGATTCAATGCTCTTGTCTCTTAGCCCTGCAGAAATGAAGCACTTTATTGCTGCTTTTTAAATCTCTGTAACATCTCCAGCATCTGGATGTAGTATAGGCTGTTATTGCCCCAGCAATGATCTAGAGCTCTCTTGCAATTGCAAATGAAGATTAGAAGTTATCATTCTTGGAAGCTTAACACACTTAACAAGCACTCATTTTCAGATCTAAACTTGGGAACACTTACAGATAATTAATGAGCTATAGCAAACATAGGGAAAATATTAATTATATGTCAAGTGTGCTTCGTAGAGGAGATGATTTAATTTAGAGACATACTCAGCTTGCATTTCAAAAGAATATTGCTTTTATCTGAAGAAGACTTAGATGTGAACTCGGTGGTCTTCTGTTCACACGCTTCAAAATAAGCACGTTTCTGGAGTGGTTTCCAGCAGTATGTCCATGTGTCCTACCTCAGACAGAGGTCAACCTTTTGTTTGAAGGGCTGCCAGAGGATGCTTCTGTATTATATAGTAGCACAGGATGTGATATAGTTATGGTCAATGACAGTTTTCTCCTTCAGAGTAAAGAATGGCGGACACTGTATTTCTTTTCTTTTTTTGTTACCTTTTTATCAGGGGTCTTATTCACAGGGTTTTTATTTTTATTCTTTGGGGTATTTGATGAAGGTGTCTATGATCTGAAGGACTGGTACAATCCCTGTATGGAGTATCATCGCCATCCTCATCAATCTCATCAAAGAAAGGGATTAGGGTGCTGTACTGTCTTAAACGGAACTGTTTTAATTGCTCTTTTCTTTTTAATTGCATTTTATCTTTTCAAGTCTAGGTTTAAATCATTTTAATATTGTGAATTGTTTAACTCCATTTTAATGTTCACGTTTGTATGTTTTTAGCTGTATCATTCTTTTAGAAATTGTAAGCCACCTTGAGTTCCAGTTTTGGGAGAAAGGCATCATCAATATTTTAGATACTTTTTCCTAAGAATTACGGCAAGGCTTCTTGCAATTAAAATATACAAAAGTTAAAAACAAAAGCTGTAAAAACAATAGAGCAAGGCACACCCTCCCCTTCAAAACCAAAGAACACAGACAATCGGTTGTAGTGGGTAAGTGAATTTTGTTTTGTTTGCCATTTTAAAGGAACTCTCCAAGATCCTGGATCAATTTTGGTGGCAGGATTCAGCATCCAAATTATAAATGAAAACCTAGTGTGGATTCACCATCTCACTGGCAAAGAATCCACTGGATGTCCCTGATTTTCATAAATTACTAATCATGTCAGGAGGATGAGAAAGCTTTTATCATAGTATTGAAATGATAACAATATCAGGTCAGGTCAGAAGTGTTTTATACTGCTGATCAGAGCAGTATGTCTGAGAGAGGGCTTGTCTGCAATACCTTAAATCAAGCTGCTGACTTAACAACATCTAAAATGGAAACATCCAAGAATGGATGCAGATGACATTCAAAAGATTTCTTTGCTTCAGTGTAGAAAGTTCACATGAACAACAGAACGGTATGGATCCCATATGTGAAGAAAGATGGGATTCTAGCTATCATAGCTATCTATCTATCTATCTATCTATCTATCTATCTATCTATCTATCATCTATTTATTTATTTATCAATCATCTATCTTTCTTTCTTTCTCTGGAGAAATGTTTTAAGCTGTTCCTGCAAACTCGTTTTAGAGGCATTGGAAGCTGGTGGCTCTGATATCAGTGAAGGGGTGAAACAGCTCCAGGTTTAAGCCCAAAGTTTAAAGGAACCATCCAAGGTGCTGAAATTATTTTCGGTTTAGGATTTGGTATTTTGGATAGCTTCTTTAAAGGAATGGACAACTGCATGAGAAGGGGAGGAGGAGGCCAATTTCTTCCACCTCCATCTCATACCCTCTCTATAGTACACTCAAATACCTTTATTTTCTCTGCCGTCCCTCTTAAAATGGCACCAGGAGAGATAAAGTTTAATGCTTACATACTGCTAAAAAAAAAAAAAAAGTCCTGTAGTAAGAGAGGGGAGTTGTTATCGTTTAGTTTCTTGTATCTATTTGTTAGATTTTGACTAAATTAGTCAGCTTTCAAATGACAATGATACAATAAACAAGCTCCTAGACAGGGTGGAACAATTATGGAATGTTGGTTACTTAGTGACTTACAACATAACAAGAAAGCAGGTGCAATAAACTTGCATTTTATCAGGTGGATTATAAATAGGGATGGGATGAATCCAGAATTTTCAAAATCCAAATCTGGATCCAAATCCCTGGAAGGTTCTGGGAATCCATGAATTTCATGAATCTCAAATCTTTCAAATCCATTTTTTACAAAGGGTTTAAAAAGCAAGGGAAAGAAGATAATCTTGGGCAAGACATACCCTTTCATACTTAGCAAAAGCCTAGGCAAAGGCAAACCTCCCTCTGAAGAAATCTGGCCAGGACAATTGTCATAGCTTTGCCTCAGGATCTCCACAGACTGAAAATGACATGAAGGCCGTTTGTACACAGGCAGGAAAATGTGGATTAAGTCCACATTTTCCTGCCTGTGTAAACAGGACCACTACAGTACAGAAATAATCCAGGTCAAAACTGGATTTTCTTTGCATAGCTCCTTATGGCATCCTGGGGTTTGTAGTTTGATGATGCACAAGCACACTTTGGCAGAGATGGCTGTGACACCTTGTAAAACTAGAAACCCCAGAATTATGTGTGAAAGGTCTTTGCAAGGGAGCTATGCAAATGAATCTTTCAGCTGTCCTTGAAATCTCAAGCCTGTACCTTCCAGTCAAGTGCTGAACTTAAATATTAAATGTTCAATTTAAATATATTAGAATTCAAGCCCAGATGTAATATCTGAAATTGTCAGCAAAGGTCATTATTACTTCAAGGGGAAAACTCACCTACTTGCCATCCTCCCTTGTCTGTCTAGTCTCCCATGTTTTCAGGTGTCCCGGTCTCCCAGGTTTTCAAATGTCCTGGTCTCCAAGAAACTATTTGATTGGTGGATTCGAAAGATTCAGTTTGACTATTTTGGCACAAGGATTCAGATTCAAGGATTCGAGGATTTGAGGAATTGGTTGGCCCATCCCTAATTATAAAACTTCAAGCTAATCATCTTGCTGTGGGAGTTGTTTTTACATTTTGGGAGCTCTTCCTAATACTGGAGAATTGATGGAACATATGCTTGAAAACTGTCATCTTTAGATATGTAATGGCTGTTTTAGTTGCATCCCTAACTTACTTACCTACCTACTTATGTCATTTTAAAAATAATTTCTCAACACACTATGACTTCTGAGTGGATAAAAATGTTTAAAACATGACCAAGAATGATGAAAAACTATGACAAAATCTTATATATGACTATTACATGGCCAAAATACACAACCAAAAACAAGTAAAAACTCCTCTTTAAAAATAGTTCTAAGACCTCAAAATTAAATTAAAAACCATTAAAACAGTCAGGGCAACCACCCCTAATGTTAAGAACTGTAGCCAAATGAAACAGCAAAGTCTTCACACATGCGTGTTGTTGTAGCAGTGGATGACATCCATGTCAGTGAAATCTGCAGACATTTGATGAGTATTTCTCAGCTGCATTTGAAACTGTGTTCAGCAAAAAAACCCTATTTTTACAAATGTATGTGTTGTATGTGTCTTCAAGTCACTTGTCAATTTATGGTGACACCATGAATTTCATAGGGTTTTCTTAGGCAAGGAATACTCAGAGGTGGTTTTGCCAGTTCCCTCCTCTGAAATATAGCCTACAGCACCTGGAATTCAACAGGAAAATAGCTCAATCCCCACAGCCCTCTTCTGAATTCAAACTCCATTGAGCTACTGCAGACTCTGGGAACTCAACAGATGACAAATACTACTCTCCTGTAATCACACAAAATGGCAAGGCACCGGAGACAAAAGAGAATGGGGTCCTGGACCTTTTTTAGTTTGACATAGAGTCAAAGGCTTTCACAGCCAGAATCCATAGGTTCTTGTGGGTTTTTCGGGCTTTGAGACCATGTTCTGGTTGTATTTTCTCCTGACGTTTCGCCTGCATCTGTGGCTGGCATCTTCAGAGGAATGGTGAATTGGAAGTGGAGTGGAGAATATATATGTCAGTCTCCTCCTCCAGAGGGGAGGGAGCAATTAGCATAATAGTCCTATTGTGTATATTGAATACTTGTTTCTGGAGGGAGACTTCCTGAGCCCAGGTGGGGCTCATTAAGGCTCGTTAGTATCTTTTGTGTTTTGATTTTGGTTTTTTTCAATACTGGCAGCCAAATTTTGTTGACCTTCTGAGTCTCCTCTTTCCTGTTGAAATTATCCAAGTGTTTGTGGATTTCAATGGCCTCTCTGTGTAGCCTGACCTGGTAGTTGTTAGAATGGTCCAGAATTTCTGTGCTTTCAAATAACATTCTGTGTCCGGGTTGGTTTATAGTGTGTTCTGCTACTGCTGACTTTTCTGGCTGGATCAGCCTGCAGTATCTTTTGTGTTCTTTGATTCGTGTTTGGATGCTGCGTTTTGTGGTCCCTATGTAGACCTGACCACAGCTGCACGGTATGCGGTAAACTCCTGCAGAAGTTAGGGGATCCCTCTTGTCCTTTGCTGAGTGAAGCATTTGCTGAATTTCCTTGGTTGGTCTGTAAATTGTTCGGAGGTTATGTTTCTTCATAAGTTTCCCTATTTGGTCAGTGACTCCTTTGATATATGGTAAAAACACATTCCCTTCAGGTGGCTGTTTATCCTTACTCCTGTGGTTTTTTCAGGGTCTTGAGGCCCTTCTGATATCTGAGCTGGAGTACCCATTAGCCTGTAGAGCCCAGTTTAAATGATTAAGTTCCTCATTCAAGAGGTGAGGTTCACAAATTCTTTTTGCACAGTCTACCAGAGTTTTTACTGTGCTCCTTTTTTGTCCTGGGTGATGGTTGGAGTCTTTGTGTAGGTTTTCTGTACACCGTGTGGCCCAATCAATGGTTGAGTTTGCGGGTGACTAGGACATCCAGAAATGGTAGTTTTCCCTCATTTTCTTTCTCCATAGTGGATTGGATGTTCATTGTTGTTGTTATTATTATTATTACTAAAATAAACATAAAAAAAGACAATCTTTCTTGGAATTCACTCCATTCCATCAACATTCAACATGAGTACCTTATCAATACAATCATTATACATTCAAGTTTTGTTTATATTTTTAAACACATATATTACCAATTTCCGTATAATTCTTGGTTCATGCTGAATATTTCTTTTTCATTGTGTCATTATTTGTGAGAAAATACTTAAAAACCGTTACTCTGAATTATATTAATGCACTATAGTTTATCAAATCTGATAAATAAAATTTGATAAACTATAGTGAATTGAATGTTCGGGTGGATGTTGTTTAAATGGTCCAGAAACTGGGTCAGCTGTTCATCACCATGGCTCCAAATGATGTAGGTGTCATCCACATAATGGAACTATGTAGTGGGCTTTTTTGGTGCTGTTTCCAGGGCTTGCCTTTCAAAGTGCTCCATGTAAAAATTTGCTGTCACCGGGCTGAGCGGGCTTCCCATGGCTACCCCATCTCTTTGCTCATAGAACTCATTGTCCCCCTGGTAGTAGCTTGTAGTGAGGCAATGTTGAAATAGGGCTGCGATGTCTTTGGGAAAAATCCTTTTGATGAGTGCAATGGTGTCTGCTATGGGGACTTTGGTGAACAGGGAGGCCACATCAAAGCTGATCAGTATATCTCTGGGTTTCAGTTTGATGTTGCTGATTTTTTCTATAAAGTGAGCTGAGTCCTTGATGTAGTGGGAGGTTTGTCCAGTATGGGTTTGTAAATGTGTGGCCAGAAACTTGGCCAGATCATATGTGGGGGATCCATTGGCATTCATAATGGGTTGGAGTGGAATGGAGTCCTTGTGGATTTTTGGAAGTCCATAAAGTCTGGGTGAGAGGGTCTCCGATTTGCATAAAAGCTGGCATGTGCTTTGATGAATTGAGGAAGGTGTTGGTTTTCCTGATGATTTTGTTGGTCGGGTACTGCTTCAGTTTTTTGTAAATTGTGGGATCCAGGAGTTCCCTGATCTTTTGTTTGTAGTGTTCTGTGTTCATGATAATAGTGGCATTACCTTTGTCTGCTGGGAGAATGATGATTTCTGGGTCCGAATTGAGCTCCCTAATAGCTTTCCATTCTTTCATCGTAATGTTGCTGGGTGGCAGTTTTGCCTTGCATAGGATCCTTGCTGTTTCCCCTCTTATCTCTTCCGCTTTCTCCTCTGGGAGATGGTGGATGGCAGATTCCATATTTGCTATGATATCTTCCACTGGAATTCTGGTAGTGGTCACAGCAAAGTTGCCTCCTTTGGATAAGATGGAAGTTTCATCCTCAGAAAGCTGCCTCTCTGTCAAATTGATAATGGTCCGTGATGTGTCCAGCGAGGATTTCAGCTGATGCTTATGGCATTTGTTGAATTTGTTGAATTTTTTAGTTTGTTCAGGATTGGAAATTTCAGCAACTGCAGTTAGCCAGTTAAATGTCTTCTTTTGCTCAACTATAATAAAAGTCTAGGAATCCAGTCTTCCTCTGCATCTGGCCACCCAAGTGCAATGAGGCATCATCCTAATATTGGACATAGATGTCATTACTAGCAGAATCTCCTTCTTGATGTGAGATTTCAATGTGTGTCCATATCTGCACTATTTCCCTAAATTGCACAGAAACCTTATCTTGGGAGGTCATCATCTGAAGAAGAAAACGTAGTGTCTGAGCAAGTCAATTTTTTTTTTTGGAAAACACTCAGAGGATCAGAGCTTGGAAGAGTAACATTTTTTTTGGACAGGCAAGGAAAACAGCAGCTGCTTCCTATAAGAGTAAACTTTTAAAAGAGGTAGGAAAAGGGGAAAAAACTGTTTGAAAAAACAGTGCTGAAATATGTTTAACTGCTCTCTCATTTGTTGTGTAGAAGCCTATACCCATTTTTTACCATCTTATTTCTGCCTCTGATACCAAATTTTCTGTTAAAGATTTAATGCTCTGGAATACACTTACTTCATTAACTGAGAAACACCTGTAATGTTAATGGTGATGTTAAGCAGGATATATGTATCATTCAGAGTTCTTACTCCTGGCTCCTTAGAAGATGAAAGGAAATACCAATGTACATTTGTTGTTGACCAATTTGAATTAACTTTTAGAAGTGTAGTCAAAGCCTTTGCTATCTCAAACAGCAGCACTAACGTTTAATTCAAGCAAAATTCATTTGCTGTTTGTATAATGAAGGGTAAAGTGCATCCAGATGTTGTTGGACTGTAGTTCCCATCATCCATTGTAATGTAGTTTATGGTGAGGCATTCTGGGAGTTGCAATCCAACAAGATCTAAAAGTTCACTTTTTTTGCCCCCCCCCACTTTAGCAGTTGTCTAGCCGACAGAAATTTAGTGAGCAACTAAATGTTCTCTTTCTACATTTCTGACTGCCATGTAGCTGTTAAAAGGCCCAAAAGCCCTACCAAAAATGAGAAGTGTAGAGGCAGCAATCCTATAAGCTTTTAAAATGTAATTGTGACAGCTTTCTATCTCTAGGGAAGCCTAGTTTAAAGCAGCTCATTCAGTTATGAGTCAGACAGAAAACAGACATTCTTTAAAGACCTTTCTGTGAAAACTAGTGCTAGCAGAGAGAAAAAGGGCAAAATAAACAAAGAGAAATAATGTAAACAAAAGAACTTTCGTATTTATCTGTAAGAGCTGTTCAACAGTGGAATATGCTGCCTTGGAGTGTGGAGGAGCCACCTTCTTTGGAGGTTTTTAAACAGAGGCTGGATGGCCATTTGCTGTGGGTGCTTTGAGTGTGTAATCCTGCGACAGCCATTGTGGTCTCTTTCAACTCTATGATTCTATGAATAGAAGCAGTCCTCTATATGCAGAAGGTCACTAAACAAAATCATGCCACAGCCTTCATGGAAATCTTGGTTGTTGAAATTGCAACCAGTACGTGTTTACTCATAAGTAATCCCCATTGAGTTCAATGGCACTACTCCTGGGTCAGTATGTATCAGATGGTAGCCTAAGTACTCAAGTTGTTGTTATATTTTGACTCAAAGGTATGCATGAACAACAATTCTGACTGTGGACGAATGCAAATATGGGAGGTAAAGCTCATGGCAAAATAATAAATAAACCGTTCACAATGGTGGTGGATGATTAAGGAGGGAGTTCTGTATCTTGGGCAGCTCTTTTTTTTTTTTTTTGCATGGTTTAGTACATCATTGCGTACGTGCAAAAGTCCATACTACCCCCTGGCCCCTCCCATGAGCCCTCCCCTGACCACCAATTTGCGTTAGTGTGAATGCACATGTCTGCACCACTGTGAAAGTACAAATCGGATCGATCTGGAAAACTGGAAAACCGATTTCTTCTGGTTTTCAAATAGCGCCCTTTACCACCACATGGGGATGCATTTAGTTGGAATTACGTGCGGAACGAAGGTAAATAAACCGAACCTAGTCCACTCCAACATGTATTGGCCTGCCTTAATAACCGTGTGCGGAAAAGGCCTATTCAGTCTGGTTGCTGACTGTTAAAGTGGGGTGGAAAGGACAGTCAGGCCAGGAGATATTTATTTTGTTATTCATACATAACTAAGTAGCCAATATGTAGAATATCAGAGCAGCTTTTAAAGCCTCAACACTCCCAATTCCAGTTTTGATCCAAAATGGAGAACTGCCACTCCTAGAAATTTCACTAATTCTCCTTTAAAGTAACTTCCAGTTGTGTCTGGTTTTGAAAAAAAAGACATAAAGAACACATTTATATTGAGCTCCAACTGAACTCTAAATCAAGAATTAAAGCATTCAAAATGAATAAGTGGCACTGACCCAGAAACTGTTAGAAATGGCCCTATTATTATAGATAGAAGGATGTGAAAGTGATTTGGTGTACAGCTATCTCACTGTTCTCCAGCACTGTTCACCTTCACCCCTCCCAACTTTTGTATTCTTCACATCTTCAGTTCACAATCTGCCGTATGCCCAGATTCTCAGTGCCTAAATATAAAATAGCTTTTCGTTACCACTGCCAATTTTGCTCAGGACTATTGAATCATCACTGACAGTCATGGAGATGGCTAGACAGGTGCCTGGTTGAGGTGAAGAAGAAATAAAAGATTAAATGAAGCAAAAGCACATGGTTACGAATTATAGTCTCTCTGACACAAGAGTTAATCTTAAGATGGAAGACAAGGATGGAAATAAGTGATTAAGATGCCTGTAGATTTCTCTTTCTTGATAGGGAGGGTGTTGCAATTAACTTACTTGTCATTGGAGGAAAAGCTCTAAATCTTCTGGTAAAGATGCCAAACCAGAACATTTTAATGGTACATTTTTAAAGAGACTCAAAGAACTTTTTGGAATTTGTTAAAAGCTAACATATCATTAGGGCATTTCCAAATAAAGAGAGATAAAAATCCAAGTCGTTTTCTGTTTCACGGGTCAGGCTGTATGCTGAATTAAAATTGTACAATTTTAATTCAGCATGCAGTCTGTCCCATGAAACACTGGTCATCATTAATGAAGTAGCAACCATAATGATAGCTTATCATGTACAATATCAGAATGCTGGTAGCATTACTAAAACCCTATACATTATGCATATCCTTCCAGTCTGCCATAGTTATCCCATTTGTAAATAAAAGATAGCCAAAGTATTCATATTAAGTTGTTTTTAGGGCCAAGCTTAAAAAACAACACTTACTAAAAGAAGGAATTGATATTCAGTGTTTCTTGTATTTACAAATAACAGAAAGGTTCAAAAGCGACATGAAAGCCCGTGGCATTGATTTGAGAAAAACTGAATTTGGAAATTACTTCTTGAAAGGATAAAAATGTCTGATTGATTCCAGTAGGTGTTGAATCATAGAATCATGAGTTGGAAGACACCACAAAGCCCATTGAGTCCAACCACCAGTCATGCAAGAACAGACGTTCAAAGCACCCCCAGCAAATGGCCATCCAGCTTCTGTTTAAAAACTTCCAAAGAAGGTGACACCACCACACTCCAAGGCAACATATTCCACTGTCAAATGACTCTTACTGTCAGGAAGTTCTTCCTGATGTTTAGGTGAAGTCTCTTTTCCTGTAGTTTGAATTCACTACTCCATTTCTTAGTCGCTGGAGCAGCAGAAAGCAAGCTTGCTCCATCTTCAACATGACATCCCTTCAAATGTTTAAACAGGGCTACCATATTTAACTTTCTTTTCATCAGGCTAAACCTACCAGCTCCCTAAGCCACTCCTCATTGTCTTTCCTTTAGTTGGTAAGATTCTCCACTTTTCCTTAAGAGGTCACTATAAGTCATCCACACTCCATCCCAAGATGTAGTCTTATAACATAAAAGCAATTTGTAATTCTCCCAGGTTTTATATAAAGCCTTCCAGATTACATGGTTACAAAATATAGTTTCAAGTCCAGAACTGCAAATCCCCCTCTACTTCTGATGCTGGTCATTGGCTTTATATTTTATTCTGAGTTTGTTAGCCTCTTCCTCCATAAACTTAACAAGATCTTTTTTACATTGTAGAAACCAAGTATTATCACAACTGGGGTCATTTGGAATAAATATAAAATTTTTGGTAAGACATTCATTTTAACAGCAGAAATTCTGCCCAACAGCGATAAGTTCATTGTGCTCCAGATTCCCACCTTCTTTTGTATCAACCTTCGAACTTTCAAATAATTATTTTGAAATAAATAATTATTATTAGACATAAGTTCAATTCCTAAATATTTAACTTTGTTCACACGTTATGTTCTAAATTTATTTTCTAACTGTTCTTTTTCTTTAGGCCAGGAGTGTCATATTCAGTTTCATCTTGGGCCTCATCAGCATTATGGTTGCCTTCAAAGGGCCAGTTGTATCTGTAAGACTATATAAATATATCTACTTTTTTATCAAATTAAATAATTGCCTCTGCATTCGATTATTACTGATTTTTAAATTGCCTTCCCTCTGCTTCAACTTTTCTTTTCTTGGATATTTTGGGGCTATTTGATTGTAGTTTATGGTCCCTATACCTCTGTAAAGTTTCATAGAATTGGTCAGTATATCCAAAATGTGCCATTTTCTGCTCCCCAGCTTCAGCTGCAGGAGAGGTGCGAGAGCCACATGAAGTGGCCTGGCGGGCTGGATTTGGCCCATAGGCCTCGTGTTTGACACATATGCTTTAGGCTTAATATTCTTTGTTAGAATCTTAGATTTGTTTAATTTTAAAGCCAGCAAATTGTCCAAATTTATTTCATATGTCACTGAGATTATCCAATTTGAAACTTGGATCTTCAAGAAAACTTACCACATCATCTGTGAATGCTTTACTTTTATATTCTTCTTTACCAGTTTTGAGTCCTTGTAGTTGTTGCTCCCTTCTTACATTGCTGAGTAAAATTTCCAACACCAAAATAAATAACAGTGGAGATAGGAGGCAGCCTTGTCTTGTGCCTTTCCCAATTTTAATTCTTTCTGTCAGTCCTCCATTAAGAACTCGCAGGAATTTTGTTCTTTGGAAATCCAAATTTGAAAGCTTTCTCCAAATTTCATGTTTAAGTGTACTTTTTAAGGAATTCCAGTTTTTTAAAAAAACTTTTTTAAAATAAAAGTAAGCAGAAATAATTTCCTGTTCACTTCCTGCTTAAAAAAGACCTCTCCTCCATCTAAAATGCCCCCTTCATATTATAGTGGAAATGCTTCTAACCCCCTAGATAGCATTTAGGGGAATTTGCCCCTCAACGCACCCACTACTGGTCATGTGGAAGGGGATTTTTTTTTAAAATGTGCCACCCCTGGGGGCTGCAAGTGGCCCATGGGCAGCACTCTGTCTACCACTGGTCTAGTCCAACCTCTTGTTCAGTGCAAGGTACCTGTCAATGTCAGGCGGAGACTAAGCAAACACAGAGGCAGCAACTGGAGTTTTATGGCTTTTAGTAAGTAGGCAATAAAATAATCAAGGGGTTATGGCACCCAAAGCAAACAGAGGCAGTAAATAAAGCCATAAAGTAATTAAGGGGTAACGTCACCCAAAATGGACGGAGGCAGTGAAACTTAGCAACAAGGATTAACAGAATAACCAGGAACAGAAAGTCCATGAAACAGAATGGTCAGCAGTTGTTGCCCTGTGACTCCCTCCCCCCAGCGTCTGCCTTAAATAGTCTTTAGCCCAGCTGGGGCTAATCAAACGTCCGTTGGCCTGGCCCACAGCTGGAGGCCCTCAGACCTCAGATGCTTCTCGAACAGGCGCTTTGATCTACAAACCGCCACCTTTTCCAGCTGCCTCTGGAGGAACGTGGGGGGAAAGTCTGCTGCAAACTTCGGGCTGGAGTCAGGAACAGCAGCTTCTGTCGAGCCAGAAGCATTGGCCTCCTCTGCTGCAGGTACTGGCTCGGGCACTGGCTCTGGGACAGCTGTGGAGTCGCTGGCAGGCCCCTCCCTTGCCTCTGCAGGAGCCCCCTCTCCCTCCAAGGGATCCTCCCCCAGCTGGGAGTCCAAGTCCAACTCAGAGTCCCCGTCTGAATCGGCAGCCTGCTCAGCCTGGCTCATGACAATACCTTGAAAATAACAAACTGTTTCCACATACTGCCTTTAACTGTTCAGGTTCTGAGAAAAGGTGTTCATTTTAAATGGATAAACATCGAAATCTTCTTTGCAGATGCCCAATGTAATATCTGGAATGCTAGCAAATCATACCTGACTCCGGTGTAACTGTGTGAATCTGAAGACCAAAACAATAAGACCTTTCAAATAATTTCTTATTCAAAGAATAGTGGGAAGGTGAGAGGAAGAGAGATGGTATTCATTGTCCAATTTTAAGAGAGAAAGTAATGTTATCATTAAGACTTTTGAGTAAATTATGCAAATAAGATATACATATATCTATCAGGTTTTTATTCATTTATTTTTTAATCTATATCCCTTCTTTCTCCCAAATTGGATCAAAGGCAGCACACACCATGAATTAAACCAAGGTATATAAATGAAAAACTAATTTAAAAAATCTAAAAACCCTCTTAAATAAACCACTTATCAAAATATCAAAGTTTTAAAACAATATTGTTATTGTTGTCATTGTGTGCTTTCATCATTTCTGATTTAACACGAACTTATTAGGCTGAGAGTGACACACCCAAAGTCACCCAGTGGGTTTCCATGGCCGAGTGGGGAATCAAACCCTGGTCTCCAGGGTCGTAGTCTAATGCTCAAACCACTATACCACACTGGGTCCCCTAAAATAATATAAAATCATTTTAAAAATTATGAGGTTTAAGGTGTGCCAGAACGGGGACCAATTTCAGTTCTTCACAGGCTAATTTTGTCCACAGTTATGTGCACTAGTAGCAGTCAATAAGTGCAGCTAGTATTTACTTCAGAAAACCTGAAATGTAAAACAGGATACATCCTGGCTACATTCTATCCATTACTGATGTTAAGACTCCTTAGTATCTATTCTAGCAAAGGTACCAATATATAGCAGAGTATTTGGCAATGTTTTTTTTACTAGATTCACAATTCAATGTGCTGTGGAGAAAAAGGAACACAAAATTGATCAAAATGTGTTAGTACAGGAGTGATAGGACCAAGACAGCCCTGGTCTGTACCAGTGATGTATTAGTCTTTTACTCCAAGTCTCAAGTCAAGTCTCAAGTCTCTACCTTCAAGTCAAGTCTCAAGTCAAGTTAGAGCGATGAACAAAGAGTATGAAAAGATATGTTAAAGATTTTAAAGAATATACTAAATTTGAACAAATTATTATTCAAAGAGAAAATATGCAAGAAAATGAATATTAAAGAGTATTACAATTGAAATATATAAAATATTGGCAAAAGAACAAGAAGAGGATTACCTTAGAAAAATGTGGGAGGAAGAGACATCACAAAATATAGATATACAAGAATGGAGAAAAATTTGGAAACAACGTCATTTAAAAAAATTATCAATAAGAATAAAAGAGAATTATTATAAAGTCTGGAAGCCAACTTTATACTCCAACCAAAATTCCAGAAATACTGGACAGAGTGAAATAAATTCACTTTTAGCAATTTAAGCCGAGTTGGGTTTCCACATTTGCAATTTTGCCATCTGCAGCTTTGGAAGTGGGGAAAAGGGGAATATCTTACTCCCCATTACTAAAGATTAAAAAGCTTTAAAAGGAAGGATCCTTCCTCCTCAAGCCTGTTGCCTAACACATTTGCTGTTCCCCTCTGAGAAATGCACCCTGTACTCTTTAGGTGAGTGTTGTTTTTTGCTCTTAGGAAACATTTTAGAGTGCTCCTCCAATATGCAGCAGGGACAGGCTGCTGGGTAAAACTCAAGCCTGCCTCAAGCTCATTGTCTAACCTGTTTGCTGTTCCCCTCTGAGAAATGCACCCACACTTTGGGCTTGAGAGAAATTGTCATGTGACCAGTAGGCAAAAAGTGATGGCTGTGTTGTTCAAAGTCGTAAAGTTACTGGATGAATGAGTTATGTTACTGAACCAAGGGCATCAAGTCAGTCATTAAAAATATATATGTCTCAAGTCGAGTCAGTGCATCATTTATGGCCAAGTCAAGTCTGAGTTGAGTCACTGAAGTGACTTAAGTCCGATTTGAGTCTGAGGCCTTTTCTGCACCGGGCTATTAAAATGGTGCAGAGCGACCTCCAATGGAGGTCTTCTGCACCGTAGAGTGGACTGGGGCAGACTACTTTTTGAAGTTCCATACCTCAGTCCACTCCGGAGCAACTGGAACTGGTCATGCAGCATGTTTTTTAAAAACCTCTCTGTGTCGCTCTGTCGCCGCGTTCCAGTGCAGATTTGCAGGCACGCACAAGTGCATGCCTGCAGATCTGCCGGGTGCGGGCTTTAGGCTTGCAAGCTTCTCTGGTTGGTGGAGAGCCTCCCCCAACCAGAAACCGCCATTTTGGATGCCGGAGCAGTGTGGAGCAACAAGCTCGCACTGCTTCTCATCCCGACGGACTCACCTGGACCCACCAAAAAGCCGGTGAGTAGCAGCAGGGAGTGTTTCCCTCGTCACATGCGGAAAGGGCCTGAATCTATTGACTCAAGTCTACATCACTGGTCTGTACAGTACTTGTAATATCCCTTGTGATATGTTTTGTCTCTTCCCTTTCATGTTATAACCAAGGGACATCTCCTTTTGAGTAAGAGTCTTAGGTACTCAAACTTAAGTTTACAGACTGGGCTGTCCCTACAGAGTAAGGCAGTCATCTTGGGCAGATATTAGAAACAAGAAAATGTTAAGATTTTTTATTATTATTATTATTATTATTATTATTATTATTATTATTATTATTATTATTATTATTATTCTAGTATTTTTAATCCCAGGAACAACACAGATATTCCAGTGTGATTTTCTGTCTAAGAACATAGAATAAACTTGTTTGGCTTTGGTATTATGCACTGAGGTTGTCTCTACCCCAGGCAGAAAACTGTCTTGGGCTGGCACTGCTCATAGAGAGTCCTCTGACTGATGGAAGAGGGTATGTTTGCCTTCAATTTGCACTGCCAGGGCAACTGGCAGTTCAAACAGCATTCTCTCTGGAAAGGACAGTAGAATCCAGATTCCTTCTTCTGCTCCTTTTGGCCAATGGACAGGCCTAGGTCCTTGCAACGATGGGTACTTGATAGGATCAAACCATCCTTCCCTTGAGTTCTCTAGGATCAGGGCAGATTAGACAGATCAAATGCAGTTTATATCTACTCTTGACCCCTTGCAGCTTATATGTAATCTTTAAATCCACATATAGCAGTAGTGTTTGAGGAATCTTTGTCCATTTCTGCACTCAAAGGCCCCTCCCTAAACTTTAAACCCCAGGATTCCATAGGATGTTGAAAGTGGGCTTTCTCTGAATTTTTAATCTTTTTGATGCTGACCTTCATGGAGCACTGGGATTTGCGAATAATCATCTATTACTTTGTACCATCTGGGAACGGCTACTGGTATATATTTATATAGGACCACACTTGTAGTGGGGTGCTATTTGGAAATTTTTACTGATGCAAACTTGGCAGGCACAGGGCAGTAGGAATATGAACACTGATTTCATACCTGTTCTGTAGGCTACTTATTTGCTTCCAAAGTTAAGTTACGAAGCTGATCCAAATAGTTCTTTTGTGCATTCTGATTTTCTGAGAGAATGCCTCTCTCCACACACTCTCATCTCTGTGTTAAAATCAGCTTCAGAGACTTGAAACTCCTTTATAGCGCTATGTAAAATCTATGAGAGTAAGCAAAAGAATTTTGTGGGTGATGGCACTGATGTTATAAAATCCCATATGAAAGGACTCAGTCTGAGTCCAAACCAGGCAGCTTTTAGGAATTACTGAAATATTTTGCTCAGGGCTTCAAAACAAGTGTCTCATTTTATTGTAAATATGATATGGCTTTGACTAATGCTTTTTTTAAATGGATGTTTTATTACATTAACTCTGTTTGGAATTTTGCTTTTGTGTAAACTAAGTTTATTACTTAAATAAGAAGTGCATAAATTTAATAAGTGAAATAACGTTCAGAGTTCAGAAAATTACATTACTTTTGAAATGTGATTGAATACACACAGATAAAAATTATAAATTAAGTTGCATGGCATGGAAATATAAGAATTATTCATTTATTAGTTTTTTACACATATAATCTAATTCACAATCAAAGAGCTGTATATTTGGGGGGAAAAGCAAAAGGACAAGCAGAAAAAAGAAGAAGCTGAAATTAAAACACAATACTAACACACCATACTAAAACACTGAACACTAACTTACTAAAACACAAAAGGGCTCTGATTCCTCCAAGCCAAACTGTAATAATGAAAGAAAGAAAAACATTGCTGCTACAGATCCAAGTAAATAAGCCTACTAGAATTACTAGCAAGCACATCCTGAGATTATTGCATCATTAGATTTCTTATTGCTCAGTCCATAAATTGTTTCCAGCCTTTCGAAACTCTTCCATTAAAACCCACATAAGTTTGGCAATTTGGGCCAAACTTAGCATAACAAGCCATTCTTCTGTTGTCAGTGTTTCAGTCTGTTCCAGGTTTGAGCAAACAATATTCTTGCTGCTGTTATCATACATTAAAGAAATCAACCATATTTAGTGTCCAATTCTTTACCAAGCAAAAACATTTCTGATATTACAGAATCCCAGTTTTAATTTTTTAAATTAATATATAATTCTTAGACCAATAACTTTTCACATTTTTATAAACCTACCACATAAGGAAAAAGGATTGTTCCTTATCCTGACATCCCCAACATTGATTTGAAACATTTTTAGACATTTTTGACAAATTTATTTGGGATTAGATACCATCTATACATTATCTTATACATGCCTTCTTTTAAATTACCACACAAAGTAAAATTTTATATAAACCACAATTTTGGCCATATATCTAGTTGAATGTTGTGCCCAAAATTTTGGGTCCATCCTATCATATACTCTGTTCCAGGTTAATCTTCTGTCTTTAGTTTCAAAAGGGATTTGTACACTTTTTAAAATTATATTGGTCATTGTCTTTACACAACTCTAAATATAACTCATTTTCTCCAACCTCTGTGACTAGATCTCTCTTATCTTGATTAATAAATCTTGATTATCTTGATTTTCTTGATTATCCTTGAATTGCATATAAGCAAACTAATAAAGATTTTCGCCTTTGTTAAAAAGCATCACACTTGATATAAAATTCCAGCTACTTAGTTCAAAATACAAAAAGTCATTGTAAAGCAATAATCTCTTTATTTTTAACCTATTCGTTCCTGAAAAAGGGTCTCTGTGGAGAGGTAGTTAGTATTATCTTAGGAAAAAGAGTTTGCTTATATTTATACTGCACTCATAGAAGAACACTTCTAATGCAATGGTTTTATTCTGCATTTCCTTGCCTGCCAAACAAATCTGGAGTTTTTTTTCTGACAGTGTAAAAAGGACATTCCATGACTTCAATGTACAAAGGGTACTCTATTTCTTAGGAATCATAAGGAAATAGAATAAAAGTTTTGGCAAAACAGTTGCTTTTATTAGTGCAATTCTCCCAAAGGGGATAATTTTATCCTTCCCCATTTTTCTAAGTCTCTTTTAACTTCTTTCCAGACTTTTTCATAATTGTTTTGAAACAATAGACTAGTATTCTTCATAATTGTAATTCTCAAATTATAAGGGTTTCATAGACATCAGGAAAATGCAAAACTTGAAGATCACATTCCAAAATTCTTCACTGGAGGACCTCAGCTTCCACGGAAATGCACAGTTCTTATCATCATTTCTTAGCCCAAATTAAGGGTCCATAACCATATGGTACAAGTCACAGGCTCTTATTTCCACGTTGGATGGATGTTGAAGGAGATCCATTAGTTCTGAAAAACTCTGGCAAAATAAAGCACTACTTTAGTGAGATGGAGAACTAGAGAGATCTCATTGGTCCCCTTTACCTGAGTCCAGGAACAGAAGACATAATTGCTTTGCAACCTACAGCCAGTCAGCAGGAACATAATTATCTCAACTCCAGATGCAGAGCAATTCCAGAAGCCCTGCTGAGAAAAGCCAAAGAGCATAGTAATTAAAGTCATCATTAGATAAAGCAGAGATTACACAGCAGTCATCAAAAGCCCAGGGCTCCTAAAGCTTGCCAGCCACATTCACACGTAGCCCTTTGTTGACTAACAAGCAAAAAGGCAGCTAACTTGCGGTGTTGTGTCTGACACCTTGCTTGGAAAATTACTTTTTCTGGAGTACAACTGGAGTATTTTTCTGGACTACAATTCCCAGAATTCCTGAGGCAACATGAGGAATTCTGGAAACTGTAGGACAAAAGAGTAACATCTCTAAACTCTGCTCCTTAATGACTATTACATTAAGCATTCACTTTCCATCTTCCTATGTCTTGCTTCAGCTTTTAATATGTATCAAATATGAAATCAGGACCAACATACTTCATCTGATCAAGCAAATATCTAATCAGCTTGATTGAGCTCATGAGCTGCATACACAATAGAAATGTATAGGTATGATAGGTTTTTAAACACGAGATTGGCCGCATCACTATAAGGGCAGTTATAAAGAATAACCACTAAGACTTGAGGTATTTTGAATATCATCTTTGTGATCTAATGGGACCTAGGGAGTAGCCTGAGAACATAGAATGCTCTTAGGTTGTGAGACAAACTGAAAGTGTGTGGTGCTGGAGGATGGATGACAAAGCTTAATTTTTGTGTGTGAGGTGGCGCTAAATTTAATCACACTGCTGTACCTATTCCCAGCTGGTGCCAGATCTCTCTGGCTCAGGGTTGAGGTGTTTGCATATGTGTGGAGCTTGGGGCTGATTTTAGCATTCCAAAAAGACAGGAACAAAGGCCTAGGGACGGGTGGTGATGGAAACTCCTTGGCTTATGATAGATAGATAGGTGGATAATGTTTATTTATAACGCCTTTTACACCAAAGGACAGAACAACAATGACATATACAATCAGGGACAAAGACATTAAAGCAATAGCATATACTTTTCTATACAACTTATCAATGCAAAGCACTCCCTATGTGGTTTACAGTGTATTTTATCTAATTGCCCCCAACAAGCTGGGTATTCATTTTACTGACCTGTGGAAGGGTGGAAGGCTGAGTCAACCTGGAGCCCTGCAGGATTGAACTCACAATGTTGTGGCTGCAGTCCTGGCATTTAACCACTGTGCCACCAAGATGAACTTTCCACAAACCCCAGTAGCAGCATAAGATGTGGAAGAACTTCCTATGTGTCATGTGCCCTATAGATAGGCTACAGAGAATGAAAGCCCTGGTGGGGATAGAGACAATTGGACAATTGGAACAGTTGCTGGACATATTTTGCCACCTGCATGGCTGCCTGGAATTATTTTTACCCCTTGCTATGCTATGTTTCTTCATTAGTCAGTTTTCCTTCAGATTTTGGACCAATTTATCTGGACATCCCCCCCACCCACCCATGGCTGATAGGACTGACAGGGCCTGATCCTGAGTCTCCAGTTTTCATGAGTCATCTCCAGCAGAGACAAAGGTGCAAATTCTCCACTTTTGGTGAGCTAAGCTCCAAGTAAGTGGAAAGGGCTGAATTTCCAGTTCAGCTAAGAGAACAGCTGCTTTCCACAATTTGTGAAACTTAATTTATTTTTTGCTGAAACTTCCAAGGAGTCTAGTGTGAGTGTCTATGTATTAGTGTCCTCCTTCCATCCCATTCATGGCTTACCCTCTGCTCTGCACCCACTTTCTCAGTAGAAGCAAATAGCCTAAATTAAGTGTTCATTATCCCATCTCCCTAGGTAAATCAAAAGGAATAATCCACTTGTCTCACCTTGATCTGAAAACAGTCCCTCAGCTAATATTTCTGTCTTAATTTCTTAATATGAAAATACATCCTCTTCCTCTGTATGTATGTTTGAATAACAAGCTGGGAGCCATTGTGGCCAATACTTAATGCACAACACTCAATGACATCACTAGGGCTGTCCCAAGGTCTCAGCTTTTGACCTGGAATGATCCTGAACTGGCAACCCTTTGCTAGCTAGAAAGTTTTCAGCCTCCCTTTCCCAGCCTTGCTTGCCTTATCCCTGTAACATCACAAGAATCTGCCCCCTAACATCACAAGAGCCTGCCCTATAAATCTCAGGGAGCAAAATGCTGCTTTTGCTGTAAGACTGCTGGAGCTAAACTGGTGGGATTCTGTCGAAAGCCCTGTGTAATAGTGGGTATAAATATAATGGACTGGATGTAAACTGACTGGCTGTTCCATAAATGGAAGGAGTGCTTCTGTTCCTAAAAGGCACAATGGTCTAGAAGAAAGATGAGGACAGGGATGTGTTTATCCACCAGCCACTACATCACCTTTCCTGCAGTGTCAGAGGTTCTCCCATGCCTCCAGAGGAAGGATGGAAAAAATGTTTACCATTGTTGGTCCCAAGGCCCTCTGGGTAGGCCCTGTGTTGCACACTCACACATTTCAGTTCAGCCTACTTTCACACTAACGAACATATTTGGGGGGTTAGTTTATGCTGTTGCGCTGCCAGGTCAGGCTGCCCTGTATGCTGCAGTCCTGTGAAAATAGCCAAAGAATGTTAACGATGGGTGCTTCACTCCCTGTGACGTCCGGTACGGTGAGGGGAGAGCAAAGCCTGATTAGAGACTGTCCACTGCCATTTCGGGCAGGTAATGAGATTTGGCCACAAGCCTATCATGCACCTGGCCCATAGGTGCCTCAGTAACTGGCGTCCAAGGTGGGATAGCCCCCCTGCTGTCCATTTCAGCACGGTGGGTTGATGGATTGGCAGCTTGTTTTGCCACTTGTGTACGAAAAGCCATTATAATCTGTTGGAACAAAGAGAACCCTGCTCCATCGCCTGCCTTGCTTCTCCGACAGAGTCAGAGTATATGTATGCTTGTGTGCCTTTCATTTTTCTTTTTGCTTCTTCGCTTAATAAACTGCATCCTCAAAGACCAGAACTGGCTTGGTTTCCTGTCTCCCAGCATCTCGCACTTCAAACCTTGCACAGCCACCCAATCCAGGGAGGGTCATGTGTGCTACAACCATTATTCATGTCCTAACAGAAGAAAGGATTTCTGCACACTTGGGAAGCCCAGTCAGGAACAATAATAAAGCAGCAAGAGAATATGGGCTATTATTCTGCAGGTAAATACATGTGCGTGAGTGTGCAAAAACTGTGGATTTTGTATAAAACAGACACAATTTTTGCAGAAAACCCCCAAATATGTCTCTGGAAAAGGGATTTTTTTGTGCATCCCCGCAAATATTTTATCCACTCCCCTACTATTTTGATGCGGAATAATTTCCCCAAGCACCAAATACCACAAATACTGGATGAAAATTTCATTATCTTTCACAGTGAAGAGAAAACTATGGAAATTATTTGTCCTTCTGTGTGAGGAGGCAACGGACAAATATTTACATCCTTGCCTCAAAGCAGCTTTTCAAGAAACATGGGGTCACGCAGGAGGAAAGAGGACACATGAAGACTGATATTTGCACAGCCTTCCTTCAGGCTGAATGGAACTTGGCTAAGCACTACTGTGGGTTTCATTAAATATATTAACACTTTTTAAATATACATTGTGGAACTAAGCAAAATACTGTGACTTCTGATCAAAGAAGTATACCACTACATGTAATGTAATTTTTAAGGTGACAAATAGGTGAGAGCATTTCTGCCACATTAGTAGCTGTTGCTGCAGTATGGCTACTCATGTGGACTCTTCAGCTATATAGAGAAGCCAAACACTTCCAGTGTCATGACAAAGCTGGAAGTGGAATATTAAAGCAAGGTTTTTTTAGGAGTCCCTTCACACAACACAATTGGAGCACATTGATTTCAATTTAACTGCCATGGCTAGAACTTGTGGAATTATGGGATTTGTAGTTTAGGGAGGCATCCGGAAGATAATTTCTATATCTATCTATCTATCTATCTATCTATCTATCTATCTATCTACCCTGCCTTCTTCCAGGGTGAGATCCAAAGTGGTTCACAATTTGAGTTAAAAAATATAGCTAAAATAATGAACAACACAATAGTTAAAAAGCAATTAAATAATCATATTAAAAACATGGATTTACAACAGTTGTCAAAAGGATGCAAAAATATAATAATTATTACAAAATAAATGCAACACACTTCAGTTAAAATAACTTCTGCCATAGTCTGTTATCAAACACAGGATGGTTTAACAGAAACATCCTCATTTGCCAGGGGACAAGAGCAGAGAAGGGTCAACCTAGCTTCCTGGGGAGATAAATTCCACAGTCTGGGGGCAGCTATATCCTGACAAAACATGCTGATGATGGTTCAAAGCAGTCATGGAACTGAGATAAAGCCACCCCCAAAAGATCTCAACACTTGGGCAGGAGAGTTACAGTCTTTGAGGTAGATAGGCTAGGTACAAGCTAGATAAGCGGATATCTCATGAAACTACAAACCTCAGGATTACATAGGAGAGCATCATGGCAATTAAAGTGGAATCTAAGTGCTATAAATGTGCAGTGTAAAAGAGCCCTTACACAACCTTTTTTCCTGATGGTTGAAATCCACTGCTGGGACAGTATCTATATTGTATCATGTTCATTTTCAGTGTCTTTCATTTGTTTCACACCTTCTTTTTCTATTCTGGGCAGTCAACAGAGATCAGAAATCTCTGTGTCCTGTTTCATAAAACCAAGAAGATAACAACGCAGATCATGAGCTGCTATAAATTATTTTTCATCCAGAATTTCTTTTTCGTTCAGTCTCTCTCCTACTCCAGTTGGATGAGATGAGTTAGTTTCTTCTTATGCTGCTACAATAACTTCTGAAAACTAGAGTATCTTCAAGCTTTTTCTGATTTATGACAACTTATCATGGGGTTTGCTTTGGAGAATTTGTTCAGAAGGGGTTTGTCATTGCCTCTCTCCAATGGTGACTTGCCCAACGTCACTCAGAGGGTTTCCATGGCTGAATGAGAAATCAAACTATGGTCTTCAAATTCCTAGGGTCAACATACTAGGGAATCCTGGAGTTTGCAGTTTAGGGAGGGTCATTTAGAATTCTCAGCCGGAGAGCTCTTGGGCCTTAGTAAACCAGAAATCTCAGAATTCCACAGGATGTTAGAAGTGAAAAAATAGCACTAGAACAGTGTAGTGTGGAAAGGTCGCTAGTTCAACACACAAGCCATTACTCAATGTTGGCTTCTTAGCAAGATGCTAAAATCATGTGTTGCATGGAGCAATTGCAATTGCAACATTACTTCTTCTCATCCAGCCATCACCTTCTCTCTTGTCCTGGTGGTGGTCAGTTAAAGAGGACTTGTTTTCCTAGCCTCAGCCTTATGGCTCTGGACTTCCAATTACTCTCATAGCATCATGTGAAGATAGTATAGGTAATCTGAGACCTCTTGACATGCACGCTGTGTGTTGCCTATCAGTAAACAATAAATGAAGGGTAAAGACAGAATGAGTCTTTCAAGCAGACTATGTTCCAGGATGCAGCTCTTTAAGCAGCATACAAAATTTTGTCAACTAGACAAAATTTGTCTAGTTGAAGAGATCAATGGCAGAAAAAACAGATTTATCGTGTTTTTGAAAAAGCAATGCCTTATGTCTACACAGGAAGACAACCACAGATTTAATTAAAATGAAAAGAGGAGTCATTAGTGAGCTTCTCTGTCTTCCTTTCTTACAGTCTCTGGTGGCACCAGAATTCAGTCTTTGAAATGGAAAAATGTGAAAACCTGCAGGAAGATTAAGAAAACTTTGCTCAGTTGTAGTCATTAACAAATCAAACAGTATTCACATCTGTAAACCTCATTTTTAATCTAAATTCTTACTGTACACACTACCTCCATGAGCTGAGCCTGTTTGTGTATTTACAGCCTATATACTGAAACCCTGTTCATCGTCTGTGCACAGTATAATGTAAAGTTCCATTGACAAACGTACACAATGGTAAAGTTCTGAGAGACATTTGATGGCTAATATGGAGTACTGTGGTGTTTTCTGGACTGGGAGGTAGGATAAAGTTATGCCTACAGGCCAGACTGACCTTTAAGTTAGCCTCTTGTACCGAAGGAACCTCATTTGGTATTCTGGTACGTTTATGACAAAGATGGCAAACATGGGTCCCAGATGCACGTGATACCCAAGTTTGTGGCAATTATGGTTGCTGCTGAAACAGTGTCATAAAAACTTTCGGCACAGCCATAGCCTCATAACTCCTGCACAATGTGAGAGATAGTAGCGTGCCTCACAACCAGAGTACTTAGTATTTCTAAGCAGAAGGTGAGCAATTGCCAGCCCTATGCCAGCTCCCAGGGTCTACCAGAAACATGAAGCAGGCTTAGTCTTCTTTGTAAAAACTAAATATGAAGTAGCTTACTTACAAATGCTAAAGGTTTCATAACATAGCGTGGTGAAATGTGCTATAACATGTGCTCTTCAAACATGGAGGAGAGAGAGAAATCACAGATTATGAAATGGAGAATGAACAAACAAATGCAGACTACCTGATACAGAAAGAAACAAGGTATGGCTAAAACACATAAACAGGAAATGATATAAACTTGCAATTACTGAATATAAGATTGTCATCTTTAAGAGTTTCGAAGCACTTCAGGCAGGGATGGGAAATGTGGGTCCCAGATACACTCCAAGGCCAAGTTTCTGGCTCCAACTGCTGCTGAAATAATTCCATAAAAACTGGTGGCACTACCACAGCCCTCCTCCTAGTTTTTCCCCTTCTGGAAGGGAATGAAATACTTTTCCTTGCTGACTGGCAGGGCTCCACTGAACAGGAGGTCTCTCAGGCACCCATTTACACAATGGAAAATAATATGCAAAATCTGAGGGGACTGCTGAATAGTTATGTGCTGTTGTTGAAATTATACATTGCTGCTGGAATGAAACAACAGAGGAGAGTGGGTTTTTTATCTTCTTCTTGTGGCTTCCCAGAGCCATCTGGCTGGCCACTACAGGAAACAGGATGCTGGATCAGATGGACCCTTGACCTCAGATGGAAACATGTCACACCATTAGATGTTGAACATGAGGATAGGAAATGCTTTTCCTAATCCCCAAAGTTCACATTCCATGGAGTGTTCACAAGGTCAGCAGATGGGACCACAATTTCAAACTTTTCATGAAAAAATAATTGAGGGAACATTTTGATCCTCATGGGGGAAACGCTATTTTGGTGAAGCAATTTGGAGAACAGGGGATCAAGGGGAAAAGCCAAAGAACTCTTGTTGCCTATTTATTTCATATTCTCCTTCCCTCACTTTCTCAAAAACTGGTTTTCTATGAAAAAGATGTTTAGACAGTCTTACATATGCTGGCCAAGAGCATGTAATTAGCAACACAGCTGAAGTGAGAATATGGAGTATGATCAATCAATATAATTTTGAGGAAATAAAATGCTGACTTCCAATTGATTTCAGTGTGTTGGAACTGAATGTACAAAGAGGTGAGACTTTTCAGTGAATCAGCCTAATTTCTGTTTCCTGGATTAATATGTGAATCAGAACCTGAAATGGGGAAATCTCCAGTTTCATTGAATATCTCTGATTTCCAACTGCATTTTTGTCCTGTGCTTGTTTTGTATTAGGTTGCAAGTCATTGTAGGGTTTCTTCCTCACTGAATTCACAATTTTGACACATTTTTCCTGTTTTTCTCCCTTTATTTATTTCTGAAATTTACCTACTGTATGCAGCTTTTCCCCATTGACTAAAGCATGTTTTTTCATTTTTAAAAAAATTGAGTATTTTAGCCATTCACATTTTTAAAACATATGCACTGTTTTGCATACATGTTATTTCATGAAATGGCCTCAGATGTGTGAATGTTTGAGTCAAGGGGGGCATTTCTTAGTAAGAGGTCTTGGGGTGCAAAAATCCTATTATGGCAAGGCTGTTGAGTCCATTGGATTCTAACTGCAAAACAGCTGGACCCTAATTGAAACACAGTTATCATTGGGATAGTGCATCTCTCTGATATTTGCAATGGATTCTTGGTTTTTTTTAAAAAAAGTATACAAAAATTTATATATCAGGGAACTTTCTGCACAAAACATGCACATATATGGGAAGAAAGGGTGAATAAGACCATGTATATCAAAAAAGGCTAGGGCTAGTATGCTATTTTGAAAAGAATGTGTGTATGTATCTGTGTGTGTGCATGTACACATACATAGTACTGTGTGTTGCTGGCCTTGCTTTAGGATGGATGCTGTACATTATTCACAAAAGTGTTACCAGTTCAGGATTGTCCCAGGTCCTTAGTTTCTGGGCCAAACCCTGAGACCTAGGTGTGTTCCCTGGTGATGTCATTAAGCATTATACATTAAATGCCAGTCACAGTTGATCACAGATTGCCATTCACACAGATACCCAAAACATATGTACTTGTTTGGAAATTAAAACAGAAATATTAGCTAAAAGTGCTGTTCCCAGATCAAGGTGAAATGAGGGGGTTATTCCTTCTCATTTACTTAGGGAGATGGAGTAAAAAATATTTAATCTAGTTTATTTGCTTCTAGCCACAGTTGCATAGAGACAGGGGGGCAGGAGGCATGGTTCATCCTGGGCATCAATGTTTTTGGGGTGTCTTGGCCCATAGCCATGCTCCTGTGCACCCTGGCCCCACCCCCATGCACCACAGCCATGTGCCGTGCACTCTAGCCCCACCCACCCCCTCCACACACACCAAGCTCTGCCACTGTCTAGTCAGCAGGTAGATGCAAAGTTGAGCAGAGGGTGAGCCCTGGCATCACAAAGACTGAGAGGAAAGGACAAAAGTAACTAAGTAAATATATAGACACCCTGTTGAGGCTTTGCAAATTGCAGCAACAAATCAGTTAAGCCTTCCATATTGCACCAAACTGTTGTACTAGTTGAACAGGAGATAGGCACATTATGTTGTGTCTACAGCAGTGCAGGCAGTGATTCACAAGCAGCACAGCCCCTACTCACAAGGTGAGAGTCAAAGAATGTCCAAACAGAAAGGCAGCCTAGAGCAAACAAATCCAAAGGGGCAAATCCAAACTGTAGTCCAAACAGGCAGAGTTCCAAGACAACCAGATCCAAGAATACAGGGTTTCAGGACCAAAGAGACCAGTTGCTGACCCTGGGAGGAAAGGCCAGCTGGAGCCCTCTTTTATCTGTGGCTGCTGTTGCCACAGGTGTTCCCTCATTAGGGCTCACTTACTACTTAAACGGGCCGAGCAATGCAAGCCCTCCCTTTCCCGGTACATCTGCTGTAAGGTAGGTGTGTCAGCTATGTCTTCCTCTATTTATTCCCCTTGCTCATGCCCTTGTTTTTGTTGTGTATTATTTCCCTCTGGACCAACTTCTGGGGACACTTTGGCCTCTGGGGAAGCCTCTGCCTCAGAGTCAGAATCCTCCTCCTCACTGCTACAGTCTCCAAGGCAGGGCATGACACATGTACAGAGCTGAACACACAAACCTGGAGAATTTGATCCCTTGTCTCTCATTCGCAGGTAATCCATAAAAAGTAGTGATTTGGGGCAGGCCCTGATATCTGGCAACCCTAACCCAGGGAGCCTAGCTGGCCTATTCTTCCCCTTCCCAAATATTGCCATGTCTCAGGGAACGCTCTAGACCTGGCAACCCTATTACTCATCATTGACTATGTTTGCAAAGCCTGCTGGGAGTTTGAGTCAAACAGCATCTGGAAGGCTGTACAGTTCCCACTCTGGGATTGATGCTTAAATATATGTGAAACTGAAACATCTGGAATAAAAGTTAACAATCTGGAAATCATCTTTCAGGCTAGAGTGGCTGAAGCCGTCTAAATCTGCTCTGAGATATGTGGATATGTTTTTCCTTTCTTCTGCCCATGTTACAAAAAGTCTTGTCATGTGGACCTTTAACGATCTAGCCACAGGACTTCATGCCTAGTTTTCATACAGCAACCAGATTGGTGGATATCATTTTGCCCTCTAGCACTTATTCTGGTAAATAACTCTTTTCCTCATAGCTCTGATATATGCTTTTGTATAGCATGTAACTCAAAGGTCGATGTAGATCTGCCATTATAGATCTTTCTGCTAAGGAGAAGCATCCTGTTGGTGACAGATCTCACCCAGAAGAGCCAGAGGGGCACTTTGTTTTGCCTCTGTTAGTCAGATTTTAAAATAGATTCCTTTACAAAAGGAGAAGGCATATGAGGACACTAACTTAAGCTCCACAGAGGAGAAAAAGATTGCTGCATAAAGCCTCTGCCCTGCAGATTCTTCCAAGCAAGATCAAAGGTTGCTCCATCTCTCCAAAGTCTATCTGCTTACAGTCCTCTTGTTTTACAATATATAATGTTTTCTTTGCTTTGCCAAACCTGATTTTTAGGGTCACTAATATACTTATCTCAGGTTTTCTGTTTGTTTGTTTTCTCTTTCTCTCTCTCTGTTTTTTTTTTTTAATTACAATTCTCAGAATCCTCCTGTGAGCATGCCCAGGCCATGTCTGAACATGGTCATAGCTGCTTGTAGTCCTGTGATAATGGGGCTTCCCATTATCTAGACTTAGCTAAAGGGGGAAACTTCCCTCTTCAGGTAAACCAAGGGTTAATGAGGTGTTGGAATTAGATTACATCATAGGTCATGTGGGTCAGCATCATAGGTCATGTGGGTCAGCATCATAGGTCACAGGGTGAGATGTGACCAATCAAAAAGGAAAGAGGTGAGCATCTTCAGGATGCTTCCAGATGCTTCCAAAGAGAAGTTATAAAACTTCTTGCGAGGCCATGTGGCTGAGAGATAACAAAGGAACTGCCAGTAGCAGGCTGAGGTCTAGCCTCACCTCCTGGTCCCTTCCCCTGAAAACATCTAAGCCTAGGAACAACTGTGAGTAATTAGAAATAGTTATCTAGTCGCGTTAGGGACTTTTCTGTTATTTTGGAGGCTGGCTGATCTAAAGAATGTATCTGTGCTTTTATATCTGTTCTTTTGTAACTACTTGTAACTAAGCGTGCCTGGGAGGAGGGAGCTTCCCATGTGTGTTAATTTGCCTTGTTTATTTGCATACCTGTAATAAATACTTTCTGTAAAAGACCTTGTTTCTCTCCTTCCCACGCCAAAGCTAGGTAGACTGGGGGAAAAGGAAGATCCTTAAGCTTAGGGATGTACATGGTTGGACAGAGTCCCATTGTACTGTCCAGATAATCAGAATTCAATGGGTGGTGGCAGCAAAGATGAATTAACAGCTAGAATTCATAACAGGCTGGAATATACATCCCAGCTTCACATGGTGACATTTCCAGCTTCACAAGTCCTTGTACTCCAGCAGACTTATATACCATATTTGCCAGAGTATAAGACACATCCTTGTATAAGACACACCTCATTTATACACTGGCAAATACTATTTGCCGGCGTAGAAGATACATCAGCATATAAGACACATCCCATTTTCAAACAGCATTTTTTTTGGGGGGGAGTGAATCTTATACACCAACAAAGACAGTATGTATTTGAAGCCTTTGTGATGATATTGGGGAAGCAAGCAGCCGTTCCATAAGCTCTGACTGTTCTAATTGGGCAGGAACAGGCCCTATCAATCCTCTGTAGTCCCATTTTTCCATCTGTCTTTGAAACATCCTAGTTTGTATCTCCTCCTCCCAATTTCCTGCTTTGTTCTTGGCTTGCTTTAATTGCTCCAAACTGAATTTGAAATGTGAAAGTAGTTTACATTCAATGAACTAAGTGGGCGGAGGGGAAAGGAGGAGGGGGAACGTGCCCTTCCCTGTTGGTGCTGGCAAAAGTGAGCTGGTGCACATCTTCTAGTTTGTGTGTTCTTCCTCATTAATAAGTTTTGCCATCTTGACTACTCTGATGTTGCTTGGCCAAGTGTCCCAGTTCTCATATTTGAAATATTGGAAAGTATGCCGTTCAGTTCTTCTTATGCTGTGGTGTCCATCAGCTCTACCCAACCTAGTATATAGAGAGAGATACCTCTTTAAATAGAAGGGCTCCAGGAATAGCTAAGAAATCAATAAACCAAGCAAGTTCCTTCCATTAGGTTTACATTTTTATGAACTTAATATGAAAGAGAAAAAATCTAAGGTGGTAAAAGGGTAGCCACTATGAATTGTTGGCTTAGCTTAGCAGATGGGAAACCCTAAGGAAGGGGCAGCACTTACCAGTTCAGTTGGGGGGGGAAGAGGTGGAAAGGAATTGAGCTGTGTGTGCCAGGGATAAGATTTAGGTTTTTATCACCTTTTATTAGGTAATATGAATTTAATGCATGGGTTTATGAAGGAATGGAATGAGGGAATTAATGGAATTTGTATTATATATTTGCCTCTATTTTATATATCTTTAAAAATATTTAAGCTTTGAGTTTGCCTCCTAGAAATGTTCAGCAGGAAGATTTCTGCAAACAAATCCTTCATTCGTGCTTTGTGGAGGTGCATGGAACCATGGGAGAATGTTTTATGGGTTCAGTATAAAAACACAGCATTAGTGACAATTGTTAAAAAATGCTTATGTAAATCTACAAATCCTTTAAAGTATTGTAATTCTCTTTGCAATAGTCATAAAATGGTCTCATTGAACCTAAGAGATTGGTGAAAAGCAAACAAGAAAATGCAGGCATCACTTCTTATGTCCTTTCTGCACCTTGCCTTTTTCTGGCACTGGGGTGCAGGGATCGCGTGTGCAGCCTCCAGCAAGAGGCTCTCGCATCCCTGCTGCTTCAGCTCCTCACAAGCTGCCCGCTCATGCGAGAGCCCTGCCTCTTTCTTCTGCAGTGCAGCCTGGGAGTTTCCCAGGCTGCACTGGGGCAGGAAGCTCGACTGGTATGGCTCCAGAGGCTCCGCATACCAGGTAAGTGCGCATGGGGACAGGGAGCAATGTGCAATTGCACACCATTTTCGGCTTCCAGCCAAAAATGAAAAGATGTGTGAGTGGCGCCTGCCGGCCTCTGGAGCATTGTGCGATTGTGAGTGCATCGTGCAGATCGCTCCTCACAATCGCGTGACGCTCCAGGTACCCTTTCACGTGGCAAATGCTGTGCGGAAAGGGCCAATGTGATGTGATAAATCCCAGCGAATGATGCTATCCTGCTGTAATTGAGATTGACCTGCCTTGTGTGATAAGCTCTTTGGTCTTTTATCATGATCTTCCATGAGAAGGGTGCCTAAAAATTGTATGTTTCATTCTTGGGCCTGCTTCTTATCTCTCTTCCTCTGCTATAGTATAATTGAACAACTGCCCAACATCACTTGGTGGACACACATCACCTATGAGATTGGTATTTTCAGCAGAAGTGATTATGTTCTTGCTTTCTTTAGTGCTGCAACAGCTGCAGCCAGAGAGACTTGTATT
The DNA here is from genome assembly GCA_948474755.1 of Ctenosaura bakeri. Lineage (NCBI taxonomy): Eukaryota > Metazoa > Chordata > Lepidosauria > Squamata > Iguanidae > Ctenosaura > Ctenosaura bakeri. Next base: position 73,189 of record CAOLHI010001960.1, on the reverse strand, counting down.
TTGCTGCAAAGGATTGCACTACTACTCCTTTCATTGTAAGTCATGTGGTATTGCCAGAAATTGTGCTGTACTGCCAAAATTGATCACATATGCAGACTGTGAATAACATGAATTGTAGGCCAGCATATCTGCAGGGCACCAATTGAGGGAAGATTGCTATACAGAACCTACAGAAATATCTTACTTTTGGACTATAACTCCCAGAATCCATTTATTGTATCAGCTGGGACATTGTGAAAGCTATAGTCAAAACATAACATTTTCAAATTTCAATTTTTTAAAAAGAAAAGATTGGTGCAATTTTAAGGATTTGTGCTCTTAAACCAGACAGAAAGCCCTTCAAATATATGAAATGAGATAAAAATGCCCTCCCAAGCACCCCAGAATCCTGTACTATCACCACACATCTCCATTTTCTTCTATAGTCCCTCTTCAAATGTTGACAGTATTACATCATGCCAGTTCCTGCCAGCATTTTGAGAGGGACTGCAGAGGAAAATACAAAGTATTTGGCCTTGCCCTGGGTGTGTGTGGCTTGTGGGGCAGGGGCGTCTGAGTAGAAATTCACTCCTGACCCCCACACAGTTGCTTAACCCTGTGCTAAAGAAGACAGCACTAAGTTCCTCAGGTAGTCTCTGTATTGTCAGAGATGGGCACAGGTTTTAATGCTGAATCAAGCAGAACATGTCACTAGGAGGACACTGGGTAACTTAACTTTGGTTGGAGAGAAAGATTGTCTCAGGAAATCAAGCCCAGTTCAAGGTGGTGTAAATTACTTTTCCTCCAATATAAGATCCCACTATCAAGCAGAGAAATTTGATATTCTTTGTGTCATAGAATAGCAGGAGCAGCCATACTGACAAATTTCAAAGTCCATACATTCTACAGTTTAGTGAGTAAAACGGAAATGTTTTCCTCAATTATCATTTTGGCTTTCAATAGAAATAATTTCTCTCTTGCTCCCTCTTTTTCTTCTCTCTTTCAATCCTTTTAAAAGAAAAAGAAAAAAACCACACCTAACTGCTGTGATTTTGAGTACTGGCAAGCTGAATATGAATTGTTTCTGACATGGTGCCTAAAAATTGTAAAGCAGGGAGGGTATGTTTTCACAATGATTTTCAATCCATATGGGTTTCCAGAGATTATGGTTCATTAGCACAGTAGCAGAAGAGGGACAAAGCAGGCGTGTTGCTGGGGAGGGGAGAATTAGAGCTTTGCTCTAATTATGTCCTGCCAGTCCAATCTTCCTTCAGTCCCTACACTTCTATTGCAAGGAGTGAAACACTGGAAATCATTCACCCCTGGAATGCTGCATTCATATTCCCTTGGTAAATTGTCCTGTCCTTTTTCTCTGTATGTCTTAACTGTATTTCTAAATGCTCAACTGAAGTTTTAGGACAGTGCTAGAAATGTGAGGAGTGAATTAAAATTTCATTTAGGAGGCAAATTTCCTATTTGGGGGAAGGCAGTGCCTTCATTTTGCCCCCTCTCACCCTGTAGCTAAACCCCTGGGAAGGAGTACCAAGGAAACAACCTAGGGACTCTGTCTGGTGACTCTAAAGTTTCATAAGAAATGAGATTAAGGGCTTTTCCTCATTTTGTTTTTAAAACGGGGCAGCGCATTCTCCAGCGAGGACATCTGCACTTGGGGGCAAACTGGGTCCGGACTACTTTCTGTAGTTTCGGACTTCAGCCCGCTCTGGAACGACCAGAACTGGTACCTCGCCGTGCTATTGAAAGACTGTTTAAAACAGATCTTTCAATAGCCCGGCGTGCCCCAGTCCATTGTTGTGCTCTTGTGTAGATCTGCAGGCTCGCACCAGCGCGAGGCTGCAAAACTTCTGGGAGCGGGCTTCTGACTGGCGAGCTTCTCCGGTTGGTGGAGAGCCTCCACCAACTGGAAGCCTCCATTTTTGTCCCCGGAGCAGTGTGTAGAGCGGCCACGCACTGCTCCGGATCAGCGTGGATCGTCAGAGGGAGCGTGCAAGTCTGGTGAGTAACAGACTGCCCTGTTTTCTTCCCAAAGTGCGAAAAAGCCCCATATGTGTGAAGTTATTTCATTCTCGCTTTTGTCAGTAGTAAAGAAATAAGACACAGTGGCTGGAATGCTATTAGTGTCTTATGCATACATAAATTTACTCATGGAAGCAGATGGATATTTTTGTCCAAAGCAGAACATTTGGATTCAAGATGGAAGAAACAGGGTTGCACCACTGTGCATACAGTTGCTGATTTGGGTGTGCAACACAAAGGTTGTATAGCATGATCAATGCATAGCACTACATGCAGCGATTTATGCTACACAACGACAATGTAGGATTTCAGCCACAGTGTGATAGGTGGATTGCATTTTAAGGAGTGTGTAATAGAAAAGGCTGGATTCCACTCAGATATTTAGCTTGTGGGGTTTACTCCCACTGTGTATGGCTCTTCCTAGGTTTTTTGTTTTGTTTTTGTTAAGCATTTATGTTGCACTGTGTGGAAAGTTCAGGGCCAGCTGCACCATTAAGGAGATGGAAACAGATGCTTCAGGTGGCAGGGCATCAGAAGTGGCAAACTGGGCTGTTACTTCAATTACCACCACACCGCCTTCCTCTCCCCACCTTTCCTTCCCTATCCCTGAGCTTCACCTTGCTCCACCTTACCTCCCTCCCTTATTTTCTCCATTCTCCCCTCAACTCCTTTTTGCCTTGCTTGTTCACCCACTAAAAGGTTTGTCTTGTTCTCAATAAAAAGAAAGCTGTTTTATCATCCTACCTTTGCCTGCTGACATGTGAACAGAAGCTATTGAAGAAGGGACCCACAGCCACAGGCAAAAAAGAAACATTATAGAGGAAAAAATGAGAAAAATTTTGTTAATTGAAATCAGTGGCTCAGCCTCTCTGAAATTTCTTTCACCAGCAGAAATAGATAAATGCAGACTATATTCTGACTGTAGCCTTATTCACCCATTCTGCAAGTCAATAGTATAATAAGTGCTTGGAGCACCTCATTCACAGCCTATTGGGTGGATCTGCACATACAAATTCTGTGAACACTTACAGCTCCATGTGAGTATCAAATCATGTATATCGGGCCTATGTATATAGAACCTACTTATGCAGAGGTTCTGTATAGACACTGAGCTTATCAAGACATTGAAGTTTGCTGTTATTAATTATCATTGTTTTATTCATTTATGTTGTACCTTTCTCCCAATAAAGAAAATCGAAGCAGCTACCAGTGTGTTTGAAAACAATGCAGATTAATAACTATACAAAGTCTTCGATGAAAGCATAAACATAAAAGTTGTTTAAAGAACAATCATGCAATTTATAAAGTTAACATTAAAATTCATTAAAAGACTACATGCAAACCATAAAATAGCTCATGATTCTTTCAAGAGCATCCTGAAGCTGATCAAGCTGCTCCTGGGTATTGATTTGATCCTTGTTCAGTGCACAACGCTTTGAGAAACTGTGCATCAACCTGAACAACTTTGAAGTGGTTTCCCTCCTTTCTTTTAGCTTATTCCTTTTTATGCAACCCTACCCAATTATATTTGCAGTCCCATTAGTGCTGACTCAGCACTTAGGAAAGTTCCTGGTTTGGACCCCAAACTCTCAAAATTTCCCAGCCAGCCAGGGAAATTCTGGCTATGCTGGCTGGAGAATTCTGGGAGTTGTAATGCAAAAAAGGAACTTTTATGAGTTACATGGCTAACTTCAGTTTTTAACCTGATGGAGGCCTCATGTGGGCTGATCTTTGTGGAGCCTTCAGCATTCCCTCCCCTTGGTGTGGGCCTCTGTCAGTTTGGCAGCTGTCATTTGCTAGAAATTGCCTACCCCTGCAGGCCCTTTCCACACACGGGCCGAGAAACGGGGAAAGCCACGCTAAAACATGGGCTTACTTTGTTCTGTCACCGCGCGGAGCAGTGCATTTTGCTGCTCTACCAGCAGCAGCATCCCGCGGCGTCCTCGATACCCGGCAGCACCCAAAATGGTGGATTTTGACTGGCGGAGCCTCTCCACCAATCGGAGAAGCTCGCCAGCTGGAAATCCTGCCCCCTGCCTGATCTGCAGGGACACCCCTTCACGTGTCCGTAAATCCATACGGGCGCTGTGACAGGGCTGCGTGGGGCTGGACGCCCTGTGCCTTTGAAAAACCACATAAAATGTGGTTTTTCAAAAGCATGCGGCGCCGCCACTTGCGGGTGCCTGACCGTGGATTGGGGTGTGGAATTACTTGAGAGTAAACCACCCCAATTCGCATAATGGTGTAGACGACCTCCATGGAGGTCGCTCTACACCATTTTTTTAACCCCATGTGGAAAGGGCCTGTGTTAGCCCTTTGTTAGCTGTTTTTATTCCCAAAGAACTCTCCCTTTCTCTGCCTTTGATTTACCTGTATAGCAGCAGAGCCTCTTCTGTTGCCCTGTGTGGTGATATCCAGACTTGCTATACTATAGAGATGTTCCATATAAGCTGACAACCTCTGCTTCTCTTTGTATCTCCCCCCCTCCCACAACCCACCATTCTACCTTACACAGAAAGGTCTCCCAATCTACCTCATTAACCGGAAAAAAAGGTCTCCCAGCTTTGACTTTAATACTCAGCTTTAGATCCCTAATTAAACTCAGTAGTCCTGGTTATGGCTGTCTTTGCTGGAATTAAATCGGTAGGGATTTCAACTGCTTCAGCCTAACTGCTGCTTAAATATTTGCCTCTTTGATAAACAAGAAGGCTTCATGTAGAAAGGCAGTTAGCTTTACCTGAGATTTGTGGCATGAAATGTTTTTCAAGAGGGCATAGATGAAAAGAGCGAAGGGGGGTTACCACCTTTTTCTTAGTGAAGGGTCTGTGCTGCTAATATCTACAAGGTAAACAGAAACAGAAGAGAAACAGAAGAGATCCAACCTTTCACAGTGGTCAGGAAAACACACAAACTATATAGTGGAGTAACTCTAGAGTGCATGAAATTTGTTGCTATTTACTGTTATCATTAGAACTGATAAAAAGTAATAAAAAGTACCTGTTTGCTTTCCCATTTCTCAAAAGTAAAATGTCCCAGGACCCTGTTGGTAAATGACATCGTGCAAGGAGATATCCTGTATTTCCCCACACGATATTGCTGTCCCCAGTGTTCAAGAGCTTTTTTGGCCACCACATTATACTGTTCACTCATGTTTAAGCTGTGACCTTTTAAGACTGGTATATCCTTTTCCCATGAACTGTTGTGAAGCCAGGGGTGTCACCCATTCTGTGGTTGTACATTTAATTGTTCCCAACTAAATGTAGTACCTTACATTTCTCCCTGTTGAAATAAATTTTGATAGTTTTGGCTGAGCTCTCCAAGCTGTTAAGATCATTTTGAAAGTAAAGTCCACTGTTAGCAAGGCCATGGAGAGCTAGCACAGGACCTGGGGCAAACTGCATTATTTTGCCCATTCCCTAAATTTAGCAACAGACATTTATAGATGTTAGGCTTGAAATTTGGAGGTTCAAATCCACTCTATGTTCCACCTGGGAAGATGGTGGAGGTGTGATTGGTTTATCCACCATTAGTTTATCCATAGATTGGTTCAAATGGTGGCCTGTGTTGTTTATTGAGCTACTGTCTTGTGTTCTGCTGTGATGTCCTAGAACTTGCAAGTATGGTGGAGGTTCATAGGTCTCTGGCCCTTTCTGCACGTGGCGAAGGAAACGCTCCTTGCTGCTACTCACCGGCTTTTTGGTGGGTCCGTTTGGGCCTGTCCTGACAAGGAGCAGTGCGAGCTCGTCGCTCCACACAGCTCCGGTGTCCAAAATGGCAGCTTCCGGTTGGTGGAGGCTCTCCACCAACTGGAGAAGCTCGCCAGCCTAAAGTCTGCCCCCAGCAGATCTGCAGGCACGCACTAGTGCACTCCTGCAAATCTGCACTGGAGCGCGGCGACAGAGCGACACGGGGTCGCGACTCCGTACTTTTAAAAAACCTCTTAAAAGAGGTTTTTAAAAAGCACGCTGCACAACCAGTTCCGAGATGCGGAACTACGAAAAAAAGTTTGCTCCAGTCCACTCCACGGTGCAGAAGACCTCTGTTGGAGGTCGCTCTGCACCGTTTTAATAGGCCAGTGCGGAAAGGGCCTCTGCAAACATACTTATACCATCATTGGAAGGGGTGGAGGCTGCTCTCTTGCCCCCATTTCCTCCCTTGTCCTCAAGAACATCCAGGGGGCTTCCAGGCATAGCTCCATTCTCCTGGTCTTACATCTGGCAGAGAAGACACAGGCCATTTCCGCACTAGCCTGTTATAGTGCGATGATTCCACTTTCAACATCCTCTGGAACCTGGGGTTTGCAGTTTCGGGAGGGGCCGGCCGGCCCCTCCCAAAACTGCAAACCCTAGGATTCCAGAGGATGTTGAAAATAGAATCATTGTGCTATAACAGGCTAGTGTGGAAATGGCCATAGCTTCTGCTCTTGACATAAGGCTATACCTTCCTCACCAGGTGTTTAAAAGCAATTGAAATGCAGCCAGGAGCAATCCTGTGCCCAGTCCTGGCTGGGATAACAGAACTGTGCCTAGAAGCCCTCTGGCTGCTTTTGTGCACTGGAGGCACTAATATTGTAGGAGAAGGGAGAGGGCACCTCCTTGCTTAATGTCATTCAGCAACAACTTCCTGACTACTCTGATATTTGAAAAATAAGAGGTTTAAGAGTTACCTTTTTTAAAAAATAATAATATAAAAGTAACCAATTTTAAGGCTTTGGAGTTGTAGTTGTAACTAACTATAACTTGTCTTAATAAAGTAACCTCCCAAGCTTTGAGAATGTGACAGAAATTAGATTAGTCTTTTCTTTCTCTGACAGCTACGTGTTGCCCTGAATGTGGATCTTTGTGACACTCTAGGAGAGATGCTTTGATTTCCTTGTCTTTAATTCTCTTGCATTATTAAGCTTTTTCTTCTTTCTCTTGGTCATTAGTATATTTTGTGCATCTTGAAGGTGACCTGAAGCATGTCCTTTGGATGTCTTACAGCACTGTTTGTTCTTGCTGATCTAAGATGAAAGCTAGTCTGGAATTTCTAATTTTTGCATTTGGATTAAAATGCATCATGACAAGGCACCATGATGGTGTTAGGCACTGAAGTAATAGCTTAATAAAATTCACTTCTACTCTTTCACATTCCTCCCCCTTTTTTTTTAGGAATACAGGGATTGGCTGCAGCTGATCCTATCGCCTACTCATTATATTATTACTTTATTGCTTTGACTATAATAACATCTATTAATATTGCAGGAATTTGTCTATTCTTAATGGCACTACTTTTCTGTGGCATTGCATGCTCCTGCGAGGCAAGAGGCTATGCTGGTGGCAGCAGTGCTGCTAGTGGGTCTCCCATGCCAACAGGCTTTTGCTGAGGAGCCTGACTTAATGTGCCAAATAGTGACTGAGCAGCAACAGTGGTAAGGAGTGACATTAGCAGAGGATCTCTCAGAGACAAGGGCAGTGGCACCATAGCTAACACTAGAGTTGAAATGACTTCTTTATTTCAGGCATAGTTCTTCTAATTGTTAGATATACTTTAACCCCCTTTTAACCCTCTGCTCTCAGTCCCAGTCCTAGCCCATAGCCACGCCCCTGGCCATGCCCCACATGCCCTGGCCACACCCCCATGCACAGTGGCCATGCCTCTCATGTCATAGCCGCCCTCTCCCACCCCCCCTCCCCACACTCCAAGCTCTGCCACTGTCTGCTCCCCTTTACTTCCTGTATATTTTGCAGAGATTTCTGGGAACTGTAGTACTGCAGGATTATCTATAAAAAAGACTAAATTACAGATGATTTATGGAGAAATTGGTTCTTGGAGTTACTGGGGCTATTAACTTCTCACTGAATGGCAACCAAGTCAGAATTGCTCTCTGGTGCCTGTTAGCACAACTTGATGCTTCAGGGAGAAACTCATTGTTTATTTTGGGTCATGTAAGGTTTTCACACAGAAGTCCTCATTAGTCTGCTATTTAATGGACTAGAAACTTTCCCATATGTTATTACCCATTGGTGCAACAAGGGTGCTGCAGCCACTTTAAGCCAAATAACCTTGTTTTCTGATCTGCTCGTGTTCCTGCCTGATTGAAAAGCATCCAGACATGGCAGAGCCATTGATATGTATGTTTGAACTGGCCCTGTCTGCCCTCCAAACACTGTGTTTGGGTTGCCAAGAATATAATTCCAGTCTCTGGTGTATTCGTGCACATCTCTGTTCTTTGGCAGATGCTGATGCTGTTGTCCCAGACAGACTGATGGTATTCTTCCCTATGTAGCTTGCTTGCTTATTTATTTATTTAAAGCATTTATTTATATCCAGCTTTTCAGATGAAAGTATTCTTTCAGGAAGGCTTACAAATCATCATCATCAACAACAACATACAAGACAATCCCTGCTCTTGGGTGTATAACCTAAAAAAATGTGAGACAAAAGGAAACAGGACCTGGAAGGGGAAAGGAAAACAAGAAAACCCAAGCAGTTTTCAATGTTACAGACTTGTGTTGCCTTTATTTGTTTAGCAGTGTCTTGTGTCTTCAGGAAGTTTCATCCTGAGAAAATCTGATTGAATGGCTAACTTTCTGGAGAAGCCAATTTTATTTTCTCCCATCTCTACATAGATGGGTCCCTTTCAAGTCCATCTGGGAATGAAAACTAACACATTGGTTGGCTACGTGTGTGTGTGTGCGTGTGTATACACACATACATACACACACACACACATATATAAACAAAAAACACAAAAACATATTTTGTATAGTGTGTGTACATGTGTTCCAGTCACCACGGGAAGACTGCTAAGCCTCCACCTGCTTTGAAAGTGGACATGTACACAGGGTCTAAAGGTTTGCCATGGCTTTCCTCTAAGACTGAGAGAGTATGACTTATTCAAAGTCACCAGTAGGTTTCTGAGGCCGAGTAGGGATTTGTACCCGGGTCTTCTGGAGTCTGCGTCCAATATTGAAATCACTAAACCATACTGGCTCTCTCGGCACAGGCATGCTTAGGATCTAGGCATATATAGGATTGTAAAGTCCTTTACTATATAGATGATGCAGGAGGTGTGAAAGAAGACTGAGACCTTTTCCACGCTACACTATTATAGTGCTGCTATTCCACTTTCAACATCCTATGGAATCCTGGAGTTTGCAGTTTAGGGAGGGGCATTTAGAATTCTCAGCCAGAGAGCTCTTTGGCCTCAGTAAACTACAAACCCCAGAATTCTTCAGGATGTTGAAAGTGGCATAATAGCACTATAACAGTGTAGTGCAGAAATGGCCATATTATCAGAAGAATAAGGTTTCTGGAGGCCCAAGATCTGAACTACTTTTGAGAAAAGCGGAATAAAATCATTAGAATGAAACAGCCAGACATTGCCAGAGTTATCTTGATTAGGAGTGTCAGACGATTCATCCTCTTCTGGATCAGAATCTTTGTGAACAGATGAAGATGCCTCCACGCCTTCAGTAGATTTATCACTCTAAAACCAACAGGCAGATATTTTTAATGAAGTATAGCAGTCATGCAGCGCAAGAGAGACCTAAGAAAGTTGATGTTTGCAAAACAAGACCTTTACTATTGAACTTTTGTCAAGCAAAACTTGTCTCATTTTTAATGTTGTCCCATTTCTGATGCTTCAAGCTGATTTTGCACAGCATTGCAATGGTCTTTAACAAAAGTTAACTAGTTTCTTTTCCATTTGCTCTTTAGCAACAGATGTATTGTGAGACTTGTGTACAGAGCACAAAAGAAAGGGCAGTCTTCAAGGAAGGGAAGAGCAATTGCCAAGTAGCATCTCCTTGAAGAAGGCCAGCTTGCCCTTGCCCAATAGCTGTACATTTCATAGGCTTTGAGGAAGTGGTAGGAAGGCTAACAAGTAAAAATAGGACCATTTCAGAATGGATGAGGTTCCAATGAAAGAGCAGAAATGTTACTCCACTCCAACCCTGGGAACATAAAAGATGAGTTTCAGTTGTACTCTTGAGCAGTTGACATTCAGTCATCTTCCTGCCCACCTTTCCTTCTTTTGAGTTCTTGTTGCTTGTACTCTGAAGAACAGGCATAGTCTTATTTCTTACAAAATTCTGAAATGTTGATTTGTCACAACCTTGGGATAAATTTAGCATGAGACCAGGGCCCTTTCCGCATCCTATCTTTTCTTAGCGCTGGGGTGCAGTGATTGTGCAAGCAGCCTCTTGTGAGAGGCTCTCGCTTCCCTGCTTCTTCAGCTCCGCACGAGCTTCCTGCTTGCACGAGAGCCCCGCCTCTTCCTTTCGTAGTGCAGCCTGGGATCCAGGCTGCACTAAGACAGGAAGCACAACTGACCCTGCTCCCAAGGCTCCACACGCCAGGTAAGTGCATGTGGGGCCCAGGAGCAGTACGTGATCACACAGCATTTTCAGCTGAAAGCTAAAAATGCAAAGGTGCGCAATCGTTGCCTGCCAGCCCCTGGAGCCTTGTGCAATTGTGAGGGCATCATGCAGATTGCTCCTCACAATCTCGCGAGGCTCCAGGCCCTCTTTTGCATGGCAGATGCCATGCGAAAAGGGAGCAGATCTAGTTGCAGGTGCAAGGCTATCGGATTATCAGTTTAGGGAGATTTTGGAAATATAGGCAACATGGTTATGGCCAATTGGGGTGTGGGTTGGCTCTGCTTCGTTCCCAGTGTCAGGGGAACAATATAGGGCATCTACCTGAGTGGAGTCCCACATCTGCCATTCCAAGTTTACCTGGCATATGGACTGAGAGAAGTGATTTCCATCTGTCAGCAGGCAGGTCAGATGATGATTGAATCCACCCTGGTCCAAGCCTCTTCAGCTGTAACCAGTAAAGTTGTAGCCTATTTCATTCCAAATTTTGTGTTGTGTATTTGGTTGTGTCTTTTACATTTGACCAAGTGGAGCCCATCACCTTTACTGCTGTATCTTGAAGAGCATATGGCTGCACTGATTCAGCCTCAGAACCCACATACAACTATTGATTTTTGGTTATAGCTCTCAGAATCCCCCATCAGCATACTCAGTAAGCATGACAGTATGGCATTCAGTGAGCTGTAATCCATAAAAGTAATTTTCCAGGCTCTATAACTATGAGAGCAATCTCTGTCCTTAATCCATTACAAGTCATGTCCGTCATTCCATTTTTTTTCCAGGAAATTTCAGGACCTCATTCAGGAGGAACTAATTTTCCTATTATGTTCCTTGGAATGTCTTTATAAAGAATTTTATCTCTCTCCAGCCTGAAATTCTTGCCTGCAAATAAATGATTAGTCTGCCCATTGAATCCAGAAACAGAGAGAGAGAGAGAGAGAGAGAACACAGAAGTCACCAGATTGGTCAAAAAGAGGAAAACTAAACCTAGAATTTCATACCTTCATTTGGACCAAACAAGTATCCTTCCATAACTGTCTGTGAACCTGCACATTTGTAGACAGAAGCTACAGAGTATCCTTCTGTAAGCAAATCTCCTTGCATGTGGAAACCTCAGCTTGCTGTTGGAAGGCACAGGCAAAAGTATTTTCCTATCAGTAAATTGTGTGGCAGCTTGGTTTTAGAGAGGGACATACTTCTTGGGATAAAGAAACTACAGAGAAGGACTTTGTGAGATAAAATGGCATCTGCTGGCAAAGGAGTATGAGTATATCTGTGTATAGAATCATAGAAATTCAGAGTTGGAAGAGACCACACAGGCCATCCAGTATACATATGCTATCTCAGTTCCAGGTGAATTGTTCTACTTCATAAGATTTAAGCCTCACTTTATGAAAACCAGTGTCTTTATTTCTTGAGGTAGATTCCTACAGAAGGCTCTAACCTTCTAGCCTTATGCCCTCATTCTAAAAGCCTGTAGGTTCTACTTTGGTGCTGTCTCATGTAGGGGATCAACACTTTCCTAATGTTCCGGTGATTGGAACCATATTTCTTCCATATTTTTATTGTATTCACATAGTTTCCTGGGAATGTATTGTGGCCCAACAGCTAAGGTCTGTGGACCACCACTTTAAATGGTGCTGCTGAACAGTATGTCAAGGAGGGGAAGTGGAGATGTCCCTATATTCTAGCAGTCCCTATATTGTTTCTTTGTTGCCTTCCCCATATAGAGGGCAGTTGTCTTTAGCATGGAGCTTCTTTACGCCATGATATTCTGGAGTTCTAAACTGTGCAGTGAGTGTCCACAGATAGAGAGGATGAATATTGTCTTCATCCAGAGTTTGGAGAAGTTTTTACTTAACCTTAACTCCCAAATTCTCACAGCTAGCATTACTCATCATGTTGGCTGGGATATACTTGGAGTTACAATAAAAAAAATGACTTTTCCAAGCTCTGGTGTATTCTTACTGGCAGCCATTTTCCTGGATACAGAGATCTTTTATGTGTCTATTTCAAGGCATACTTCAGACATGAGATGTCCTGTACTATGGAGTCTATATGTGCTATATGTGTGCTCTGCCTCTGAGTTGTGGCCTCTCCCTAACACATAGATGACTGATTCAACCTATGACAATAGGGATAGAAGTTGCCACATGCTGAATGAAAGTCATAGTTGTTGGGGGCTGAAAGATAATCAGTGTCACAAAACACCCAATCCTAGATGGCAGTTTCACTGGTATAATGAGCACAGAAACTGCATGACTCACTGTAAAAAAGAAAAGGAAAAAAAGAGGGGGGGGAAAGAGAGAGGGAGAGAGAATGAGAGAGAGATCAACTTAGGACTTCTCTGCTGGTTGCTTAGCATTTGAGTAGTGGTTTAGATTATTAACTGCACTTGCTATAAATTTATTTTGTGTTGATAAGGAGAACAATGCATAAGCTACCTATTCTTTGCTGACAACAGAGCCCTGCTATTTTTCTGTTATTTTGGAGGAAGCTTGCCTGGTGTCGTTAACTAACCTTCTTAGGGGGAAAATGTCAGAAGCAGAGCCTGGAAGAAACAATTCACAAATAGCTAGTTACTTGCAGTTAGTTCTTTCCCCCAATAAGATAGAACTGTTTTATATCATATATTGTATTGGACTAATAACCTGACTAAAGTAGCATCTTATTTTTTCAGGCCAGCAAGAACAAAAATCCATGAGGTAATCAAATTATAAAAATATAAGAAAATGTAAATACATGGGCAACATAGGTAGATGCCTTATACCAAGTCAAATCTTTGGTCCATGTTGTTATAACTGACAACAGAGGTGGGCAACATATGGATGTTCTGATTTGCATTGGCTCATACACATCTTGTGTCACTGTGCCACACAATGGTAGGAAAAACTTTGCACTTTCATTTTTAAAAAATCACACACAGAGGCTGGCATATTTTAGTGACATATGCAAGCATTAGTCGAATGGGTATGTCTTTCTTTTTTCCATTGACAGTGCTGGGGTGTCTTCCTCCCTCTCCATAACAAAAGCACTCCAAGGATTCACTCTTTCAGTATGAATGGCCCCATAGTCATTCAGGAAGAAGGCTGGGAGAAATGTCTGGTTATATCTCCACAGAATGATTAGAGACCTTCAGGAGACACCAATGGATCTTGGTAGATGATGTCATCACTATGCCTCACTTCTCCCATGCCCCCAGCCCTCTAGCAGCCATTGAGTTGCCAGGGAAGAGCCCTGCAATGGCTAAATAGTGAATTCCCATTTGCTCGCAGAACATTTATCCTATGTCCTGCCATACAGCATCATGGCAATGGCACGCCACCTTATTTTAAAGCCAAATTCTCCTTCCAGAAAAAGTGTATTTTTTCCTGCTGCCACTATGTTGCTGGATTCAGGGGGCAGGGGACTGGTTGCATGTGCAAAACCAACATGATGTAGTGGTTTAAGTGTTGGACAAGGACTGCAGTTTCTTCGTAAACTAAAATTTGCTGGTGACCTTGGGCGAATCATACTCTCTGCACCAAAGTGGAAAGCAAGGTGAAACCTCCTCTGAATGTATCTTGCCAAGAAAACATTGACAGCATTGTCATAAGTCAGAGTGAGCTTAAATACACATAATAACATAACAACAAAGGGAGAGAGGAGGAGAAAGAGGGAGGAAGCCACAAAAGTAGGCAAGGTGCATGCACCCAGGTCTACAACATAGGCTCACCAGCATTTCAGGAACAAGTCTTACCGAGCCCTACCTGGTTCCTCCCTGACAATTTGTCACGCTTCTATACTGTCCTGACTCTAAATAGTCTGCCTTCCTATACTAATGTTAAATCATTGCCATACTTTCATCTACCTGATGCCAGTTCCACACTTTCAGTTCAATACAGGCATTCTCTTGATGTGTAGTTGCAGTTGCTCAAAGGGTTGCCATTGTGAATGGTTGCCAAAAGCAACAACAACAACAACAACAACGACAAAAAGAAGGAAAGAAGGAAGGAAGGAAGGAAGGAAGGAAGGAAGGAAGGAAGGAAGGAAGGAAGGAAGGAAAGAAGGAAGGAAAAAGGTATCAGTTTTGAAAAATCCTAACTTTCACATGTGATAATTTGGGTTGGGACATATAATTACATAGTTGGCCCTCCATATTCACAAATTTAATTTTCAGAGATTTAATTATTTGTACATTTCACCAACCCATGCCCCCCCCAAGCCCTTCTTCTCTGAGCTAACCTGCCTTCTCAGTGGCTCTGATCAAGCCAAGCAGCCCTTTAAAAACTCACCTCTGGTCTTCTTCCTCCTCCTCCACAAGCAGATGCTTGGTCAGCTAAGGACAGCTCATGCCCTGATATCTCAGCATCATAAACCCTCTTACATACACCCAAGAAAGAAGAAGAATGTGAGAGAGGAAATATGCCAACATGCTGATCCATCCTTTTCCCTCTCCTTTCCCTGACCTGGTTTGGACCCTGGGTGCCTACTTTCCCCATCATGTGCCAGCCCCCCGCCCACATTTTGATATTTGCAATTTTCCCACTTTTGCTACGTTTCTGAGCCCCTAATCCCAGTGAATGTGGAGGGCTGACTGTAATTACTTTTAAAAATTCTAAGCTCTTACAAAAGCTCAGTGAAGAATCCTATTTCAACCAAAGCAAGCTGCCTGACTTCTAAAGATGATCATTATCAGCTCCCCAAGTCATATTGTGGATGTCAGTGGTTTGGTGGCTAAGTACCACTATTCACCTTTGTGCCTTTGAACATGTGAAAAGCTTTATTTCTGAGTGACTAAGTTACATACTACGTTACATAATGGCTGAAAGAAAAAAAAAAAAAAAAAAATTGAATCTGTTTTTTAAAACACTTTTTGGGGTACAGTAGGCTATATTTCAGAGCAAGGTACTGGCAAAACCACCTTATTCCTTGCCTAAGAAAACTCTATGAAATTCATGGGGTCACCATAGGTCAATAGGTGAGTTGAAGGCATGTGCTCCCCTATACAGCATGGCACATGGTTCTCGCTCTGACTATAATTTCCTTAAAACCAGTCAAGTTAAATTCTGAAAATTATGTGGCATAAGAAGATGGCTTGGGTAGTTGATGTAAGGATGTCTAAGTGGCTTCTCTCATTGGATTTAACCCCTGAGTTCATCTGGAACAAAGAAACAGATGAGATGATGGCTAGAACAGAGGTGGTGAAATACTTAGAATTAAAATCCAGATGAGCAGAAATGACAATTCCTTCTTGACTGTGCCATCTAGTAGTGACCTAGTGCTAAATTTTGAAGCACAGGTTATTATTGCAGTTCTCACAGCCATGACCACATGGAAAGTCCAGAAGTGCAGGTCACTATGTCAACCCATAGCAACAAATCTGTTCTAGGAGTTTTTATTTTCACCTGAGTCTTTTGTGAATCCATAGGGTCTTAATTACCCTTGCAAGGTCAGTCCATCCATAATTTATATTTCAACAGGGAGAGATCACAACTGTATCTTGTTTCTGGGGGAAAAAAATCTATGCTACTCATCTCTCCTACTCTGTTGATTGAAGCTAAGCTCAGAGGGAAGAAAACAGCCAGAGAGGGATTGTCAAGTGATAAAATCAGAACTGCTAGTCAAAATGCTATGGTGTTTTGATCCTATGAGTCCTAGCCTCACTATACCACTGCCTCTATAGTCCTTAACAAGTGTTCTGGCTGGTTACCAAGATATTACTTCTAGTCATGGGGCTCAAGTGGATAGTGTCTCTTGTATGATAACTGATTACCTACATTAATTTCATTCAGGTTTCAGGTCACTGTCTGGCACAGAAAGAGTTTTGGTTCCTCTGATGGATAGTGATTGCCAGGTGAAGACATGAGGTGCATAAGCCTACTAATATACCTAAAATTCTCAACAGCTTTTGACATCAACAGTCATTGTACCTTTCTTGAGTGGCTGGTTTAAAAAGGAGGACCAAGGGCATTGTGCTCCAGTGATTCTTGTAGATGGATTAATGTTTTCTGGAGAGCCAGTGTGATATAGTGGTTTTAGCACTGGGCTATGGCCCAGGAGAGTAGGGTTTGATTATCTGCTTAGCCATGGAAATCCACTGGGTGACCTTGGGCATGTCACACACTCTCAGCCCAAGAAAAGCCCATGATAAATTCACCTTAGGATCACCATAAACCAGAAAGGACTTGAAGGCACACAACAACAACAAAGTTCTGGGAGAATGCTGCTCCGTCCCATGACATTTATGCTACAGCATGCTTCAGTTTACTGCAAATGCCTCCCCCCGCCCCGCCACCATGGAACTGCTAAGTGAAGTCATCCAAACAATTAGGGTGAATGTCATAATAGTGAAAGTGTGGAGGTGCTCAACCATGACTTGAATTAATAATGGAATGGAAGATCATTTTATACATCTGTATTATTGGTGTGTTATTTGTTATACCTGGACAATATATTGAAAACTGAATGAGGTTGCACTGCAAGTATAGGATTAGGTTTGCACTTTGAGGTGTTCTTAAATCTGGGATTGTCAGAGACTCAAGTGGCTTTGATGACATGTAGCACATTCCACCAGTTTAGACTTATGGCCACTTTACAGAAAGCTTAGTTGTAATGATCTGTGCCTTGATACCATTCAGTACATGGGGCTGCCCTAGAAGAATGTTTGGAAGATACTCCAATTGCTAGATTGCTGGGCTGGAGTGGGACCAAGCATATGGAAAACATCTTGCCAATTTTAAAACAGTTACATGGATTCCACATGGATTTTGAGTACAACTGTCTTGTGTTCAAGGTGATGCTCTCAAAAGGATTAGTTGCAATTAACAAGTAGGAACCAATCTATCTTGAAAATTCATTATAATGCACATATCCTAATGTAAGTAAGGTTATATGCAACTGAATTATCCCTCCTTTGCTTTGACTTCAATTTCCTTCCCTCACATTTTTCCTCTGTTTTCACCGTATGAAGTACTAAATTATATGGTTCTCAAGGCAGAGACCTGTGCTTTTGTACACTTTAAAGTTCTGTGCACAGTAAATAGGCACTATCTAAATGGCGTTCTGACCTTGGACCTCCTGTACTTTACAGCAGAGAGTTGTTTGTTCTAATTTATGTGGTTGAGTTAAAAAGCCAAGGACTTATGCAAGAAAGCTTATCCCAGTCTCAGCAATTCAGCAAGAAACAGATGCTATGTATTCAAGCCTGCCCAAAATCTAAGATGTTACATGTCCCACTACCCTATGAGGCTGGGCTGGTGGGTTCATGGAACAGGGTTTTTTCTATAGCAGCACCTCAACCATGGTATTCCTTTCCAAGGGAGGTCAGGCTGGCTCTATCCCTTTTGAGTTGCTAGCAGGCAGTGAAGCCTGTGCTCTTTTGGTTGGTCTTTGGATCTTAAAATTGGCTGGCTGCTGGAAAATTCAGTAGTTATGAGATAATTAGCTAGACTTATGATCTTGTAACTGCTGGGAAGTCAGGCTTATGGTTGTTCACAATTGAACTCGGCCCCCTAAACTTACTTGTTTCATCTTGATAGCACCTGAGCCAAAGGGTGCTGGGAAATGGTGTCTGCAGTGCTCTCCTGGTCATGAGGTACCTTGAGACAAATGGTTGAAGCAGAACCTGAGAGGCGTCTTCAGCTGCCTGTACTTGACATGCCCTATGACTGGGAAAGCGCTACAGATGTTATTACCCAACAGCCAGGTCTGCAGGACATTGGAAATCCTTTAGTTGAGGCACTGCCAGGTTGAAATAGTAAGGGGGTGGTGGGACTGACATCAGACGTAAGTACAATGATAAACCTGCATTATTTTGGTTATGTAATATGGTGCAGATCTCAGCTGGTGATTCTGAAACTGTTTTTAGAGCTACTGTTAAAGAGAAGTCTCAAGTGTTTTAATTGGTTTATAATTCTCTATTTAATGTTAGTTTTAGTTCTGTATTTAATGTTTTACAACATTTCCTATTTAATGTTTTAAAACATTCTCTATTTAATGTTTAACTGGGTTTTAGATCCTTATTTAATGTATCCCCCAATACTGTACATCACTTTGGGGACCTTGGTAAATTGAGAGTTGATAAATAAATGACTCAAATAAATATAAATAAATAAATAGATTAAGAGATGTGGTTCATAATGTTTTCTTACTAGTATTTACTGGCCCTTTCTGCACGGAGAAGTTAAGACAGGCCAAGGTGTCCTGTCACGGAGGTCGTCCGCAACTTGGATTAAACTAGGTTTGGACTATTTACCTTCGTTCCGTACCTAAGTCCGATCCAAAATGCCCCCAAGTGGTCCTCCAGCACGCTGTGTGAAGACCGGAAAAAATTGGTCTTTCAATTTTCCGGAGTGCGCCATTGTGTTCCTGCTCAGTTGTGCAGATGCGCAGATTCGCACCAATGAGAGCTTATGATTAGCGGAGGATGGGCTGTGGGCGTGGCCAACTTCAGCGGTTGGTCCGGACCCACAAACAACCAGAAGCCACCATTTTGTAAGCCTCACCAGTGTGGATCTGAAGACCTTGCACTGCTCCGCATTGCACTGGAACAAACAGAGGAGCCCTGTGGAAGGGCTTAAGGGAGAGTCCGCGTTGCTTTGAGCCAAGAAGAAGCGGTGAGTAACGGCACGGAGCGATTCACTTGCCTCATGCCAAAAGGGCCACTGTCTCTTTCTAAACATGTCCATATGAATGGCCTTTGTAGATATTTTTGATTTCTTGTCTCAATAAAATGGTTATCTATAGTATGCCACTTTATTATGAATATATGAGATATTTTGCAAGTAATGCTTGGTGTTTTTTTTGAATAATTATGGAGAAACAGACTGCTGTTTAGATTGCTGTTTGAGCTCTTTGTATTGCTCCTGTATAAAGAACAGTACAGTCAGCTCTCCTTCACGTTTGTGAATTTCTCCAACCCCACCTGTTAACCTCAGGTGCTTCTTTTCTGTCGGAAACTTCCCTCTAAGCAGCTCTAATCAGGCTGCACAACCTTTTAAAAATCCATCTCTGGTCTTTTTCTCCACCACCACCAGCCACTGCCTGGTCAGCTAGGGACGGCTGGCAGTCCAATTTCTCAGCACTCCAAACCCTCTCCCAAACACCCCACAAACAACCAAGAAAGGAGATAGTGAGAGAAAAGAAGTATACGGCAGTGGTTCCTTTTCTTTACCAGGGAACCCCTGTAAATATAATTTGTTGCTGGGGACCTCCGAGACTAAACTCAAGATTTAAATATTTAAATTTAGATTTAAATGTGCAAATATTGATTTAAATGTGCAAATATTTATATTCAGTTGCCATCAGGGGGTCTTCAAATGAAGGAGCAGTTTGGGTGTGTGCAGATGCTGCTGCTGTGTCCCTTTCATCAGGGGAGAGGTATGCGCAGACTCACTCATTTGTGAATAGTTTGGGTGCATGCACATGCTTGCGGCCATGCCCCTCGGCACGCACTCCCTCTGGCCATGTAGTGGCGACAATAAAACAAAGCATCTCATGCAGCAACACTGGCACCCTTCCAAAATGAAAAATTAGCCTGTTACTCAGATCTCTTGCTCATATCTGTGGGGAGCCCAGAGAAGGGAGGGAAAGAGATAAGGGGGAAGAGAGAGGAAAAAAGACAGAGGCAGAAGGAAGGCAGAAAGCAAGTACTTACCAGGTGGTTCCTGTCCCTGACAATGAATCCAAGTGTCTCCTCTTGAACTCTTTCACCCAGCCTGATACTCAAGGTTCCTTCTCCCTCCCTCTAGAGGAGCAGGGGTAAGTCAAGTGTGCAGGTGTACTCTCTCACTTCTTTTTCTCTCCTTTCTGAGAGGAGCCAGCTACTGTCAGGGAGGTGTTGTTGCTGCCACTGTGGGGTGTTCAGTGGACCCTAGGTTAAGAACAACTGGTATAGGGACACCGTGCTGAACCACCCCCATCCTTTCTCCTTTCCTTGACCTGTTTTGGATCTTGGGTGCCCATTCTTCCCACCATACCTTGGCCTCCTTCCCACAGACACACAAACACATTTTGATATTTGCAATTTTCCCACTTTTGTGTGGGTCCTGTGCCCCTAACCCTAGCAAATGTGGAGGCCTAACCATATAACTAAATAGCAGGGCCCTATTGTTTAAGAGGGCATTTGCACTATGTTTTCAGTTCTTGGTTTCTTTGCCCTCCTCAGCTGCTTTTTGTTGTTTCTTTGGTGTATTTCTTGAACTTTGGTAGATTTTGACTCCTGATCTCCCCCCCCCTTTATGGTCCTCCATTGTTTTAAATAATGGTTTGAGTTTCATAACTGTTGTTGCTTTGGAGATTGTATGACTCAGAAGAAAGAGTATGAATATTTTAAAACCCAATAAACAGACTCTACATTGTAAGAGACAAGGCTGAAATCTGTGTCTGGATTCCACATGTAGCTTTCAAAAAGAGAGATAAAAGGTCTTTGACACAGGCTTTCATATGGAACTGCAAGGAAGATGTTTATATCTATTTGAGAGGAAGTGGATTGCTGTGAAGCAGGCACTAAACACTGAAGTTTTCTACTGGGCCCAATGTGTTTTGATTAAATCTCAGGTTTCAAGAGAAATTGCTAAAAAGTCAGATATTTTATTGAAAACAGTTAAAATAACCCTGAGGTATGATGGCAATATGGGGAGTATATTTAATCATTTTAGCTGACAAGCCTTTAAACATGTTTCTTAATCCTAAAGCTGCTTTGGTGGGGCTAGGGCAGCCTGACTGGCTTTGTATCACCCAAATCACCAGAGACATGAGATCATCCTACTCAGTATTATCTCCAGTTTCCAGGGCCTGAGGAAACCTCTAGGGGAAGTGGCATCTTCTTACGGGAAGCATTTCACCCTACTGCAAGAACTTGGATGTAAGAACCTCAGATGTACCCTCAGCATTGCTGTCCTCTCTCTTGCCCTGACTTTAAACTCTTAAAGTCTGGACAAAAGGAAATGTTTGCTAGAGCTGAGCCAGTATCTCTTTTCTTCACTATGCTAGAAAGAAAAAATCAGTATTTTCTTCCTTTGTCATCAGGTCAACTTTGACTTAAAGCAACCCTGTGAATGAGACCTCCAAAAGCCCTGGTCAGATCTTGCAAAGTCAGGACTGTGGCTTCTACAATTGCATCAACCAACTTATTATATAGTCTTTCTTTCTTTCTTTTTCCTACTACCTTTCACTGCCAAACATTAGTGATCTACCAGTGAGTCACATTGGCCCATAATATGTCCAAAGTGCAACAGCCTCATTTTATTCATCTTGGCTGCTAGTGAGAGTTCAGACCTGATTTCCCATAGGAGCCATTCATTTGTTTTTTTGGTTGTCTATGGTACCTTTAGAATGCTGTCATTCCAAAGGTCATCATAAGTCATAGTAAACTTGATGGAAATAACAAGAATTTCACTAGCTTCACCCCTCTCTGTTGCAGTCCTTGTCTCCTCCCAAGCTGACTCTCTAGAAGACAATTTAGAAGACAATTTAGAACCCTGGTGGATCAAGATTTCCAATACATTCTTGTTCTTTTTAGAAATATACATCCCATAAATGACTGGGTATGAGAGAGAGAGGGAGGGAGGAAGAATTATACTACTGCCCAAGCCAAGAGGTTTCAAAAAAGTCATTTTATTAGATTGATGCTCCTGTAGCATGTGGCACATACAGAGAAAATTAAGACACGAGGTGTAGTAAGGAGCTAGAACAAATTGGTCTCCCACTGAACAAAATTTCCCTGCAAAGTTATATACACAAGTCTGGAAAGTTTTCAGATCAGTGAGTCAGATCATTAACATAGAGTGTAGTTAACGGGTGAGGTTGAATTTAAGGGTGGGTTCATCTCGTCATTTAATTTATTGGGCTCACTTTTCAACTAACCTGGTTGAATAGAAATGTACAATGACAACATGAGGACACTTTGCCATTCCAGCTGATAATGATTTCAAGATAAAAGAAAAATGATTTTAAACAGCACTCAAACTGCAACAAACTTGTTACTCAAGTGAAAAGCGTAATAAAATCTATAAGCCAGAAGGTTGGGAAAGGATATTGGTTGCAGTCTACCTCATAGTTAAGGCCCATAATAAACAATGGCATAAATCTAATTGCTAGTCCCAGCTCAGTTGCTGAATGGCAAGTCAACATTTATGTTAGTTCTGTTGCTTCAGTTGCTTGTTGGGACTAGCAATCAGGCTATCTGATAGATCTACTGCTGCAGGGGCATTCACAGTTACCCGGTTGCTCTCTCCAGAACTGCTCTGACACTAGTTTGGCAGTGGACCCTCGTTTGACAATGGTAGAGTTCCCAATCAACTCAGAGCAGTTGTAGGAAATTGAGCAGTTAAATGCAGCCTAGATTCTCAGTCCACACAGTGGTGGATCCATTGATTTCCCCCCTGCTAGCATTTGGATTTAGGTTAGAGCTTTACAAACTTTCCACACTTCTTAGACATGTATCATTTTGCAACATAGTAATTCAGTAAATGGAGGCAGCTCCTCCACCTGAGCCTAGTTTGCACCACTGCCCTCACTGGGCTCTTCCTCGGCCCAGGGCGGCAGTGGCAGCAGCAAGAAATGCAGTCCCTCCACCTGGACCTGGTCTGCCACCGTCGCCATCCTCACCCCGGTCTTCCTCGGCCCAGGGTAGCTGTGGTGGTGGGAGAGGCAGTCCCTCCACCCAAACCTGGCCCGCCACTGCCACCGTGCTCACCAGGGTCTTCCTTAGCCCGGGGTGGCAGAAGAGGCAAAGGGAGCTCCTCCAGCTGGACCTGGCCCCCTGCCACCACTGCTGCTCTCACCAGGGTCTTCATCCGCCTGGGGTGGCGGTGGCAGAGGCAGCCCCTTCACTCGGGCTTGGCCCACTGTGGTGGTGGGAGAGGCAGCTCCTCCACCCGTTATGTTCGTGCAACACACCTACACACTGCAGCCAACACACTAACGTGACACACAGTTTGGAAAGCTCTGATTTTGGTGAATGAACACAAAAAAGAGGGAAATGTAAAAATGATTATAGTCATGTGCACTGTCTGGTTTGGGGGATTCTGGAAGTGGTGGTTTTTAAAAAAGGATTTTTCCAAGCTATATATGGGATATCATTCCCTCCAGCACCAATCTTTTTCTTTCTTTTCTTTCTTTCTTTCTTTCTTTCTTTCTTTCTTTCTTTCTTTCTTTCTTTCTTCTGAAGAACTGAATCTAGGATTGTGATCTAGCTTGATATGTTCAGCTATCCTTGGATATGTTTGGATATCACCATGTTTAAAATTCACTATTGATATGAGAAGGAAAGATGTTGTACAATGAATGGCCTATGCGCTAACATTTTTCTCTAGGATCATCTGTGTTGGTATATGTTAATTTTTTTTAAATGATTCCATGTATGGAATTACAAAGTAATATCTGCACTAAATCTTTGCATGTTCATTCAACTCCAGCACTGTCCACATTAGATATTCAGCATATATCAGTGTGGAGCAATGCTACAAATATTACTTAAGGAGACAATGGCACTGCTGTGGATAGTAGAAGACCTTGGAAAACATCCCTTTTTTGGACTACAGCCTCTGGAATCCCCCAGCCAGCATGTCCATTAGCCATGCTGAGTAGGAGATTCTGGAAGTTGATCAAAAAAGTAACTTTTCTAAGGTTTGGATAGAACCCACATCAACACCTCAGTTCTCTGTAAAAATTTTACCATAGTGGCATAGAAACAGATAAGTTACAGACGTTCCCATGACATTGAGGCTAAAGTATGTGCCAGGCCTGAGTGGAAATAGATTGAATATCATCTGACTTTCAGGGTTCTGCATTGAAAAAGCACTTGCTAAGATCTGCAGCACGAGCTTCTTGCAGTCATGCTGTTTGGCTATGGAGGGAATGTGTAGTAGTGCCTGTCTCCTGAGAAAACAAGAAGAATTTTTCAGAAAGGCAATCTAGGAAGAGTAGTTGAGACAGACAAGCAAACCTAACACGTTAAGTTCCCAGAGATAGCTATGTCATTCTTGTACAATTCATGGGGATGTTGCATGTGGGCACTGCACGATAAGAAAAGAATCCAATACAGGGGAAGGAGAGGAGCAGCAAACTGTCCAAGGCAACTGCACTGTAAGCTATGCAAGCCAGAATGGAATCAGAATGGGAGTCCCTGCAGTATTGTGACATGCTATTGTTAGCACCCTCAAGATCAGACCAAGAAGAATGCCATGTGACAGCTTTGTGATTTGGCAAATAAAGATATTTGAACTGGTCAAAAATAATTATTTTTAGAACACTTTCAACATAGAGGTTGGGTGTGTTTGTTTGTTTGCAAATTTATTTTTACCTTTTCAGTTTTATAGGAAAAATTAGGTATGTAGAATGTTATAGCTTTCACTTGGTTGAGGCAACCAATTTATTTCAGTTGATTTTTGTGAAAACAGGTAGACTAAAGAAAAAAATGTACTTTTAAAAACCCTCCTTCACAAAATAGTTTAGGAGAGTGCAACAACTCCACAAATACATCCATTTTTACCAGTCTTTAGAAAAAAAGGGATATGGGTGGGGAATCAACTGGCTCTGAAAGAGAGAGAGAGAGAGAGAGAGAGAGAGAGAGAGAGAGAAAGATTTAAATCACAAAGCTGTGACCAGCTCTTGAACTGCAGCAGGACTGGGCAGGACCCAAAGCAACAGAGCTCATGCAAAAGGTTCTCAAGAAAACATAAATACATAAAATGTTTAATTTTTCCCTGAGGAATTAGCAACTCTTTAAAAAACACCATAGGGCAGGCTGGGATGCACATTTCACGGACACCATGAACATCACGGTATGAAGAAGAAAACCTGTAATGTGTCACTGATTACAATAACAAAGGGTCTTCACATGACACAGAGTCTAATCAAGGTCTTCTCATGTTTCCGTTCTCACTTTCCACCTTAAACCTGCATGATTATCTGCATAAGGTCAACACTTTTCTACTATTTGTCCATCTCCACACATGTATACATAGCTAATTTACATGTTATTTTACAGGCCAGAATTCCAGCCTATGTCTCATTTGTCTAACTTTTTTTTTTCTCCAGGCAGCTATGTCCAAAAAGTAAAAAACCACAGAGAACATCACCTTGAGAGACATAGATAACTAAGACAAGTATGACCACAAAACAATTCTGCTGCCGTTGTCAGTGTGGAAACAAGTATTGTCAGTCTCTGGTGTCCAGTTCCTCTGCCATTCAGCAATAGGTTGCTTTAGAATTCAGGACACATGGTAAAATACCAAACTAAAATGAGTCCCATTGCATTCACCTTCTGATATATCATGGTGTCGGAGGTGGTTTGGGGGAGGGACATGAACCTTGGCTGTCAAAGCTGGCTGCTTGGCCGTGCCACTGGGGAAAGAAGAAAGGCATCAAGTTATACTGAACAGAATCATAAACAGGCAGTCTAATCAAGGTACATAAAAGTGTACTAATGCTCAGAATCAGAACCCGATGTGTGCTCAGGGACAAGATGGATTGGGGGAGGAGGCAGCATTATTCATACGTCTCTTCCCATATGCTCACTTATAGTTTTTACCAACATGAGCCACAACATGTACATAGGAGCTTTCCTTTTCAAAATAATTGCAGAGCTGGATCCAGATTTATTCATGCTGAGAGAAGACTCATTAAAATCAGTGTGACAATGTTGTACTGAAAACATGATTGATTCCAACCTATTGGACCCCAGTAAGACGCAAGCACTGTGGCTGAGTAGCTCCCAGGTCTTGTAATAAGGGGTATTACAACTTCTGAATGGGATTGTACTCTCTGCAATGGAACAGATTCACAGTTCGGTGGTGCTCCTGAGTCCATCACCATCACTGGGACTGAGGCCATTTCTGCACAATACTCTTATAGCACGATTATTCCACTTTCAACATCCTATAGAATCCTGGGATTTGCAGTTTAGGGAGGGGCCAGCTGGCCACTCCCTAAACTGCAAACTCTAGAATTCCATAGGATGTTGAAAGTGAAATAATCACACTATAACAGTGTAAGTGTGGAAATGGCCTGATTCACTGACAACGAAGACAATGTCAAGAGCCACCTGTGGTTATGAGTAACTATTTCCAGCTTAGCCTGGTATTTCATCTCTACCTGTATGGGGATAGCTTGGTACTGTAATCTATTCTTGAGTAACCTCAAGATTGGATTACTGTAATGAACTCTATCTTGGGCTATCCTTAAGGCTTAGTTGGAAGGTGGAGCTGGTAAAAAATGGAGCAGCTAGATGACTAGGAACACATTACCACACCGATCTTATATCTCTGCTAAACTATGTACACCAGAGGACAGCCTGCTACGCAGCTATAGATATATGAGTATATACAAAATAAACAAACAAACAAAATAGAATTCAAGAACCAGTTGTCTCAAAGATTCATATATCATTCTCCTAAGCTACCAGATGTTTATGGGAGACCCTGTTGTTGTGAAGTGGCCTACAGATTTCTATTTGACAACTGCACGTAAACAGGCTTTCTCTCGAGTGGTATCTACCTTGTAGAATGATCAGTAGTATATCAGGCCCCAAAACTGGTGGGTTTTTTTTTTTTTACTTTGGCTTTCCTTCTGCTATGATCTGTTTGGCATGCTCTCATATATTGTCCTAAGAAATTTAACTGGTATTCTTCACACTGATGATGATTGCTTGTGCACAAAACTTTGAGCAATGGTACCTATAATCTATTACATTAACCAACTTTCATGCAAAAATTAAAATACAAAACCCCAAAAGTGTAAACATGAAGCTTGGTTAAAATGGGTTCATAAATGTGCATTCTAGAGCAAAATATATATACATCTGGCCCTCCATCCTCAGGTTTAACATTTGCAGATTTGATTACTTATGGATTATTTGTCACTGCCTCCACTGCTGCCCTACAGCATTTTTAATAGGAACTTATAAGTCTCACCTTACATTCTTAGTCTCTCTGTAAGCCTCACAGGACTGCAAGAAACTGCAAATGTGAGACGAGGCTTGTAAATCCTTATTAAGAATGGTGCAGGGCAGCAGCAGCTGTGGCAGCAAACCCTGCCAACTGCCCTCTTTTGTCTTAAGAAGGAACCCTGACACCTCAAAGGCAAGACTAGGCGGTTGCTGTGCTCCCCAACACAGCCCATAAATATTCACAATTTTTCCATTTTTGTGCCCTAACCTCCATGAATGTGGAGAGGCAACTGTATACGCAAATCAAACGTGTTTGGGTAGTAGCTGACAGTCTAGGTCTTAAACCCTGCTATGGTATCTATTTTGGTCCCATTCATTAAAACTCCAAATATGATGATCTGGTAAGTAGATTTCTAAAGCAATAACAGATAGGCAAACCGTGGTATGGATTACTGAGTGAGTGGTTTAATTCCCTATTGTTTTTTGGTGCTGTTGTTAACCACCACAAATGTCAATACCAAGTGCTACAGAAGTATTTCAATAACTAACCAGCTAGGGGTACCTCTGTTTTGAATGCCTCCCCTTTGGGTGGCTGAAAATATTTTAGCATTGACATTATCAGTTTAGCTATTTATTTCCATCCAAAATGCCACATTGGATTGGAGAAAGAACAATTGCTTTTTCAGCTGTCTATGGTATCTCTGAATTACAGCTTATATTGAACTTTTAATGTTGGTTTTCATAACAATAATATAAACATCCTGATGAAAGATTAGTGTTCTCAGAGTGTTTGTGTGCAAGTGCCTGATATGTTTGTATCTTAGCACTGTGAGAATAAATAATTATTATGCTGTTTTGCTGAATCTGAAAAATGAAAATAGGGAGTGTGAATATAAAATAGAATGGAAACTGGCTAAGCTACCTTTTTTATGTTGACATCTTCACTACTTCAGTTGAAATTTGTTGGGAACCATATTCCAGAAGTGAGTTGGGTATAGCCAAAAGTGGATAGATTTGCAAATATGACACTTCCTTTTGTTCAGTATGGAAGGAAAAGGGATATAGGAACCAGGTCTTTTCCTGCTCTAACTTGTGCAAAGTTCCCACCATCATTTTCGCAGTGAGGGAACAGATTGTGTATGTATGTGCTTTCGAATTGCCTGTTGACTTACGATGACCCCACAAATTTCATTGGGTTTTCTTAGGTAAGGAATACGCAGGGGTAGTTTTTGCCAGTTCCTTTCTTTGCAATATAGCCTACAGCATCTGGTGTTTGTTGATGGTCTCCCATCCAAGTGCTAACCAGATCTGACCCTGCTTACCTTCCAAGAAAGAGAGAATCTTGTGCCTTTAGGGTATTTAGGCTTAAGGGGGAATAAGTTGGAGAACAGGAGAAATCCCAGCAGACTTGAGGAGGGCAAATGTCATCCCCATCTTCAAGAAGGGGAAAAAAGAGGACCCTAATAATTATCACCCGGTCAGCCTGACATCAGTACCAGGAAAGATCCTAGAGCAGATCATTAAACAGTCAGTTTGTAATTACTTAGAAAGCAATGCCATAATCACTAAAAGTCAACATGGATTTCTCAGAAATAAGTCATGCCAGACTAATCTTATCTCTTTTTATTATAGGGTTACAAGGTTGATAGATGAAGGGAATGCTGTAGACATAGCATATCTTGACTTCAGTAAGGCCTTTGACAAAGTTCTCCATGACATTCTTGCAAAGAAACTTGTAAAATGCAGGCTGGACAGGGCTACTGTTAGGTGGATTTGTAATTGATTGACCAACTGAACCCAAAGGGTGATCACGAATGGCTGCTTTTCATCCTGGAGAGAAGTGACTAGTGGGGTGCCACGGGGTTCTGTCCTGGGCCCAGTTCTATTCAACATATTCATCAGTGACTTGGATGAAGGAGTAGAGGGCATGCTGATCAAATTTGCAGATGACACCAAGTTGGGAGGGGTTGCTAATACTCCAGAGGATAGGATCAAATTTCAAAATGACCTTGACCAATTGGAGAGCTAGGCCAAAGCTAACAAAATGAATTTCAACAGAAAGAAATGTAAGGTCTTACACTTAGGACCTAGGCAGAAAAAATAGAATCCACAAATATAGGATGGGGGACGCGTGGCTGGATAGCAGTATGTGTGAAAGGGATCTAGGAGTCTTGGTAGATCACAAGCTGAACATGAGTCAGCAGTGTCATGTGGCAGCCAAGAAAGCCAATGTGATTCTTGGTTGCATCAACAGGAGTATGGTGTCTAGATCGAGGGAGGTAGTGGTACCACTCTATTCTGCATTGGTTAGACCTCATTTGGAATAATGTGTACAGTTCTGGGCACCTCGATTCAAGAAGGATATTGACAAGCTGGAACGTATCCAGAGGAAGGCGACCCAAATGGTGAAGGGTCTGGAAGGCAAAGATTATTTTTTAGTCTGAGAGGTCTACAGTTGTTAGCTGGCCACTGAAGAAGAGTCTTTTAATATTTATTTATTTATTTATTTATTTATTTATTTATTTATTTAAACATTTCTTGTTGCTATATGCCTTCAAGTTGTTGTTGACCCTAAGGTGAACCTATCAGGGGGTTTCTTGGCAAGATTTGTTCAGAGGAGGCTTCGCATCGCCTTTCTCTGAGGCTGTTTGCTAGTTACTGCTGATTACACAGCTGTGTAGTCCAGAGCTACCAGGTCTGAATTTACCAACAGTCAAGGGAGACAGTGTTCATAAGCAGCATCTATAGTCCTGGCAAAGGTCCAAGATCTGCAGAACATGACCAAAGAATGAAAAGTCAGCAAGGCTGTCACCACCAATGGAGTCAGTAGATTCAGGCAGCCTTCTCTATCCTGGCCTCTGGTTATATAGCCTCAGCATCCTGGCCAGTGGTGGCCTAATTAACAAGCTCTTCCTGTATAAACACTGCCAGAAGTCTGGGCTCTCCCTTTTCCTCCTACACTGGCTGCCATAAGTACTGTCTCTCTCATGTCTCTAGGGTTCATTTGTTGGAAAAAAATTCTGTCTGAGTCCTGGGGCAGGAACATAACAGGAGGCCTCAGAGGATTTTAGGGCTGGTGAAACTGATGATTCTGTTGAAGCTCTGGTTAATACGTGGAATCAAAATCTAACCAGGGCTGTTGACACAGTCACCCCCAAGCATCCTCTTCAACCTGTTAGTAAACAGGCTCCTGGGTATACAGAGACCTTCAGGCAGCTCAAACAGGAAGGACAATAACTAGAGTATAAATGGGGGAAACTTGACTTTTAAGCAACAAGACACCATAAAGAAAACATCTTTGTTCCTATAGGCTGGCAATATATGCAGTAAAGAAAGCTTTCTTCTCTGCACATATTGCATCCGTGAATTCATGTCCAGCAGAGTAATTCAGGGTGGTGAGAGGTATGATCTAGATACCCTCCCCGCTGAACCCAATTTTAAAGCCTTCAGTAGCTTGCTATGACACCTTTAATGAACATTTTGCAGATAAAATTTCTGACATAAGAGCTAACTTAGATGCCATTGTTGGAGTGGGAGTTCATGATAAGGTGTCTGGCAACTCTGAGAGTGGAATTATACTGGATCATTTTCAGTTGGTGAGTACTGCTGAAGTGGACAAGCTGCTGGGGCAAATAAGGAGGACAACTTGTTTTATTGATCCCTGTCTATCTGGCTGGTTGCCCAGGGAGAGATGCAATTAGACTTCAAATACAACATATTATTAATGCATCTTTCAGGGAGGGGAACTTTCCATACCGTTAAAGAAGTGGCAGTGGTTAGACCACTTTTGAAAAAGCCCTCCCTGGATCCCCGGACCTTAATAATTATAGACCAGTATCCAATCTTCCTTTTTCAGGCAAGGTGATTGAGAAGGCAGTTGCCTTCCAACTTAAGGTGGTTTTCAATTACACACACTTCTTTGATCCATTTCAAACCATTTTCAGAGAACGATACAGAGTTGAGACTGCTATGATCATCTTGGTGAATGATCTTTGTCTTGGCATTGATGGGGGGAATGTGTCCCTGTTGGCGCTTTTAGACCTCTCAGCGGCATTTGATGCCATCAACTATGGTATCCTTCTAGTGTACCATAGGTTGAGTTGGGAACTGGAAGCACTGTGTTCCAGCAGTTCTGGTGTTACTTCTCAGGGCAGGTTCTGGATGGTGGTGTTTGGAGATAGCTGCTCCTCAAAAATGGAGCTGTTATATGGCATACCAGAAGCTGCCATTCTATCCCCAATGCTTTTTAACATCTACATGAAACCATTGGGAGAGATCATCTGGAAACATGGGACGATGACACCCAAATATATTTCTCCATGCCTTCAAAATGGACTTAGCTAAGGGTAGTATCTCTCTTCTGAACAAATGCTTGGACGAGGTAATGGGCTGGATGAAGAAAAGCAAATTGAAACTGATTCCAGACAAGACAGAGGTGCTTACTATTAAGGGTTGTAATCTGGGGTTGAAGGTATGTCAACCAGTTCTGGACAGGGTCACACTCCTCCTGAAAGACAGTGTTTGAAGCTTGGGAGTGCTCCTGGATCCATCCCTCCAAATGTCAGTTCAGATAGACGTGACAGTCAGGAGGGCTCATTATTAGCTTCAGATGATATGCCAACTGCACCCCTTCCTAGAATTAGAAGACCTGAAGATGGTAGTACACACCATGGTAACCTCAAGGGTGGCCTTCTGCAATATGCTGTACATTAGGCTACCTTTGCACCAAGTTCAGAAATTCCAATTGGTCCAAAATACAGCAGCCAGATTGGTTACAGGTACATTGAGGAGTGAGCATAATACAGTGGTATTCAAATCACTCCACTGGCTGACAAATTGGTTTCTGGGCAAAGTATTGGTTATTACCCTTGTTACCCTTATTAACCAAAGTGTTGGTTATTACCCTTAAAGCCCTACAGGGTTTGGGTCCAAGTTACCTGCAGGATCACCTCTTCCCATACAATCTGCTCCATACACTTGGGTCCTCTGAGGGCCATTTACTTAAACCAACTAAGACTAGAGTGGCAATGGTCACTCAGAGGACCTTTTCATAGCCTCCCCTAGACTGTGGAATGACCTGCTGGAAAACATTCGACAGCCAAACGTGCTATCTGAATTTTAAAAAGTACTAAAGACTTATCTCTTCTGGCAGGCCTACCCAGTCAATTTTTAATTATGAATTGGTATATTTTAAATGATTTTATGTGTTTTTAGTTGTATTTTAATCTTTGCTGTACCCCGTCTCAAACTTGGGGAGAGGCGGTAAGAAATACATCTATTATTACTACTGTTGTTGTTGTTGTTGTTGTTATTTGCATCAGTATTTGAGATGCATTAGTGAGACCCAAAGGCCTTGATGAACAGCCAAGTTCCACAATTTCCCAGTTCCCATGGCTGAGAAGCCCCTTTCCTCTGGTCTCACACAATCTTTTGACTTCACTACAGAGACACAGAGAAGGGCTCCCCAATAGTTCTCAGTCTCTGGGCAGGCACATACAGCGAGTTTCCTCAAATATAGGCGTGCTCCACATTATCTTCACTATTATTTTTAAATGCTCTAAAATCATTTTAAATTAATATTTTAAAAATGGTTACTTAATTTTTTTTAAGTTTTGTACTTCATATTGTTTTAGTTGCATGTTGTTTTAACTTGCTCTGTAAGCTGCCTTTGGAGACAAGCAGGATTAGGTAAATAAATTAGGTAAATAAACAATTAGGTAAATAAACTGATAATGATATTACATGAACATGTGCTGCCTAGTACTGTTGAAACCACTTTTGGAATAGTGCCTCCTCTGTTTCACATTTAATGTTTTTGGAAGGAAAAGAAGGAGAAGAGGAGGAAGAGGAGGAGAAATAAGGGGAACTATTTCAACGCAAAAAAAGCATAATTGGAAAGAAACATAGATATAGAGCACTTTATAAGAGATGCTCAGACTGGAAACAAAAGTGGAGGAAAGTGTTGCTTTTAAAAAATTATTTTAATAAGAAGTGAGAAAAGTAACCAAATAACTATTAAGAGAGAAGGAATTCTATAGTTTCTAACAGGAGAGATAATTCTAACAGGAGAGATAGGGAGAGTGTAAGAAATGGGAGGTTTAGCAAGTAAGCTAATGTTAGAAGAACAAAGGAGACTAGAAGTCCAGAACATAAAAATCAATGCACAAAGATAAGATAGTCCATGTTCATATACAGAATCTATCAACAAAATGGTCAGCAAACATATTAGAAGAGAGTGATAAAGAAACAAAATGGGATGTAGGAATAGAGAACTGAATTAAATGTTAACAGCAAGCAACAAGTGAAAATGAATGAGTAGATTGCTTAGCAGAAGCAAAAGACTGGCTAGTAGCAAAATGGGCACTTGAACAGAATGAAAACGTATTTATAGTGAAGAGTAAAGTAAGAATGAGCTTTGTGCTGATAAAATCTCCTCATTTCTGAGCACTGCAATTAAAACCAGCATTCACAAGTTGTGAAGGATTCAAAAAACAAAGGTCAAGAGTAGAGCTGCAAGTGAAATTGTAAATAATTTTGGTGTACGTCAGAACAAAGATTTTGACTCTGGATATTTAATTCAGAATATGAACTGTGACAAAGGCCATTTCCACATGGAGTTTTTTAAACGGGGCAGAGCGTCCTCCAGGGAGGACGTCTGCATCTGGGACTGGACTGGGTTGGACCTACTGAACGTAGATCCGCAGTCCAGCCCGCTTCCGAACGACCCCAAGTGGTCATCCAGCGTGCTTTTGAAAGACAGCTAAAAAAAGGTATTTCAAAAGCACAGAGCGTGCCACTGCGAGCCTGCTCCCACATGCAGATTCACAGGCTTGCATTGGTGCGACCCTGCGATCTGCCAGGGGCGGGCTTTAGGCTGGCGAGCTTCAGCAATTGGTCGAGACCCTCGACCAACCAGAAGCTGCCATTTTCATCCCCGGAGCAGTGTGGAGCGGCGGCCACAGACTGCTCTGGAGAAGCGTGGACCAGACCGGGGAGCCCAAAAGTCCGGTGAGTAGCGTCATGGGGTAATTCCCTCGTCCCATGCGGAAATGGCCATTATCTGAGTTGAAAAGAAAGGACTTTTAACTATTTGCTTTTTGTCAAATAGTGCTGCACCAAATATGAGCTACCACTTTCAGATATTTCCAGAGTTTCAACAAGTGTTTTCAAATTATTTTACATCTATCTACCATTTTGTCCCATGTACTAAAAATATTAGTAACCTGTCAAATAATAAATACCATTGCATGCCAGCTGTCAGATACAAACGTGTTATAAAATATATAATACCGAAATGAAACACCCTTGGATATCAGATACTCACTGTAAATATACGAGGAAGAAGTTTTTGAGGATAATTTGAAGGAATAAGATTTGTTTAAGCCCTATTAGAGAATGAAAAATATACATGTAAGACATGTATGTTGACAAGCTGGAATGTGTCCAGAGGAGGGCGACAAAAATGAAGGGTCTGGAAACCGTGCCCTATGAGAAGCGACTTAGGGAGCTATGTATGTTTATCCTGACGAAATGAAGGTTGAGGGGTGACACAATAGCCCTGTTTAAATATTTGAAGGGATGTCATGTTGAAGACAGAGCAAGGTTGCTTTTTGCTGCTCTAGAGACTAGGACAAGGAGCAATGGATTCAAAGTACAGGAAAAGAGATTTCACCTAAATATTAGGAAGAACTTCCTGACAGTAAGAGCTATTTGACAGTGGAATATGCTGCCTCAGAGTGTGGTGGAATCACCTTCTTTGGAGGTTTTTAAACAGAAGCTAGATGGCCATTTGCTAGGGATGCTTTGAGTATGTGTTCCTGTATGGCAGGGGGTTGGACTCGATGACCATTGTGGTCTCTTCCAGCTCTATGATTCTATGTAAACATCACCAAAAAGAAAAAGAAGAGCCATTTCCCCCTCTTCCATCAAAAGGAGCATGGTTCATTTTATATATTAGGAAGTAACATTCCAAGGAATGAACACAATTCAATAAGCTATCCGGGGAACTTGTAAAGCTCCTTCCTTGTTCATTTTTGAGAAGAAGCTGAGGAGATAAGGGATTAACACTGCTCAGCGGCATGAAGCAGCTTTCTCTTTATAGCCTCTTTATCTCCAATCACTGACTGGAGATAACAAAAGAAGCTTAAAAGCTGGGTGGGAACCACTGTGAAATTCCCCATCTCCAGGTTTCCCAGCAACTCCATAATTTACTACAACATGTCTAAACCCAGCCAGTGAGTTAATTTTACGAACTAGTGTATAATTGGTTTATATCTCATCTTAGCCACATATTCTCTGGGTAGCCTTAGGCAAATCATCATTTCGGAGCCTCAGTCTCCTTCTCCTTATCTATAATATGGAAATAATTAAGCGTATAGGCTCAGAATGAAGGGTTATGGTATGAATTGCTGGGAGTTGCTAAATGGAACATTTAGGACAACTGCTATGCAAATACTGGTTACCCCTCTTTAAATAGTTGACTTAATACTGTAATTTTAGATGCTACAATTTTGCAAGATTAAAAGGACTATGCCCAGAAAGTATAGCTGCCTATATATTTACTTATGTTGTCCAGAATTTTCTGTAACAGTAACTTCACACATTGTGTAGTTTTGGCATATTCAGCTACATAGCAGAGGAGTTAAGAAATTCTGGCCATTTCCACACTACACTGTTATAGTGCTATTATTCCACTTTCAACATCCTGTGGAATTCTGGGGTTTGTAGTTTACTGAGACCAAAGAATTCTCTGGCTGAGAATTCTAAATAACCCTCTCTTAACTGCAAGCCTCTGGATTCCATAGGATGTTGAAAATGAAATATCACAGTGTAGGGCAAAAATGGCCTCTGTTAGTGAATTGTGAAGATGCTTATTGGAACACCAGCAAGAGTGTCCCAACGCACACTGAGTCCTGCTATGCACCAGTGCCATTGTACATCAGGTCCTATTGTACATCAGCCCTGATCTGCCATGTTTACTTCACTGGGTCCCATATATAATAACATAACAGCAGCCCCTTGCTGAATATTGTAAATTGTAAAACTGCTCAATTCTATTTTCCACAGATGAAAGTTCACTTATGAAGTCATAAGCCCCTAAGTGAATTCTTTCCTTAGTCACTATTACCTTAGGGAAGTATTCTTCATTTTACCCAGAAACAAACCACTGTGTTGTTTTGTTTTGTTTTGCAAATAGGCATTCCTATTGCTTCTTTGGTTTTTGCTATGAATGGGATCCTTGTTCCCAAATCATGTCATAAAAAATTTGCAGGGCCAGTCACAACCAAGGTTCCTCATCTTCTCTAGAAGCCACTATTCTATAACTTTGGCGGCCATGTTGCTTGCTACCCATTTTAGTACTGATGTGTAGCAATTAATATATTCTGAATGATGTAAAAAGTTAAATCAAATATTCTTCTAAAAATTAGCTAATGTAGTTTAGCACAACTCACTTCTTAGTTATGAGACCACTATTTAAAATGAAAACCACATCAGTGCGACTAAATATTGTATATCATCAGGACTGGTGCATTTTAGATGCTCAGAAATGCCATTCTTATTTTATTATACATTGTCAAACTAGTTATGTCTGCAAATGGCTATGGATCATACAATTAACTCACAATGGTATGACTGTGCTTCCATCAGATGTAGAGAGTACTGTAGATACTTCAAAGATGTCTTCATTCACTTTTGGACAACTCAGTATTGACCCTTCCTTTTTTCTTACATTTCAGGTGAATATATAGAAATACACTCAGTAAAATTAAATTAAAATTGAACTAGGTAACATTGAGAGGCATACACATTTTTAGACTTAAGATTTGAATGTGATAGCCTGGGTGCACTGCCACTTAATGAATGAAGCAGCTTTGAAGTCCCCAAAAGTCAAGGAAAGTCTTGCATACCTATGCTATAGCAGAGTTAATTTTTTGGACTACATCTCCCAGAAAACCCCAGACAAAATGACTATGCTGGCTGGGGGATTCTGGAAGTTGTAGCCTCAAAATGTAGCTTTTTAAACAATGCTATCTGGGGACTTCTGGAAGTTGTATTTCTCAGAGACTAATTTTCCCAGGTACTAACAATCATAGTCTCTTCCTCTACAGTACAAAGAAGTGTGTGTATGTACCAGCATATGTAACTGGAGGGAAGAGAAAAAAATATATTGTAATATGCAGTAAAATGGAATATTGGTCTCTGGATGCTTTTCTGTGATGGAACAAATTTTCCAGTATGGGAAAAAACTGCATATAGGGTACCTGAACATGTGATCCCTTGATCCCATCCATTTATAAAACTAAAATCCTTTTAAAAGTTATCAAAAACCCATTCTTAAGCTCTTTTTCTTAAAAGAAATTTGAAATACTGACCCTTCCCCCTCCTGCAAACCAATTCCAGCTATGATTAACTCTCCAGAGATGTTTCAGTTTTTAAAATACACAGATAGAATTGCTGGGGTGGGGGAAGGACTTAACCAGCACTCATTAAGTAGATGATGTATTATTTTAAACAAATAAATGCCATGGCCCCAAAGACTGAACTGACCTTATTAAATTTTAGATAAGTTTAATGGCATTGAGCTGATGATAATGTGAATCTGCGATGCCAGACACAGCTAAACTCATCTTCCAGAAATCTCTGCTAAGCCCTTTCCCCATTATTATTTGTAGCAAACAGACTGCAGCTTGGGTTTTTTTTTTATTGTTTTTTCTCATAAAAATGACCCTTGTCTGATACCTTGGAATATTTGGAGTGAAATAACATCACAGAACAAAGAAAGGAAGAAAGGGAGCTTTGCTACAGGTGTATCTGCTTTGGGGATACACAGTTCAGATGCTGGAGTTTGCTGTTGGCAAAAATAGATAAAGGGCCATATCCTGATGATAACAGGGATCCTATGATCCTTCACCTTTGACTGTACTTGATAGGGCCAATGGGAGTTACAGTCCAATAACAGCAGGAGGGCCATATATCCTGCCTCCCAATTTAGGAGATAATATGTACACTAATACCAAGTAGCATAAAAAGGTCACTTTGATTTGGCTCAAGGATGAATCAAAAGAAGAGTTTTGAAAAGGGTCAAATGTGCAGACCCTGAAATCTAAATACACCTTTAACTTCAACTCACATTGGTTCTCCTAACCATTCTTACCAGATCACTGGTGCAGCTACTGCCAGTTTACAGAGGGTTGTAAGGCTCAAGGTAAGGCAAGTGGAGGAGCACAAAAGGAGGGAGGTATAATGATGGGACATGGGGGACAAGATAGGAAAGCATCGCATGGTGAGGTGTGGCAACAGAGTGAGAATGAAGGGAGAGGAGCAAGGCAGTGAAGACCCTCTCTGGATGTGAGTGTGGTAATGGTACAATTCAGCATTCCCAGCTCTTTGCTGCTATGCCCCATTCCCTTAATGGACCAGCTGGATCATCCGTTACTGGAAGATATTTTTCATTAATCCCATGTCCACAGAAATCTTAAATTCTAACATGCCTAAACTAGCAAATTCCACCGGCAGTCCAGAGTTCTCATCCTATATGAGTAACTAAAGAGTACAGTAAGCTTTAATAATTACCTTGTATATGTTCATATAGGCATCCAGATGCTCAGTGATGCTATGCATGTCAATTAGATGTATAGTTTATTTTTGGTAAGACTGGAGCAGTTGTTTTCAGAACAACATAATAGTACACACACTGAATTCATGGGAATGCTTTTTATCTTTGTCCATCTTGCCTATTTTCTACAGATTCTTAATTGGTCCTCATCAGGACGCAATGCCCAACATCTGTAACATCTGGTTCACATTCTTTTCCATATCCTCAAAGGATCTGTAAGCTTTGCAGCACTTAGTTTAGCAGTTTGGGATTTTCATTTATTCATGAATATTTCCCCATCCTGCATGTTGCTAAGAGTTTGCCTTAGCAAAAGTAGATCAAAGGAGTACATTTTGTACCTGGGCATAAAGGTGAAGGTTTGTGATGGTAATTAGCACCTGTGAAAACTCCTATTTAAATAAGGCAGGATAAGGCTTTAATCTTGACTAGGCTTTGTGGTGGTTGCTACTCTTCCCCAGATGGCCTCCCACTAATGCAGCCACAGTTTTGGCATCATTCCATGCTTTTTAATGGTTCAGATAGTCTGAATCCATTCTACTTTGTGTCTTTATAATAACAGCTGCAATCTGGATGGGAATTAAACTACTTGGATTAAATCCAGTTCTGTTCAAGGAAAGGCTTTGTTCGTCCTGGTTTGCTTTGCTTCTGGATCCACAGAGGTGGCTTCAGCAAATTTCCCATTCTCACTATAATTCTCATATCCTCCAAAAATCTACTCAGGAGGGTTGCTGGATTCTCTGAGAGACATGGTACATGAGAATATTCCAGTTTGTGGATGCCTCTGTTGAATCACAGAGACTTCTGTGAATGGAAGAACAGCAGCACTGGATGCAACTCTTGTGTTACTTTTTTATTTATTACTTATTCCGTGCATATAGATACCTTATGATAGACTGGAAGGGGGTTAAAATCATGTGATCATTACTGAATACTGATGAATTACTAAATAATGATTATTACTGAATAATGCTGATTCATACAGGCATGTACATCCTTCTTGCTAACCAATTTTATTCCTAGATGGCTGTCAACAATCATGAGTGTACTTCCTTAGTTGTAAGTTCCAATTAATTCAGGGGATCATACCCCTAAAGACAGAACCAGATTTGTCATGATGTGATGGGAAGCTCCAGTCCATTCTGAACGTTTTGTCTATACAGCCATTTTGTGTATACAGCCAACTATCAGTAAACCAACTGTTTCTTGGAGGTTTCTAGTAGGTACACTTAAACTGTATGTTTAGAGAGCCAGTGTGGTACAGTAGTTTGAGCGTTAGACTACAACCCTAGAGATCAGGGTTTGATTCCCAACTCAGCAATGTAAACTCACCTTGGGCACATCACACACTCTTACGAAAACCCCAAGTTCCCAAAGTCTCAGCCAGCATGCCCAATGGTAAGGAATGATGAGAGACATAGTCTTAAACATCTGGAGGATTGCAGATTCCCCTGCTCTGCTTTTTAAGAATCATGAATGTATTCAATGGCACTAACAATGGGCCTACACAAGGAGTTCATGGATTGCTCTCTTTTTAAAAACACATATGAATATTGAAAACCACACACCTAGTGTTCATCCTAATGTCTCCCATTCTTGGCACTGCACAGGTGGAGGCTGGGTAAGCCAGGCAACCCACACTGCAAAAATGTTCTCTTGAAATTTCCCTATAGAACATCTATTTTGCTTTTTTGGGGGGCATCTTTGGCAAAGAGAACAAAGGACAAATCCATGTCCTAAAAGCATCCTCACAAAGAAAAATAGGAAGAAGAAAAGAGCAAAGTCATTGGGCTATTGTACCTGCCATAGAAAGCTATTGAGCATTGCTTTGAGTTGCAAAACTACAAACCTATACAAATGCATGTGCATCCCAAAATCAGT
Source organism: Ctenosaura bakeri (assembly GCA_948474755.1). Lineage (NCBI taxonomy): Eukaryota > Metazoa > Chordata > Lepidosauria > Squamata > Iguanidae > Ctenosaura > Ctenosaura bakeri. The sequence goes on along the minus strand of CAOLHI010001960.1, from coordinate 32,448 downwards.
GGTGGCTCTAAGAAAATCAATTTGAGGAAGATGGTGAAAGGGTAAGAAAGACCCCAGGGAAAAAGGATTTCTTTCTGTGAGTTTCGTACCTTCATGTCCCATGGAATTCATAGGGTTTTCTTAGGCAAGAGATATTCAGTTCCTTCCTCTGAAATACAGCCTACAGCACCTGGTCTTCATTGTTACTCTCCTATCCAAGTACTAACCAGGGCTGACCATGCTTAGTTTGCAAGATCAGACAGGATCTGGTGCCTTTAAGGTATTAGGCTTAGAGAAAGGAATCAATCCAAAGTACAGATCATCATATATTACTGTTGTTAAGTTCCTTTCAAGCCAGCTTTGATTTACTATCATAGGTTTTTTTTGGCAAGCTTCTTATTCTGGGGAGATGTGTTATTGGCTTCCTCTAAGGCTGAGAGAGTGTGACTTGCTCAGCACCACCCAGGGAGCTTCCGTAGCTGAATGAGTATGCAAAACCCTGCTCCTCAAGAGTTCTAGTCCAACATTCAAATCACTACACCACATTTTGTAGTGCAGATTGCACGGCTCACCACCATATATAGTGAATGAAAACTGGGAGAACAAATGGTTACACGCACAATTTTGTGGCGTGGGAGGATACCTGTTATCCCATAGTGCCCAACTGAACTCATTCCTTATTGTAGAGCAGAAAGAGGAGAATGAATACCTATAGATTATAATGGAAGGAGGGGGAGAGTTATAAACAGGAAGATAACATTGAAAGGGAACTGGCAGATAAGGAAGAGGATTAAACTTCCCTCCTCATGTTTGGTGGTCCTGATCTAGACCAGAATCCCACACATTGCTTTAGAGCAGGTGTGGGTGATTACAGTAGGTCTGATGGCCAATCTTCTTAGAGGAAGGAACTGGCAAAGCCAGTATTACTGTTTATTCCTTGCCTAAGAAAACCCTATGAAATTCATGGAGTTGCCATAAATTGATGGACGACTTGAAGGGATGCACGACCACATACACACAGCACATGTATAGTAGAAGTGTTTGTTCTAGGATCACAACAGCTTCTTGTTTCTGATAGGCCCAGATGAATTCGACTCAGATTAATATATGGCAGAGAAAAGCGGAAGGGGAGGGAAGAGAAAGACCCATTACTTTGTTGTCTGCTGAAGAGTGCAGTTGAAAGTGAAGCACTGCTTACAGTGAGATGGCTTTAATGCTATTCTGCATGGGTCCCTAACAGGTTAGCTGGGAAAAAGAGTGAAGTGAAATGAAGCTAGGAAATAGCACATGGTTCATTCCCTGCACATGAATAAAGCACATGGCCTCTGCTGAAAACCACAGAATAGAATGCTGCTGCTCATGCTTCTTACAGTCCCTGCACCCAGTCTTTGCATTCTTTGAGCTGCATTATCTACTGGGGAATGCCACATGGAACAATTGTGTATATGGGCTTCTTTCAGCTTCGTCTTTTCTTGAAACTGAGTACCTTGCTCATTCATTCGATCTAGGTGTCTTTTTAGCCTTCTGGTAGGGATTGATTTCAACGTGAAGATTTCAGGGGTGTCCCTATTGTATATGTTTGCAACAGCAATGTTGCACAGCAAAAATGCTGCATAGCAAAGATGTCTCTCAACAAAAATATTATGCAAAATCTGCAATGTTCTATGACAAAACCATGTGGCTATTTTTGTGCAACATTGCTGAATTTTGTTGTGCAGCATTGATGTTTTTGACATAGAAAACAATTTGCAATTTCAGCTGGAAACTGTTTGGTCACAATTGGTTCATAAATATGTATTCCAGAACAACAGCAAAACAGCAAAACAAAAAAATTATGTATTCAAAGTGTTATTTCAAGAGGTGCTTGAAATAGTTGATGGATCAAATCCAAAATTTTGTAGTCTTTGTTTTGGCCCCATTTGGCAGCACACAAACTTTGGTTACTCTTTATTCAAGCATGTACCTTTAAACAGCATAACAGACAGACACTTTAAATTATAGCATAGATTTTCTTCTGCATGGAGATGTTTTTCTTTGACATCCAATAAGCCTTAGGAAGTACAAACACTGAGTTTAGGCTTTTCTGCTTCTGTAAGCTTGCCACTAGAATGTTATGCTTTGCAGTTATTTCTGCCCTATGGCCAACACACGCTGGAAAACGATTAGTGTTTTGGGTTGTAGATTGCTTATCTGCTTCTACTTCTGCACAGATCTGCTCCATTAGCTCCTTCCATATTATCTGGTTCTCTGCTGTACTCCAGCTTCAAACTCCATGGGTGGCATGTGCTCTGTGTGAAGGCCATGATCTGGCTCACTCTGGCACTGGGTGTTGTCTGCTGAGCATGAATGAAGCTCCAAAACATGAGCTGAATGAACTGTGAAAAAGTTTTGATGCATGCCTGAGGGCCTTTCTGCACTACTCTGTTAAAGCGCTATCATTCCACTTTCAACATCCTATAGAATCTTGGGGTTTGTAGTTTAGGGAGAGGCATTTAGAATTCTCATCCAGAAAGCTCTTTGGCCTCAGTAAACTACAAACCCCAGAATTCCACAGAATTTTGAAAGTGGAATAATAGCACTATAACAGTGTAGTGCGAAAAGATCCTGAGATGAGTTGGTGTGCTTGAGGACTGAGGTATTTGGGGGCAAGACAGGAGTTGTGGTGAATACATGAATACACTGCATGAGGACAGGAGCTGTGGTGAATACATGAATACACTGCATGAGGACAACTTGACCAGAAGTACCTGTAAACAAGCTTTCATAACAGAGGTGCAATGTTTGTTATTGAATCACAAGCTCTATTTACAAACTCAAAAGATATAAGCAGAAATTTGAAAAAACTTTTCAGCCTGTTAAGCTGGGTATTGGGTATGTATGCAAAGAAAGAATGTAAGCAAATAATTTACTTACCTCTTTATAAGATTTCTTTACCTCCACTAGTGGGTGCCAATGTGCAATTGGTTTGCGTGGGTAAGCCAGCATTTCATTCCAGTGGTCTCGGCCTAGTCCTTCAGCACTGTTTGCTACACGACAAACTCCAATAATCTCATTATGGCCCACGCTGAAAGCAATACCCACATGTGGAACAAGTTTTAGACACCTTCCCACCTCCTTTGTGGACTGAACCATTTAAACCCATTCCTCCTGGTTTTCCCATCTCTTTGTCTGTTCCATCTTCCATTCCCTTTGAATTATTCACTCCTCCAAATTTTAAACAAATATACTTAAATGGATTGAAAAAATGTGTATTTTATGATAAATTATACTAAAATGAATATTTTAGGGTAAAATGTGTCCAAAATATGACAAAAATGTGTCACAAACTAATGTAGAAATGGGATGGAACAGATCTATAAAATGAATTAGTGTGAAACAGTTGTGAACCTACACTATACTATCTATACAACACAACTGTAGCAGTTTTATACCATTATTTACTTCCCCTCTAGAGAATCCTAGGATTAATAGACTGGTGAGATAGTTAGAATTCTCTGCTAGAATGCTCTAGTGCTCCAGTTGAGGAGAAAGAAATTTCTAGGAAAAAAAAAACCTAACCATTTCACTTAGCTACAAACTCTAGCATTTTGTACAATGAAGCCATAGCAGTTAAAATGTTATGAAACTGTTATAACTATGGCCATTTCCGCACAGGGCGAGGGAATCACCCCATGCCGCTACTTACCGGATCTTCTGCCAGTCTGGTCCGGGGTGAGGAGGAGCAGTGCATGGTCATCGCTCCGCACTGCTCCGGCATCCAAAATGGTGGCTTCCGGTTAGTCGTGGGTCTCAACCAACCGTTGAAGCTTGCCAGCCTAAAGCCCACTCTCAGCAGATCACAGGCTCGCATCAGTGCGAGCCTGCAAATCTGCACAAGGGAGCAGGCTTACAGTGGCATGCTCCATGCTTTTGAAAGACCGGAAAAATCAGGTCTTTCAAAAGCACGCTGGAGGACCACTTGGAGTCATTTCGGAGCGGACTGAGGTGCGGATCTACGGTAAGTAGTCCGAACCCAGTCTGCTCCAAGATGCAGACTTCCTCCGTGGAGGATGCACTGCACCGTTTTAAATACCCCGTGTGGAAATGGCCTATGTAGCAGAATTATATCCATGTCAGTTTCACATGAATTCATTCATATACAAATCTCAGGATTTCTGGTCCATGATTTCCCAGGTCTCAAAGGATGCTGCTAAACTGCTATTAAGTATGTGGTTTACATAAACTCAGAGTGATCTATCCATCACTAGTTTTTGTGTTTATTCATATTTGTTTAATTTTATGTGCAGAGGAGTCAAGAGCATTTACCATCCAGTCAAAGACTTAATATCTAGAGACACAAATGAGGGTTATATCTTGAAGAATGAAATCACTAGCAATTCATGTGAACAAAATTAAAACACAATGGTCTGAATCCTATTGGTTGACCCCTGCTGGAATACACTCATTGAATCAATGAGATTTACCTATTTGTTGACTCAGCTTATATCAATTGATTAAATTGGTCAACTCCATTTGGAACTAACCAATAGGATTCATGCACGTATATTCAAATAGGAAAAAAGAAATGGGCATTGAGCCTGGATGTGGGTACCTGAATGTGGACATACGCAAGAAGAGCAGAGCAGCATGCATGTTGGCTTTGTCCTGCTCCTACTCCCAATTCACACCTTGCTGTACTGAATGGCAATGTCTGCAAAGAAGTTCTGTCTGCAATCCATGGAATGTGAATAGAACCTCAGAGTGCAACTAGGGCCTTTGGTTTATTTTGCATTCTAAATCATATGAATACAAGCCAGATTCCTTTGCAGATCTTAGCATTCAACCTCTCAAATCCAAAACTGGGGTAGGGTTGGGGAGAGGAGGCACTGTAAAGTATATGGATCCCTCTGCCTCCCCCATGTGGAAGAATGATTGTACAGTCAGCCCCTCACATTTGTGGGTTTCACTTTTGCAGATTTGATTATTCACAGATTATTTGCTGTCACCTCTGCTACCTCCCTATGCCATTTTTAATAGGGACTGCAAGCCTTGTGAGACTGAGAAACTGTGAACGAGACTTGTAAGTCCCTCTTAAAAATAGTGAGGGGCAGCAGTGGAGGTGGCAGTAAGCCCCACCAGCTACCCATTTCTGCCATGTGAAGGAACTCTGATGCTTCAAGGAATCCATGGTGTGTTGAATATGATGATCTTACTTTTTTAGTGTGTTAAATATGGTTTGGGAGGGCCTAGAGTTATTCATGGTTTTTCCACTTTCACAGTTATCCTGTGCCCCTAACCCTAGTAAATGTGGAGGGATGATTGTACAACAATGCTTGCATTAAGTGTTATGTGGTTAGGGGGCAGTAATAAATAATTAGGGCCACTTAATGTATTTCTTTCTTGCCTTGTCTAATGTATCTCTTTCTTGACTAGACTGAGGCCCTTTTCGCACCTTACCTTTTTGTGGAGATGGGGGGGCGCTCGAGCGAGAAGCCCTCGGAGGAAGGCTTTCACGTCCCTGCTGCTTGGCCTCTGCAGCAGCTTCCTGGTCACGCGAGCACCCTGCCCACTCCCCACCCCTTCCTACCACAGTGCAGCCTGGGAGTTGAAGGCTAGCGCTGAGGCAGGAAGCGTGACCGGCGCAGCTCAGGAGGCTGTGCACAGCAGGTAAGTACGCTCCACGCCCCTGAGCATTGTGCAACCGCACGGCATTTTCAGCTTGAAGCCGAAAATAAGAAAATCTGCTAGCGGTTCGCGTCACACTCTTGAGTGTTGCGTAAATGTGAGTGCATCATGCAGACCGCTCCTCACATTTACGCAACGCTCAAGGGGCCCTTTCGCTTAAGAAACGCCGTGTGAAAAGGCCCTGATAATCTTAGAGTATCTCAGAATCCTCTTCCTCTCTCCAGAGCATGTACACTAAAGTAGCCGTAAGCTTGCATTCCCTTCCCTCTGAAGGACTTCTTTTAATAAATTTACTTTTACTTTTCTGTAAATGGTCTTTGCTGCTTAATTAAATCAGATATATTTCCATGCATCTCTAAGTCAATCGAAGATGTTCAGAACCCTTTCAAACCATAGAATTACAGCACTATGTTCCATGATTCCATTTTAACCACCATAGTTCCATCCTATGGAATTCTGGGGTCTGTAGCTTAGGGAAGGATGTATAGAATTTGCTGCCAGAGAGGCTTAGTGCTTCAACAAACTATTCACCCTAGAATTCCATAGGGTGAAACTATGGTAGTTAAAGTGGAATCTTAGTGCTATCATTGTATAGTGTAAATGGACCCCAGGCTCAACACATCTTCACTCTCAGTGCCCGAACAAAGCAAAAGTCAGTGACATCTCTGGACTGTCAATGTTAAACATTTACAGGTGAAATGTAAGGCATTGTTGAAAATATCCTGGATACAAATTCCTATAGGTTTTGTGCACAGCTTAAAGCTCAGGTAATGTCAGTTCAGAGAATCCAACTGTCTTCCTATTCCAGAGGCAATGGGAGCTCAGAAGCACTTCCAAGCCACGGAAGGGGAAAACAATAAAAAATTAAGCTTTCTGTGTCTAGTGACAAGATATGTCTCCAGCAGAAGCCAGTTGTATAATCAAATGAGTCATACCATGGGATTTCACAGGAGTATGTGTGGCGGGGGGGGGGATGGCCTAAATGAAATTTAGGCTTTGCAGGGACACCCACTTACCGGTCATAATCCATAACAGAGATAAGCAGACTGACTTGGTCCATGTTCTCTGGAGGAATATCAAAGATTATTGCCTCATTATAGGTAGGATTAAGTGTGTTTCTCTTTATGGTAGTTTTCTTCTTTTTCAGCCTCCTTCCATCACAGAGTAAAGAGACTTTGACATAAGGATCTGGAAAGCAACAGAAAAAGAAAGTGACAATGTAGAGAAAACACTTAAATCTTTTCCCCACTGTTTATAGGAGGGCCACCCACATGGCCACATGGCATGGTGAACAGGTAAATGGGGCAAGTGGGGCAAGCAGGATCAGGGTGGCAAGCCACACATTTCATCTGCTGTCTTTTACACAGCTCCTACATGTGGACACTTTGTAGCCACCACCATCCCATATAGAGTTTGTAACTCTCACAATCTCCCCGGCAGTGTGGTAGTTGAATTCCAGAAAAGTAACTTTTCTAAGTTTTGCTATCCTTGCAGAACTTGTAAGTTATCTCTGTACATATTAGGACCCTGAAAAAGCATAGCTTTATTGTGTGGAGATAAGTTATGGGAATGCAGCCTGTATCTATGTATGCTCAGAGGAAAACATATGAGGAATGACATCGCTGCCAAAATCCTTCTTCCCTCACACATTTGATTTTTAGAACATGGCTATAAATAACAATGACAACTGTGCTGGGGGAAAAAGGAGACTCGATCACAATACTATATAACAGCTCCTATTCTTTGCTCTTTATCTGTTGTTGTTAGTGTGGCATCCAGTTGGTTTTAACTTATAGCAACCCTATGAAAGAGAAACTTCCAAGAGACTCTGCTATTAAGAGCCATATTCAGGTCTTCTAAACACAGAGCTATGGCTTCCTTGATGAAGTCAATCCCTCTGTAATGTGGTCTTCCTCTTTTCCTACTACCTTCCACTTTACAGAGCAATATTGTCTTTCCCAGTGAGTCATTGCCATCTCATGATATGTCCAAAGTACATTTCACTTTTTAGACTCAGGCCATTTCCGCACGGGGTAAGCAAAACGGTGCAGAGGATGTCTGCGCCTTGCAGCGGACTGAGTCTGGACTACTTACTGTAGATCCGCACCTCAGTCCGCTCTGGAATGACCCCAAGTGGTCTCCAGCGTGTTTTTGAAAGACCTGATTTTTCCGGTCTTTCAAAATGCCAGCGCGTGCCATTGCGTGCCTGCTCTCCAGTGCAGATTCACAGGCTCGCGATCTGCGGAAGGCGGGCTTTAGGCTGGCAAGCTTCAGTGGTTGGTCGAGACCCACGACCAACTGGAAGCCTCCATTTTGGACACCAGAGCAGCGCGGATCTACGACCGCACACTGCTCTGCCTCACCCCAGACCGGACTGGACCGGACCGCCAGAAGATCTGGTGAGTAGCAGCAGGGAGCGATTCCCTCGCCGTGTGTAGAAATGGCCTCAATTTAGTCATTTTGGCTTCTGGTGATTTCCTCTACAATACAAGTATTTTTCTTTTTTGTAGTGGATGATATTTGTAGAATTCTCCTCCAGCACCTCATAAGTTTTTCCTCCTGTTAACTTTTCTATGTCTATAATAATTCTATATAGTAATCCTGAGCCTATTATCTGAATGAGATAACCATGCAGCCAAAGCAGCAACATTCACAAGAAGAAGATATTAGTAGTCTAGGGGGACTTCTAATGGTTGAAGACATATAATATCTTTCCCAAAATCGGCCTGTTGGGAATAATTTCGTTGAGAATGTTGCAGGATGTCAGCTGATTGTTGGAGGGGGTGAAAAATGGTGGTGGTGTGGAATTAATAGAGTATCCTGGAAGAGGGATGGCAGGCTGGCAGAAATTCTGCACATGATCGGCAAACTCTACAACATTTAGTTGCAGTTCCCCCTGTAATATTCCATTAGTGAATGTTTTCTCAGATACTCTAAGTTTATAAATTTATTCTTACCTGTAAGTTCACTCCATTCAAGTTACATGGGAAAACAGAAATACCTGGATTAATTGAAGCACTGTTTATCTGAGAGAAGTTGAACCAGCAACCCATCAGTCCAGAGACCTTGTGTATATATGTGGTTCATCTCTGTTTCTTGAGGGAGTGATAACTGTCCACCTTTCCTACAGATTGCTTCTTTTCCCACAGAGACTTCCAGACTGTTCCCTGTACTTATTACTGACTTTGTTCATTTTTACAGTCCATTCCCTGTTCTCTAATGGGACGCAGATATCCTTCATCTATAAGCCTATCCTCCAGCACTCTGATTGTACATATACCTTGCACATCAATTTCCTTTCCTATTCTAAATATCTGTGAACTAGTTTCAAGAAAGCAAGTCATATAAGTTTTTAAAAAGCTGCTTCTTTTTTTAGTGAATGGAAAGAGATAGAAGGGAAAAAATAGGCCAGCAATACCTTACTAGCTGCCCTAGAGACTGACTTTGGCAAATTGCTCCTGAGTTTCTAGCATAGCATGAATGCTGCATGTAGGCTGTCAGAGAAACTCACTCAGTATTTTGAAGTTCCAGTAACTAAGCAGTACATCACCACTGCTACTGAGCTGTTTTCCCTCTGAACTATCAATTCTCTGTGGTTCAGGCTGCATCATGTATTATTTGAGCAGAAATGCTTGTCTTCCCAAACAGCTTCACAGCTATTGGTGTTGTAGATTAAAATGTTTGCCAGCAAAGTGCAGAGACTGACAAGTAGAAGCCTGGGTCATTAAGAGGAGCTGTTACGACAGAAACTCTAACAGTATTTGCACAAGAGTCTCCCAAAAAGTATTACATATGCTCGCCTGTTTCCCCCATAATTCAGGGGGCAAATCTGTAAGTTATAGAACTTTCAGCTCTATAAGTTTGTTGCTTGGGGAAAAAAGCAAAATCGTGTGGCTCCTTTAAGATTAAGGGAGCAGTCCTATGACTCCTGGGATCATAGGGGTCATAGGATTACCCCCCTGCCAAAAAAAAGGTTCTTATCTGCAAGTGGAGGAGGTCTACCATGGGAGTCCTCCTTGTTTAAGCACTGGAAAGCTGGGATTGTGCCCCTAGAATAGGGTGGTGGAAGGGTAGCCTGTGGACACCACCACAGTGACCCTTGAAGTTGGGTTGATTAGAGGAGATTTATGGCCTAAAAATCACCCCAAACATGCCAAGATCACCTGTAAATGGAGGATTTGTCTGCTTTCTCTCACTATCCATCCCAACCTTCTCCCAAATCTCTAAAAATGGCCAAAATGGGAACAAGAAATGATATACAGTCAGACCTCCATATCTGTGGATTCTGTATCCACAGATTCAACCAACCATGGCTTGAAAAGATTAAAAATATATATCCAATAGGCAAAATTTAAGCATGCCATTTTATATAAGGGACACCATTTTACTACACCATTGTATATAATGGGACTTCAGCATCTATAAATGTTGGTATCCATGGGGAGGCGGGGGGTCCTGGAACCAAACTAGCAGATACCAATGGCCCACTGTATTGGCATTTCTGTTGCAGAAGTGTGGCCTGCAGTAGACATACAGGGCATAAATAGGCCCTGCTTCCTACACAGTTGTCCACCCTGTCCTAGATGATATGTTTCTTGGTGCTCAAAGATGACTTCTAATTCTATCATAACCTTCTTAAACGTATCCAGTTCAGTTTTTTTTAAAAAAAATAACTTAAGGTTCGTGACTTCTAGCACTACTCTGGTGACACAGTTTCAGACAGCCAAACCACCAGAGCTTTCAAAAAATTTTCTCTGACTTCCAACCAAAATGTTGTGAATGGCAGTTAGATTATGTATGACACTATATTCTGTGTAGGTGTGAAGGACAAAATTGCTGTTCCACAGATAGTTTTGCTTTAATCAATGACATTAGTGGCAAAAGAGAGATATAAAGTAGAATATGTAAGAGATTATTAAAACCGACCAACTATTAAAAGAAGCAACATGGGCACAGAAGGTAAATCAACAAAATAAATACCATTGCCTTGTTCCAAGCAAGGAAACACCTACCTGAATAACCAGTTATATCCATTGCTTTTAGATTCCTGCATTTAATGACTGTTAAAGTGAGACGACCTGCAGTTGGCAGATAACAAAGGGAAAACATGATCTCCCCCAGGTCCACACTTTCCTTGAATAAAAGAGAAAACATGGTGTATTAGAAACAAGGAAGAAAATAATTTAGCAGACTGTTGCACTGCCTATATCTTCTCTATATGTTTATCTCCCACATCCCACAAGGCAACGCAAGAGTGGGCAGAATTGGTACATCATTTCCTGCAACTCTGAAATTAATTAAATGGTGTACTTCCAGGCATCTATCATTATCAGGACATATGCAAACTGATGACTGCTAGATCATAGATAAAGTACATGACACCATTTCTTCAACTGCATTTAAAATCATCTTCTGAAAGCAAGTCCTGCTATGTCTTATGTAATGGTTTTCCTCTTAGAAGCTCGGAGTACTTCTACTGTGCAGGTCATTCACAAAATCCTATGATAGGTCCAGGTAGGGCCATCTCTAATTTGTAATTCTCCCATGTTTTCCACTCTTTCTTCTTTTTTTTTCTCTTTATCAGAAGGAAAATAAGATGGAATAGTTAGAAAATGCCTTTTATGTAGGAGAATAACTTGGCAATGCCTTTTATGTAATAAGAGCTTCTTTCTGCCAAATATTCTGAAAATCCCTCATTTAGCATTAAGCTAAGAATCTTTGTAATCATATCTGAACTCAGCTATGAACTCACAGAGTGGTCCTCTGGATGTTTCTGAGTTTTAATTGCCCCATTTGCAAGATGAGATAAACAATGACTTGTTTCGTATAGTTGTTATGAGGATGAATGAAGATGGTGTTAGATAGAAGACGTATCATCCAGTTAAAGAAATCTTAACTAACTGTATTAGATTTTGTCTTTTTTAGCCAATCAGGTGCATTGATGTATTGAAGGGAAAACACAACTGTCTGAAAGGGCAGAAAGCATACTCTCTTTATTTGATCAATGAAGATATTTTTAAAGGAACTAAGACAACGCTACTAAGAGGTGTTATACGTGTATAGAAATTAAAGGTCCCAAAGTTTTATCACACTCTAGTCACTGTGATGGGCCTAAATACCCTAAAGACACCAGATTCAGTCTAATTTTTCAAGCTAAGCAGGATTGGTGGGAGATCACCAACAAACACTGTAGGCTATATTTCAGGGGAAGGAACTGGCAAAATCACCTCTAAGTATTCCTTGCCTAAGAAAATGCTATTAAATTCATGGAATTGCAATAGTTGATAGGCAATATGAAGGTGTGCGTGCATGGATGCATGCACATGCGCACACACGCGCACACACAATCACTGTGAGAAAGAATTCAATCTGGAAATCACTTCAGGGCATTGAATTTTGGGTGCCAACCAGGAAAGCTCCATTAATGGCTCATCCAGATGGGCTAATGGTTCTGGTAAATGTTGGGCTGTTCTGTTTCTGGCTTTCATACTTTTTAATTCCTCACAATGGTTGTACTCCTTCATATAGGTATTTCATCCACTCTTCTTTTCCTACTTGAAGTATGGTCAACTGTGGTGTGGGTAGGGTGTATGTATGTCCGCATGTATGTATATGTATGTATGTATGTATATGTATGTGTGTGTGTATATATATATATATATGTTACAGTTGTAGGGCAAAAAAGTCATAGAGATAAAGCACTATCCCATTTTAGCATTATATTTTTAGAAAATCCAAAAGGGAAGGGAAGGGAAAGGGAAAGGAAAGGAAAGGAAAGGAAAGGAAAGGAAAGGAAAGGAAAGGAAAGGAAAGGAAAGGAAAGGAAAGGAAAGGAAAGGAAAGGAAAGGAAAGGCCATACTGCAAAATAGTGCAGGGGAAGTGTTTAACCTGGTAACCAGAAAGGTAGCAAGGAAAGGAAGAGCAGAGGAAAGCATGTGTGGCTAAAGTCATGCTCCCCATTCAACATGTCATCCGAAGTACAGACAGAATAGAGACAATGGGTACAGACTCAAGAATTTACCCCATCTGTCTTGGAAATTCCCAGGACAGAAAAAAATACCCTCCGTCCTAGATTTCAAAAGTCACAGCTAGTTCCAAAAATTCATGCAAAACAGAGCAGGACTGGAGATAACATCATATGGATATTTTTAAAAATTCCAGTAAGTACCATTATACCAAATCCTGAGACTTCTGGCCAGTTTGAATGAGCATGACGGTGCAGGTGGGGGGGGGATGAACCAATAACTGAGCTAACATCCTAATGCACATTTGGACTAACAGTTCACCCCCAATTGTGTACCCATTTTTCCTCTTTGCAGAAGAAGTACAAGGAGGACATAAATTAGAGAGTGTAGAACAGGTATATTTTGCAACTACAGTGGTCAATTTTGGTTTTAAAATAATCCCCCTTCCCCACTGTGGCCTCACCTATCTATTAGCCTGTCAAGCCTCTACCAGGTAAGCATGTGCTCTAACAATAACCTTTGCAGGTGTTTTGGCTTCCTCTACCCCATCATTGTTCTTTTTCATCCTCCAGTAATGAAACACCGTAGAGCATCTGCCTCATATGAAATCTGGCTTAAAATAACCGGAATTAATTGGGGTTCTTCAACATGTCAGCATGGGCTGGCACTGAACCATGGTAATATTTAACCTTTGCTCTCTGGGGAAGCTTTCTGCAGATTATTGACAAGGTCAGAACTGCTAAGTGTTGTAGTGACCTAATTTAACAAACTGTCAAGGAGATGACAGGCAGGGCACTCAAGCTGGGTTTTGTTGTGACTTCCTGCAGAATTCACCTGTACTACATCTTAATATTTAGCCATGTTTCATTAGGAAAGTTATTTGACACAAGAGTTCCTGCATAGCATAGTTGTATTTTAGAGCAGAAGACATGGGTGGGGGAATCCATTTTGAAAACTGAGCAAGAAATCTTTAAAAGATTATTTCTGTCCCATCCCTCAAAGTTTTTTCTGAATAGAAAACTATTTTGTTTCCTTTACTGGTACAATGGAATTGTTGCCCTTACATTATTAATCTTTTAAACCAAACTGGCATAAAAAGAGGTACAATGATAAGTCTTACTGGTATGGAGAGATATTTAAATATGGTGTTCTGAGATCCTCTAGGTGGCACCATGTAACTTTTCTCAACTATGCTTTCTCCAAAAACTAAAAAAATTAGATTAGAACCCTTCTGATTGCTACCTGATAAGCTAATGGACACATCAACAATTTCCTATGATGATTTCTTCACAAACAAGATTTGCCATAAAGTCAATTCCACCCATACACTACCCTTCCGTTCACTCTGCCCTACTGAACAAACTTAGAAGACAACTAGCCTAGGTTACAAAACAGTGAATAACTATATCAGGCACCATTTTGTGGCAAGCATTAGAGGTAGTCAACTAGTGAACAACTAGTGACTCTTTCAGCTTATATATTTTCATATTCAGATACCTCATATAGAACTTACTAATTTCACAACTACTGAGCATTATTTTCCAGTTTAATAGAGGGATAAGAACCTAGAAGTGTGTTCACCACGCAAAGGCTCAAAATAGCCTTCGGCTTCCATTTATTTTACAATGCAAATCTTCAACCAGTCTTGTACATTTCCCCCTCATTGATCACATTCACAAATGACACACACAATGCAACAAAAACTTTGAAGTGTATATAACTTTGATGTGTGGAAGGATATTTGTGAACATTTGATGCTGATTTTCAAGAAGAGAAGTGCTGGATTTCAAATCTGCCTGAGCTGTTTTGGCATCTGAAACTTTTCTCAGAGAAGCCCATTTGAGAACATTCTGTATAAAGAATGTTGCAGGACATTTTCAGTGGCACTGCATTTATAGTTTTCTAGTTTGAATCCTGATTCTTAGAACTACTTGTCTGATCATTGGTTGAAATGAAGTTCCAGTTGTTCAAAATGTCACAGTGGCTGATGCAGAAATGTTTAAATATAATATTTCTCCTGAGATTACTAACCAGTGCAGTGGTCACTGAACTGAACCAATCTACATTTCTAATAAAGGCTTGAATTATTCCAGCATGCATCTCTGGTTTGTATGTTTGTGTGTGTGCACATAATGCATTTGTGTGTGTGTTTTTTGCATGCTATTTCATACTTACATTATGATCACATTAAGCCTGAAATCTGGCTATGCTACCAGGAGAAAAGAAGAGTCTTTCTCAAAGAGCTTAAACTGCCATTAAATGCACTTGAAAACAGAAGAGAAAATAGAGGTGGGAATGCCACATGATGCATCAGAGGCAGCAGCCTACTGACCTGAACCGTGATCTCCAGTTTTCACAAATAAAATATTACTGATCATATCACAGATCAGCCTTCAATTCAGTTAAAATGAATCTTCAAGTAATGTGATAACTATTTAACACTAAAATGAAAGCATAGATAACAAAGAGTTGGGTGCTGCATCCCTTTCTGAGGGTTAGCATTTGGCTTTCTGAAGTTTCATGGGATGAAGGAAAGGAAGACGTCTAGGAGAACAATTCTGGTCACTAGAAGAATCTTGATGTCCATGCATAGAGCAAGTCTCAGGCAGAGACAGAAGGGGCTGCAGCAGAGCTGTCTGTGCTTTTGTACTTACCAAATGCAAAGAGGCAGAACAGACCAGGTAATAGCCCCACAACCACCAGCTGCCTGCTGAATGGCTGAGGTGATTCAGAGCAGTGGCAGGTCATGGCTTCCATGTCAGTGGGATGGTGAATCCACTCTAAGCTTAGGATAAACTTTAAAGGAGGTATCCATGGCCAAGCGGGGAATCAAACCCTGGTCTCCAGGGTCATAGTCCAACTCTCAAACCACTACACCACACTGGATTCAATCATTTTGTAACACAAATCTACAATCTTAAAAGCCTAGAATGCTCTTCTCCTTTACAAATGGCTTTCTTCCATATTCTCTTCTCATTGAGAACTATCAAATATTTGTAGTGAAGAGAGACAATGGTAATTTAAGCACAGAAAACACAAGAGTGTCACAGATGTGAAAATAGTTGGGTTCACACATACATTTCTGTGTGCTGAAGATCTGATTATAGGTAATGTTCTATTTCCTTCTCTAGTCTGGACTACCTTGTGCTAAATGATAGTACTGGTGGCAGAAACTGTATTGTCTTGGTATATAATATAACCAAGCCAGATGGTTCTAATTCAGGGGACCAAATGTCATAACTTGGATGCTCAGAATGTACTTCTGGGGAGAGCAATCCATAACATTCTATCAAATCCTGATGAGAAATACTTGGGCTTAATTGGGATGAGCATGTTAAAAGCTTCTAAGAGATAGCATTCCACAATCTGGTGGTGATATATGCCAAAGTAGTTCTTTCTAATCAGTGCTGCAATCAGACTAGGCAGTATTAATGCCTAGTCTTTTCCAAATGACCCTTTGGAAGTGTTCCCATCATGGCATAATCATAACTTGACCAACACTCACCCCTCTTCTTTCATTTCTTGCATGTTTCTTTTTGCCTAGAATTAAAATTGTGGCAGAATTCACTAATTTAACTATATACTTTGGAGAATGCATATTTAACAGTATTACAATTATAAGCCTTCCTAACCTAACATTTACATGCACAACTCATGGAGGGTTTAACCAACCAGGGATGATGAACAAGTTTTCTAATGAGCCCCACTGACAGTCCCTTGTTTAGAACTCAGCATTGTTTCTTAGTCAGTTCGTACACTCTTTGGTGTCTTTTGGCTTCTCTTAGGAGAAGAAGGTGACATTGCTTTTGAGGCCATTTCTGCACTAGACTGTTATAGCACTATTATTCCACTTTCAACATCCTATGGAATCCTGGAGTTTGCAGTTTCAGGAGGCGCTGGCCAATCCGTCCCGAAACTGCAAACCCCAGGATTCCACAGGATGTTGAAAGTGGAATAATAGCACTGTAACAGTCTAGCGCAGAAATGGCCTCAATTCTAGCCAAGAGAACAAACCAGAACCAATCAGTTTAAGAAAGGTTGCAAATCGAATGTAGTGCTATTGCTTACTTTAGTACCATGGTTATTGGCAATTTCTAGGTAACTTTTTCTAAAACATGATAGAACATGTTTTCTAACAGCATAAATTACATAAATTACAGTAGCCTTGCCACTAAACAGGACAAGACTCATCTTAACTTACAGATCCCTTAATGCTTTATGATACACAAACAGAGCATTCATTTGGCACTGAGAAACCCCAATTCAAACTTCAGCTGAGCCACAAACTGGAAACTTCATTGGAATGGTTTGGAGGTAAGGCTAGGCAATGGCTTAGCATTATATGAAAGAGTCTTGAAAAGCATCATCTCCCACTTCTCCTTTCATTCTCCAGAGTGGCTCTAAGGGAAACACATAGAACATTTGCTTCTATTTACCATTAACTGCTGTTTATCATTATGTTCCAGCCTTAGATTGCACTTAATCTTTCACCATAGATCAGGGAAGCAGTGCAGCTTCATAAACCATAGTCTTTATCGGCTTTCTCCCTAAACATTGCTTAAGGCAAACCAACTGGCACCCTGCTGATGACACACACATGTTAATTCAATATATGCCTACATAAGTATTTTTTTATCTTCAGTGGGAAGTATTCACTGTCTTCATCACATAACAATCCCCAGATTTGTATACTCACTTGTTTCCTATAGGAGGCCATCCCACATGGCTATTTACTGGCCAGAGGAGGGCAGGGAGAACAGCCACATAGCATCCAGGTATGTTCCTATAGTGGGACATATGGTGATAATGTAATCGCTGAGATGTCCTGAGGGTCTCCCAGAGGTTCTGGAGGATAATGTTGTCATGCAGCCAGTTGTAAGAGCATAGCCAAATCCTATACAACTGTCCAGCACCATCGCTTAGCCAACAAATGGTCATGCATGAAGTCCTGAATAAATAGTGAGGGAGATGAAGTGGATTTCTGTTTGGCAGAATTTTATTTTCTGCCAGATGTTGCAGGATCTTGGCTACCATGATTGCACAGGTTTGGGCATAGAGGTTACTTAAAAACAGAAGTGAACATGAAGTTGTCTCCTGCTTGTGGTTTTACCAGACAAAGAAAAGGGAGGAGGGAGTTGATGAGACCTAGATGGATTCATATAATACTAAACTATAGTTTATTGTTACATCTGAACACAGTCATAGTTTAGCACTGGACAAGCCATTATTCCTCATTAATCTATGAAAGAGAAGTGGAGATTACTGTTGTTATGAGCTAAAATGTCTTTAATAATGGCAGCATTTATTATCCAGAAGTTCTGGACATCACCAAGGAGACCCTGCATGGATGTTTCCTGGAAGTCATCTATAATGTTAACAGCATCTGCCTCTGTGCCCCACTCTATTATCAATGGGTATAAACATGTCCTGGCTGTGGTTGTGGAAACAGACTATTCTTTCCCATTGGCTGAAAAGGTGAAGATCTTCCTGGTCGATTCTTCAGCTTTTGTGGCTGCTGCCCCTGCTGTAGTCAAAACTGCTGCTCTTGCTGCAGCAGCCCCAACCAAAGTGGAAGCCAAAGAAGAATTTGAAAAGTCAAATGAAGACATGGGATTTGGTATCTTTGACTAACTTCTGGTTTTGTCATCCTCCAATGGGAGTAGGAAAGGAACAAAATAAAATACTATTTTACCCATCCAAGCACACACAGAGAGAGAGAGAGACAGAGAGAGAGGGTGAGAGAGTGAGAGAGTCAGTCTACTACTTGTCCTGAATAGCACCTCAGATATGGTGAGAAAAAAATCCAAAGAAACATAAGGTCCCATGATATTGTATCTAGTTCAGTGTAATTTACCTGGTTCGAAGAGTTTTATATATATATATAGAGAGAGAGAGAGAGAGATAATGTTGGCCTTGTCATTTAAGGAAGAACTATTTATTTGTCCAGGTGGAATGGAGGATAGAGTAAATTCAGAGAATAAGATACCTACAGTTTGGAAACTGAGTTTTATTGTGCTTTTATGTTATGATCTGCCTCTATTCAGACATATTTGTATTACAGAAAAAAAAACACCATATCCCTGGTGATTCAAAAATAGGGAAGCTGAGGTTTACTTCAGGAAGAATGAAACACTGCAAAAAGTTATATATTGCAGGAATACATCGTTATTGTCATTCATACTAGTTTGCTTCGCATGCTAGTTCATTGAAATTTTGAAATGATTGCCTAGATTTTCCAATCAGCATGAGAATTAAATGGTAATATTCAATAACAATTCACAGAATCATAGAGTTGGAAAAGACCATAAGAGCCATCAAGTCCAATACCCTCCCATGCAGGAATACACCATTAAAACACTCCTAGCAGATGACCAGCCAGCAGATGGCCAGTGTTTTAACACTCCAGAGAAGGGGACTTCACCACACCCCACACAATGCATTCCACTGTTGAACTGCTCTTACCATCAGGAAGTTCTTCCCAAGGTTTAGATGGAATCTCTTTTCCTAATGTTTGAAGTCATTGCTCCATGCCCTATTCTCTGGAGCAGCAAAAAACAAGCTTGCTCCACCCTCCAGATGGCATCCCTTCAAATATTTAAACATAGTTATCATGTCACCTCTTAACCTTCTCTTCTCCAGGCTAAACATACCCAGCTCCCTAAGCTGCTCCTCATAGGGCATGATTTCCAGGCTTTCTGCCATTTTGGTCACCCTCCTCTTGACACAGATTTGGTGAAATCCTAAATTAGCCTTCTACAAGTGGAAATTTCAGTACATTTTGCTCAGCTATAAAAGCAAGGTCCACAATAAAATGAAGAAGACCTCACCTCCTCCTTTCAAGGCTTTCCTAAGCTACATAATACTCGTGTCTGTTTCTTCTGCTGCTCAGGTATCCTCCTGTCTTCTTGCATCCTGGAAATTTCAGAGAGGCAAAATTGCTGCTCTGTTTGGTAGTATATGTTGCAGGCTATTTCTTAAATCATCACTTTAGATTTTCTTTAACTTACTCATCAACGAGACAGAACAATCCACTTGGAGAATTATCGTAGTGACAAGAAGACACTGTCCATAGGCTTTTGTCACCTGCATTTATGTTCCAACAAACCAGGGCACATCACACATGAATGCACATCACACATATGTCAACAAAAGGGAAGCAAGCAGCACATCAGCAGATCAATATTTTTTTGACTAGATTTTTGGAGAACTGTACGCTTGGAGCTTTCAGAAGACACCCAATTCCTTCTTATGATGAGAAAGGAAACTGGCTTTAGGACAGTGTTAAAAAGCAGCTTGTTTATTTGGCAGCCAAAGCTTACTTTCTAAGAAGAGAGGCTCCTTCCAGGGATTAATTCTGCCTGGCAGCTTTTGGCATCTGTCTCTGGAAGACCTTAATCCTGTGTTTACATGGACAGCCTGTAGTTATCCTGTTGAAAGGGAAAGGGGTTCTGAATATGCTCAGGAAGGTATTTAATAATTATGGTGATGATGATTTTTTCACATAGTGTGGCATTCAGCTATGATATTGAAAAAAAGACATGAAAGCTCTACTTGGCACCTTTTAATCAGACATGATGAGGAATGTGTACTCCCCATGATTAAACAGCTTTCCCTCAAAGATGTATGCTTCAACAAACAGACTAAGCCTGTATTTACCTGTCAATGACCAAACACAATGCAGCATGCTAAACTGAAGATGACAGCCAGTGTGGTGCAGTGGTTTGAGTGTTGAACTATAACCCTTAGACCAGGAGTCAATTCCCCGTTTGACCATGAAAACACTGGATGACTTTGGGCATGTCACACACTGTCACCCCAGAAACCCTACAATAAGTTCACCTTAGGGTCACGAAAAGTTGGAAATGACTTGAAGGCACACAACAACAACAAATGGAAGATATGGAGGTGAGGACAATTACATGCGATGACAAGCAGATGTATTTCACCATTTCAGAGAGCACTCATTCTAAAAACCTGATAACCATATCCTCTAATTTTACTCTTAAGTATTCACTTAGCATGAGAGGTTAAAAGAATGACATTGAATTTGCTCTGGTGAGTAGCAAGGGAAGAAAAAAAGTAGAATGAGGAGGAGCTGAAAACAAAACAAAGCCAGGAGTGAAACAAGGTTCTCAAACAGGCTATATTTATTAATTAAAATGCTTGTCTGTCCCCTAAAACTAGTGTTAGTCCTGACTAGAACAGACACATTGAATCACTTGAACTTACATCAGTGTTGATATACCACTTTTCATGTCCACATGTTCAAGTCTTTTGGAAAACTACTGATCTTTAATTGCCTGTTCACGACCAAGCCACCTGGATATTGTGTGTTACAACACTGATAATTTGTAACAGTATACAGTATACTGTTACTGATGAAATATGTTCCTTCGCTTCTAAGCTGAGGATTGCAGCTGAACACAGAAAGGGAATACATGGGGTGAAGTGGGAGATGATATTGTCATTGCTCCGGATTTTAAAAAGTCTGTAAGCCCTGTTATCCCTATATGACTGGTAAGGACCTGGGCTAGGGAGAGAAAGGAATACTGTTTGCTATTTCACATCAGACAACAAAATGACTTGGGCCTGCCCAGCAAACCAGGAAGTGTGTGTGGATTCTCAACAGACTCACCACAAAAGATAGGTACATCTGTATGCAGCCCCCTGTGCTAATTAATGAGGCTGTGTTGATTACTCATTAGAGTAATGCTGAAGACCTTCTTCTCAAGCCCTGTTTACCACACGTAATATGGAGCACCCAGGGCCATTATCTCTATAGAAGCTGAAAAAAGAAATGAACTATGTCAGATAAGGGAATGACATAACCAAAGTTAATAGCTCTGAAGTCATCGGGATTCAAATAGGAAGGAGCTTCTTTCCCAGTGATATCAGTGTATTCGAAACTAGATCCCAAACATTCAGAAATCCAAATGACTTCAGTGGATTGCTGTATTAAGACTGCAGTCTTAGCAATGTCTAATTCTGACCAGGTCCAGCCTTTTATTAGCCTTGCCATCAAAAGAGTTAGAAGTGTTTCTGAATCAAGTTCAATAGTATTCATTTCAAAGCAATCCTCAGAGCTATAATGAATGAAAAATATATATATCCCACAAATCTCTGGTATAGATTTTTCTGTATGTGGACTGCAGGACAGCCTCCTCCATTATTTAGACCAATGATTTTCAATCTTCCTACCTGCAGGGTACCACTTCCACATTGTTTATCATGCATCTAGAACAGCATGTAATCATAGTGAAGAAACGGCTTGGGTGATTGCTGTTGAACAGCAGCAGCCAGGGAAGGGTTTAAATACTCTTTCCTGTTCCTGCTTTTCCTCTGAGACAGTCAGCTTTTGATGCTACTTTTCAGTTAAATAGGTGGGCATTCAGAATTATTAATGGTTTGTGCTTGTTTTGTTTTTCCCCACACACAGCTGCATGCAGTAAATCCTTTTGCCTTACTCAGTCCCTGCATAGCTGAAAAGTGCCTGTCTGTCTCTCTTTCTCTCTCTCTGTATATATACACGTTCATTCCAGGTCCCATTCTGACATTTTCCCATCTGAAGTGACACTGTTTGAATATGCTCAAAGATCTCCTGTAATGATATATTTAAGAAACATATTGACAATAGCAAGTATTGATCAACCTTTTGATATTCATATCACTTTTGAGGCAGGATCCTTAGGTGGGATGAGATGGCCTACTCAGACTGAAGCTTTTGGATGTCACAAAAGAGCAACAAACTGTTAATTGGCTAGTTATTGTTTTACTTTTGTTTCAAAGAAAGAGGGAAGGCACTTGTGAGATGAGCAAGGAGGGGAGGGGTCACCTTTTACTGGCCATTTCCACACAGGTTAAAAACGGTGCAGTGCATCCTCCATGGAGGACATCTGCACCTTGGAGCAGACTGGGTCCGGACTACTTAGTGTAGATCCGCACCTCAGTCGGCTCGAGAGAGACCACAAGTGGTCCTCCAGCATGTTTTTTAAAAAAGTGGATTTTTCAGGTTTTTCAAAATGCCGGCGCACGCCATTGCGTGCCTGCTCTCCAATGCAGATTTTCAGGCTCGCACCAATGCAAGCCTGCGATCTGCAGAGGGTGGGCTTTAGGCTGGCGAGCTTCAGCAGTTGGTCGTGACCCATGACCAACCTGAAGCCGCCATTTTGGATGCCAGAGCAGTGCAGATCTGCGATCATGCACTGCTCCTCCTTGCCCTGGACCGGACCGGACCCAAAGAAGATCGAGTGAGTAGCAGCAGGGAGCGATTCCCTCACCCCATGTGGAAATGGTCACTGTTCCACCTCAGGCAGCCAAATGTCTTGGGTCAGCTCTGCCTTGAAATCTTAAAACCTTCCAAGAAACCAAAGCAGCCCTAGGAACACAGTTTGAAACTATTCTCTAGGAAGAGATTTTTGGTTGGAAATAGGACAAACTGGGCAAAATAAAAACCGATAGACTGCGGTGGCTGGTGGTTTCCATGGCCATTTCTGCACTACACTCTTATAGCGCGATTATTCCACTTTCAACATCCTATGGAATCCTGGGGTTTGCAGTTTCGGGAGGGGCTGGCCAGCCCCTCCCAAAACTGCAAACCCCAGGATTCCATAGGATGTTGAAAGTGGAATAATCGTGCTATAAGTGTGTAGCGTGGAAATGGCCCATGTCAATATAGCAGTGAATCTATGCCAGACTTTAGTTTGAACTTTAAAGAGACAATCCAAGGTACTAACCCTTGAAATAGGTTTAGTACTCTGGATAATTTCTTCAAAGTTTAGACTGAAACCCAGAGCAGAAGCATCCATCCCTGGGTATGTACAGTATGCTGCACAACCTGGATACACTGCCCTGTTGGCTAAAACAGAAAGGTACTTCCTGTGCTGTGAATGTAATCAGGACTGTGACAGACAGAATGAATAGATGCAGCAGTTATCTTCAATATCTGCTTCCAGTAAACTTGCCCTGCATAGAAAAAGGCCCATGTTCGTAAGACAGACAGCCTCAAACAGAGCTACTGGGACCTATTAATCAGCCCACATTATCTACAGTTTCACCAGACAAATCTCTTTCCTTAGCCCCCACCCCAGAACAAAAATTGAACTAAAGGTCTAGGTCGAGGAATGCTGTGAATAATATTCTTCTTCAGCGACTGCATACTTCTTGGTGCTTTTAAACTGGTATTAAGGAAATATAGAAATCTGGGCAATTTTTATATGCAAACCATCAAGAAATGTGGTTTCTTGTTCTCAGAATCACCTTGTTTTCAGAATTCCCTTTAGATGGATGCATCCATATTGTATAATTATAATAGTTAGATCCCACTGTAATTGCCCTTGCTCTGTCCTGTGGAATCCTGGGATTTGTAGTTTGGTGAAACACTTTAGCTGTCTGTCAGAGAATTCATTAACAAATGGCAAACCCCAGGATTCCATAGGATATAACCATGACTGTTAAAATAGTATCAGAGAATTATAATTGTGTAATGGGATATATCCTGAGTAGTTCTACACTTATTCAACTAAAATGTTAAGTTCTAAGAGTCATCCCAGAAGAAAACTAGAAGAAATGAGAAGTTAGCACTTTTCTTTTTTATTCCTTATTTTACTACTTTCTCTTCAAGCCATTCATTTGTTTCCATTTTAAAAGCCTCTACTTCCTTCCTCATAGAATTGTTGAGAGACTGATAAGTTATTGTCTGCAAAATGCACTGAAACACCAAAAAATATGCGTGGGAGTTATTTAGGAACCTCAGCCAGAAACACATCATCAGATATTTTGTTGTGCTAGATTTTATTCAGGTTTCAGATATTCCATTCTTTTCACTGCTCCATAAAGCATCACTCAACATATTTTACAGCCTGGTCCTTCAGACAAGTTGGCATGGGATATCCCTATGTGTGAGATCAATAGTGCAGTGCAACCAGGGCTCATGGGAGTAGAAAATTAGGACTTTTTTAATATCAGCATTAATGACATCCTCCCCTCACCTCCCACCCCTGGT
The DNA here is from genome assembly GCA_948474755.1 of Ctenosaura bakeri. NCBI lineage: Eukaryota > Metazoa > Chordata > Lepidosauria > Squamata > Iguanidae > Ctenosaura > Ctenosaura bakeri. The sequence goes on along the minus strand of CAOLHI010001960.1, from coordinate 7,838 downwards.
CTCCAATCATTCTGAGTTACGCTGCAGATCTTCACAAAGGGTGGTGGAAAATGGAGAAGATGGATTTTCTCAGCAAATGTTGTGAGCTGTCCCTGTGCAAATGCAAAGTATTTTCAGAGTCTGGGAAGTTACTTTTAAAAAACAAGTAGTTATAGTTCCAAGGCCTCCAAAACAGGTTGCTACCACTGTCACTGCATTATTATTTTTTTTAAAAAAGGCTTTTGAAATTTCTATTTCTCAAAAGGATTTTAGTTACTTTTAAACATAAATTAGAATGCTATAAGCTGCTGGTCTGCGGTACAAAACATTCCCTTCCTATCCACCTCATTGTCATTTCAATTCCCACAACAAAACCTGACATTTAGCATAAGTCGCTGCCCATTTTTGAATTTTCTTGTGATAAATGCCTGTGCTTCAGACTTATTCCTCTACCACTGGAGACGGTGCACAGAGAGAACTAGGGAGGTTCAATGACTGCAGAAATGGATTTTAGTTCTGGAACACCTGGTGTAAGCTCTACTCTTGAAAGCACCTGGTATGAGCTGTACTCCATTGAAACGATTCCGCAAATAGATCCATTGCAAAGTAATGAATCAAGACTGTGCAACTTTCTGTGGAGATTGAATGTGCATACCTAGGAAAGCAGGAAGCTATTGTATACAAACTCAGATTAGTCAGTCAGTTATACCAGTCAAAGGATGTTGCCAAACTGAGCTGGAGATGCTCAGGTCTGAACAATGCTAGTTTATTCTGTATCCAAATTTTGTTATCTGTTGCTGAGATTCAGTCCTTTCCAGGATCAGTCCCTCACATAAAACTAGGAACGACCTCTTCCTTGGACTCTGGAGAACTGCTATGAGTCAGTGTAGAGTCCACACTGTAAACACTACAGTGATACAGGGACACTTCCTACATTCCTGTTGACTGCACCACAATTTCTTAATCCATCTGATGTGGAGGACTGGTAGGTTTTTCTTCCCACTGTGTCAAAGACTGGCACCATATTTGGAACCATTGACTACAACTGTTTCTTTCTTTCCTAGAAACTTGACTCAGATGGTCAGGCAATACTTTATGGACTGGCACTAGTCCATAGACCACCACTTTGGGTACCACTGGCCAAGCATTTGGCATAATTTCTGAAAAAGTTTGTGCATGTACAAATTCCACACAAAGAGACTAAGTAGAAGTAGGGTGGAAGCTGTGGCAGGGGTGTTATCCAGCTTCCCTATATATGTGCAGTCTTCCTTGATGTAATCTCTGAAGAGTGCTGTTATTTCTTAGGGCCCTTCTACACTGCACAGTTACAGTGCTATGATTCCATTTTAACTGTCATGGCTCCATCCTACAGTAGCCTGTCAACAGTAGCTTGGTGAGGCAGCAGAGCTCTCTGGCTAAGAAACACTCACTAAATTGCAAATCCCAGGATTCCATAGGAAAGAACCATGGCAGTTAAAGTAGACTCATAATGCTATAATTGTGTACTATAAAAAGGCCCTTAGTTTCAACTTCTCATCTTTAAATCCAAAATATATGGGAACTACATCACAGTTCTGCTATCGGAGAAGTCACAGTAAGGATGATTAACCTGCAATACAAATAAAATCCTGCTTCAGTAAGTCACATCAATCATAATGCTCACCTGAATTAATTTGATCATGTGTCTCCTGATGCACATATATCACACTTCTCTATCCTAGACTGCCACTCTCATGCAATACACGTAACTAAGCTTGTCTCAGGGCTGAACCTTATGTTTTTATGCCACCATTTTCACTGCAAGAAAAGCTCAGAAGCATTGATCACATTTATGAGCACAAATCATTGTGAGAGCCTCTCTCCTGAGTCATCTTGCCTGCTAAAAGGGGAGCTGTTCTGCTTTCATTTGTCAACTAATTTGGAAAAAAAACACTAAGTTTCCATCTCTGAATTGATATGTTAGTTAAATGAATATGTATCTTACAAAATCTCTGCAGAAAGCTGACTATTTAAGGATCCTGAAAGAAGAGGGCAGTTTCTCTCATAAATGATAATTTACCATTTAAGCAGAGAAAGCTACCACTCAGTAGAAGATAACACTACATTTTAACCAGTGCATCAGCAAAGTCTGTGTGGCATAAAACAGCTTTTTTCAAAACATTGTGAAGTATATTTATATGTAAAGTATATTTATTTATATCAGACTGGGGGAGGAAAAATGTTGTCCTGGTCTTCAAATTGGGGGGTGGGGGAGAGGACACAAATAACTATTGCCCAGCCTGACATCAGTACCAGGAAAGATTCTAGAGCAGATCATTAAACAGACAGTCTGTTAAGATGCAAGAAGGCTCAATTTTGAGAGGGGGGTTGCTATTAATTTTGCCTACTTGCAGGTACTTGCTTTGGGAGGTCAAATTACTTCTCCCATCCATTATCATTGAAACATTCTTAAACATAAAAGATTCTTGCAAGCCCAGTGCGTACTTAGAAATGACCCCGACATGTTCAGAGTAGATTACTCCCCAGTTAATATGCACTGGATATATTACAAGATGCCTTTCCTGTTCCTGGAAGGGCTCACTGGTGGTAGCTATCTTAATATTTCTTAGTATTTCATCATTTAGTACACTTCTGATTGATAATTCCTGAAGAAGCTGAACTACTTGAAAATCAAGGTAGACAATTTCAAAAGGGGTCAGCTTCCCCCTGCCCCACAGCCCAGGCTTACAGAGAGCCCCTCCTGCAACCCCTATACCAGAGTCCATGCTGAAAGAGACAACTTCCTCCCTCACCATCACTGCAATGCCCATGGCCATTTTATCCTTGCTGATGTACCACCACCTTATGCTGCCATCACCACATGTACACATGAAGTTATGTCAGCCAACAGAGTTACAGCTATCCTTATCTAACATATAGATATTCTCAACCCTCTCCCTGTCAGAAGAATCATACCAGAGGCCAGGGTCCTGGAGCAGAGGATTGCTGAAGACCTACAACTTCTAGAAGAAGGGCAGGGATATGGCTATGGAGGTCATAATGAGGGCATTTCCCTAAGTAAGAGATCTGCCTTCCATGATTTTTTCTTTCAGTCTTCAAAGTTCTAGCATTGCAGAGAGCCAGTCATTGTAAATCATTCACACCTAGAACTCTTATATTTGTTCTCTTCACAGTCCCTTAGTAATTTGGCCTGCCCCTTTACTTTGGATGCCTAAACTGTATTTCTAAAGGCTCAACAGAAGTTTTGAATTCCTACAATGTTAGAAATGTGGGACTGAAGGAAAAATTCATTGGGCAAGAAATTTTATTTGGAAGCAAAGCCCTCATATTGCCCCCTGTAGCTATCTCTAAGGAGAGTTTTATACCAGAATCAGAGCTGCCCCAAAGTTTCAAGAGCAGCAAGAGGCAAGACAAAATGGCCCTCTTACAAAGAGTGTAAAGCTTCATTCACAAAGAGTGAGGAATTCCACATCTGTAGGCCTTCTGCCAAGTCGCCTTTGACTAGCTATGGCTGCATGATGGGTGGATAGTGAACAGTGATTAGGTAAGAATGTTGCCAATGACAGGATGAGCTGCTGGAAACAAGAAGTCTACACATGGTGTCTCTGAGTTCCTGGCTTTCTGGACACACTTTTAGTTCTGTTCTCATCTGACCTTGGCTTGATTATGGCATCTATCTATGGCCTTCTTCTATATGACATGGCAGAATTTCCCTTCTCCAGAGTTCTATTGTGACCCCCTAATTCTACTGCCGAGAGTAGACCCTGATGTTGATTCTACACCATAATGTTGAAAACCTTTATCTGACTCAAAAGATGACTGACTTCAGATCAGTTTTCTGTACACCACTTTTGGATGTTCTTTGACTTTGCAATGACTCTGTGTGTAGTTTCATTTGCCTGTCTTGGAACTACTGTCACAGCCACAGGCACTTATTGACCTGGAATGAGAACAATTCTATAGCAGAATGTTGGAGACCTAGTATAACCTGTGATGAGGTACAGGTTCATTAGGTGAAGAGGGTGTTGAGGAAGCAGATATACAAGACCCTGAGGCTATAAACAATAAAATATTATTTGTTTCCTTTGATAAATCATGCCTACAGTTGAGCCTCAGAGTCAAGGTACCTTATCTACTATTGCTATTGAAATAGAAATCCTGGTGGCAGCAGGAACAGAAACAGGGGGGAACATGAAGTCATGAACTGAAACTCAGCAGCCATTCCAGAAGGGAAGGGGACTTGAAAGAAGACAGCAGCCCCTGGACAAGGTCTGCAAAGCCTGTACAGAACTGCCAACCTTCCAAGAATAGCAGAATACTGATTTTTTTCCATTAACACTAATATCAGTGAAATCAGGAAGCAGCATAATCTCAAAAGTAACAAAAGCACAGTCTGACTGAACTTTCAGGCAGAAGGTGGAAAAATCCAAATATTATCCCACATTGGTTAAGTTTACACAAGCACATCAGAGACGCTGAGGCTCAGACTATATACTACATGTAAACAAAGTATATGCTTTTTAAAGATGTTTGATAGCTTATGTGTGCCATACCTGACACGTACCGATAGTGCTGATCCATGCAGTAGTACTGGACACTATTATGCCATTCCATTATCACAGCCTCTTTCATCCTACGTCCAGGTTGCTCCAATGCAATCTTCATGTATGTATTTGCAACTTCTGCATGCTGCCTTTCTGCTACAAGGCTTTCCTTGCCATCCTATCCACTAAGACAGGTACAGCCAAAGCAAGGCCTTGGTTAATGACATAAATTAATGAATAGCTTCATCGTACAGAAGAAGATGTTTCGGATAATCTGGCTTCATAGATCAAAACCAGTGCTTTGACTTGGTTCTGTAACCACAATGGAAGCCAATGTAGAACTTTAAATACCAGTATGTTACACCCAGTACAGTTTGTGTCTAATTTCTAGTTTGGTTCTACCCTTGGCTACCACAGACTGACTGGGAAAGACCTTGCTAACTCCACAAGTTCCCTGCAGGTGCATTGTGAACAGATTCCAGCATGGTAGTGCTCATCCTCATTATTTGAAATTATACCACTTTCCCACTACATAAATTGGCTTTGTTTATTCTGAAAAGGTATTGCAGCAACATGATTCAGAAAGGAAAAGAATAATCACTGTGAGATCAGAGAAGGGGATGAAAAAGATGCATCAAGCTAAATGCATTTATTATGCACAATGTGGTAATAACTAGATGGAATACAATGGCCTGTGCTGTAAGGGAAGGACCAGAATACATGATTGCAGATAGCATAGATACTGAGGAAGCTATCTTATTCTGTGTGGGCCAGCTAGCCCAGTATTATTGACACTGCCTGGAAGCAGTTCTTCAAGGTTTCAGGAGGGTTTTTTTCCAGCCCTACCTGGTGAACGTGGAGACTGAAGCTGGAATCTTCTGTGTTCAAAGCACATGCTTTACCACTGAGGCATGTAAAATAGTAGATTGTGTATAAGAGAAATCTTAGTGAGTTTAAGAAATAAGTAATTCAGTGATGCCTTGGGACAGCACCAAAATTGATCCGTTGCCCTTGTTCACCAGGATCAAGGTTGGATTTCCCATGAGCATGACATGCTCACCAAATGCAAACTTGATTCTCCTCCACACAATACAAGGGAGAAGCTGCCATTCTCAGTAAAATGGTTCTCTAAAACCAGGAAGTCTAAACTCTCTTTGGTTAAACCTGGTTCACTAAAATATATGGTGTGCTGATCTTACACAGTACAGATGTAGATTCCAACTGATTTTGACTAGCCTAAGACACAATGGCTGGAAACCTCTTGGTGATTTATGCCAGTATAATGCTCTACTCCAGTACAGTGTAATGGTTTCAATGTTGGACTACGATTCTGCAGATCAGGGCTTGAATCCTTGCTTAGCCATGGAAACCCACATTCTCTCAGCATTAGAGGAAGGGAAAGGCAAACTCTTGCTGAACAAACTTGCAAAGAAAATCCCATGATATTGCCTCAGGGTTGCCATGAGTCAGAAAAGTCTTCAAGGCACAAAACAACAACAAAATGCTCTATTAAGCCAGTTTAAGGCACTCTTTGCACCAGTGCACAGAGGCAGCAGGAGGACGGCAGAGATTCTGTGTCATCAGAGACATATGCCCTGCAATTTCCTGTATAGCTCAAGATCTAGCAGGGCAGCTTTCTCTCTTGATGGAGACAACATCCTATGCTGCCCAAATCATCATGGTGCCTGAGGCCATTTTACTGCTGCTGCTACTACTTAAACTGCTCCTGCTGCCTACAATGGCGTCATTATGTTGGCAACGGAATCACAGCCATGAATTGCAGGAATTGTGATTATTTCTGTTCACAAATGAGTCCCAGTTTCTGTGCTGCATTTTATATCATGTTTTCATAGTGCTGTGTTTGTTTCTTTAAGAGGACTGGGCACAAGCAGACAGGTGAATTGTGGTTACAGATCTAAGGAAGAATGATTTTGAATTGTTTGCTGCTTGGAAAAGTTCCAAGCCTCCTCATTATCTGTCCTTGTGCGACATTTAAATTGGTAATTGTATGTGAAATTGTGCTTTTGCATCAAGGACTGGAAGGAAAAGCCAAATGAAGGTGACCAGGTCAATAGCTTTCCATTCTAGCCAGCATTTGAGAACTGAAGGATTTTCTGTTTTAGTGCCATACTGTTTTTAATGTACACTTTTACATTATTGTTATATACCGTTTTAATTCAAGAGACAATTTAATATTATTTTAATCTTTACTTTTTATATGCTTTTTGCTATGTGTGGTTTTACTTATTTGTTTGTTTGTTTTTTAGTTTGTAAGCCAGCTTGAGTCCTAGCCTTGGGGAAGAGGAGGGACATAAATAACGTAATTGGCTGACTGAAGGACAAATATCTTTGGCTTGTGTTTTCTGAACTGAGAAAATACACTGGAAGAATAGGTAGAATTTGGAAAAGTTATTTCTGAGTCTAAGGCTATTTCCACATGGGGTATTTAAAATGGTGCAGTGCGTCCTCCACGGAGGACGTCTGCACCTTGGAGTGGACTGGGTCCAGACTACTTAGTGTAGATGCACACCTCAGTCCGCTCCAGAACAACCCCAAGTGGTCCTCCAGCGTGCTTTTGAAAGACCTGGTTGACCTGGTTTTTCTGGTCTTTCAAAAGCATGGAGCGCGCCACTGCGAGCCTGCGATCTGCTGAGGGCGGGCTTTAGGCTGGCGAGCTTCAGCGGTTGGTCAAGACCCACGACCAACCAGAAGCTGCCATTTTGGATGCCAGAGCAGTGCGGATCGACAACCATGCACTGCTCCGGAGCAGCCTGGACCGGACCGGGGAGCCAGAAGTAAGTAGCGGTGCGGGGTGATTCCCTCGCCCTGTGCCGAAATGGCCTAAGACTCTTTTCACACAGTATCTTAATCGTGCGGTGTTCCAGTGTCATCGCAGAATTGCCAATTGCAGGTTGGGCCTGACATGCAGCCTCTTTTTTTTCTGCAAGCACATGGGCATTTGCAGGGCAGGACCAGCATTGCACCTGGTGTGTCTTCTGCAGCTCCACTTCCTTAGCCACTCCCAGGTCTTGCCACATCCCCGCCCCAACGCTCCTGATTGGCTTGCCAGCATCCATGCTAACATTAGCATGATAGATAGTGGTAATGGTTTATTGTGTCTACCCCAAAGGAAGTTCAGCGACATAACTTCAGTTTTCTCCAAAATGGCAACGGGAATGGGTGGGAGGTCAAAAGGTAATTCTTGTGATAAGTCCCAGCCATTTCCTTTGTGGAGCTAGGCTGCCTGACACCCACAAGCGCACACTGACAGGTGCTATTGTGCCAATGTGCTAACAGTGGTGCCAGCTTAAAAAA